>VDFB02000003.1:75516529-75626261 GCA_007258455.2 Sequoia sempervirens | reverse complement strand
CCCTCCTTTCTTCCCCAACCGCCCTCTCTAGGGGGCATACCCTACCACGTCCTTCCATCCATTTCAAACCAGACATTGTGGCATCCCCTTTCTTCTTCGTCAGGCTAGGGCATCAATCCTCATTTCTTTCTTCATCCTCGACATTCACTTTTCTTCGAAACATTGTTATTTCAACAATATTTCAAAGAGGGGCAAAATGTAGACACCTAAATTTAATCACTTCCATATGATTAAATTTGTTGCATTCATGTCTATCATATTAATATTAATTTATTAAATTAATATTACACCCTTTGTCCCATAAAGTACTTAATTTAATAATTAATACTTTATCGTTTACCCTTATTCCTCTCTAAATTAAATAAAAACACTAATTTATTTAATTTAGTCATTATGCCTCTTTTTGATTTAAAAATCAATTTAAAATTCCTCACTTTCTCTCTCCTTGTCACATCCTCCAACATTTGCCACTTGCCTCTAACCTTCTGTTAATTAGCCTAATCCAATATTTGCACAACCTTAACCAAAATCATTAACTAAATTTAGCACCTCTTTTTGGTCAATTCTTCCTTTTTTCCTTTTTGATGTTAGTCCTCTCTCCTATGTGAATTTTTATTTCACATTTATTTGTTCTAGATTCCCCTCCTTTAAATGTGAATTTTTAATTCACATTCCATTCTCCCAAGGCTTCTAGAACCTTGGACTTGTCACAATCTCCACATGTGACCAAGTCCCACCTTTTTGGAGCCCACCTTTATCCCTTCTTAGATCATCTTATGAATGTGAATTTTAATTCACATTTATCCTCCCAACCACCTTTCCTTTTCCCATAGATTTTGAGGAATTCTGTACTCCTCAAAAGTCCCTTTCTAATTCCCACTGGGACAAGAAACTTCTTTTGTGGAAATCCTCTCATCCCCCAAGGTGCATGTCCTTTTTCCACCTCATGTACCTTTTGACAACTCATCTCCACCTCATATCCTCTTCCTTGTCCACTTCACTCCTCCACATGTCAAGATGTGAGGTCTTGTGGGTTCTCAACCCACCATAGCCCTTCATCTTGGCCTTGTTGGATCAATCTTGACCCTTGAATTCTCTAGAGAATTCAAATTCTTCTATAAATACCCCCTCCTCAAGGGCATTTCCACAACACTTAGCTATCTTGCACCCTTATGCTGTCATTTTGCATTCTCAACACTTTGCACTCTCATAACTACATGCTGTCCAAGCCTTTTTCAATCATTCAACCATCTTTGTCCATCATTTTGCATATTGAAGCTTGCATTATAGACATTCAAACTATCATCTAAGGAGCACACAACCAATCCAAGCAAGGGCCAATCAAAGAAGTTTCAACAACAAGGGAGGTAAAAGTGTTTGTGTTTCATTTTATTTGCATTCCTTTTCGTTGTAACTCTCTTTTGGCTAATCTTGAGGTGTCCTTGGCATTTTGTCTTTCATGTTTCTTAGTTGTTTTGCACACTTAGAGCATTAGGAATTCCAAGGTATCATGCTAGCTTTTAGTCTTCACTAAATAACTCAGCTTGAAGGAGTATGGCGTACCTTTTCAAGGGATTGAGTTTGTGCATTGTAATTATCACCATTTGGAGATTACAAGGTTGCATATTGTCTCTATATCTCATTCAAATTGAATAGAGTTTTTATAATTGTTATTATTGTGTGAAGAAGATTGGTAAAGACAGTAAGAAGCATTCCTCAAGCAAGAATTGAGCCATTGTAATTCCTAGATTGAATAATAGAATAATTTTGGTGGGAGTTTTTCCTAAAGGGTTTCTCCACTCACATCTTGTGTAATCTTCTAATATCCTATCTAGTTCTTCTTCTATCAACTTTCTCTAAGGATTCTACAACAAGAAATGGATTAATCAAGATAATCACCTACAAAGAATATATGTAACAAGAAAGAGTTTCTACTTAGATCAGCAATACTAAAGTTTTATAGGAGCATTAAGCTAACACCTCATTTTCAACATTTGGTATCAGAGCTAAGGTTGGGTAGAGTATTGGGACGCCTTTCTCTTAAAAGATTGGAGGTTTTTTAGCTTAGTGGGAGCTCTTATTATTTTTGTTATTTGCTGATTTTGGAATTAAGTTTTGTTACAATGAATTCAAGGTTAGAGATTGAAAGGTTCAATGGTTCTAACTATGAAATGTGGAAATTAAAAATGGAAGATCTTCTTGAAGAAAGAGATCAGTGGTTAGCGGTTAATAATGAGACAAAGACACCTACAACTATTTCAGATGAAGATTGGGATAAGTTAGATAAGAAGGCAAGAGGAACAATAAGGTTATGTCTTGTTGATGCTGCTTTTAAATGTTTCAATGGAAACCAGTGCATATAAATTATGGAAAAGAATAGGGGATATTTATCAAACTAAGAGTCTCACCAATAAGTTGTATCTGAAAAGGAAATTATATTCATTGAAAATGAAAGATGGTGATTTAGTAGCACAACATTTAAATGCTTTCAATTTAATTCTCAGTCAGTTAGCATCTGTAGATGTAAAGCTTGAGGATGAGGATAAGTGCATTTTATTGCTTTGTTCTTTACCAAATTCTTGGGAAAATCTAATTGTTGCAATTAGTGGAAATGGTGCAAATCCAAAGATGGACAACATTATTCCTACTCTCCTATCAGAGGAGATGAGGAGGAAGTCTAAGGAGGAAATCCAAGATGCCTTGTTTGTAAAAGGTAGGCCTATGAAAAAGGAGCCTAAGGGAAACAAAGAAGGGAAGGGTAAGTCAGAAGGACAAAGTAAGGTAAAGTGTTGGAATTGTGGGAAACCAGGACATGTGAAGAAGGATTGTAAGAACAAGAAAGAGAGTTCTGATTCTTCTACAGAGTAGTCCTTAGATAATAGTAATGATGCATTGGTTATTTCAGCTAATATTGTTTGTGATAACTCTTTGCTTCATGTTTCAGAGTAATCTTCATGGAGAGGATGGTAGTCACGATGCCATGTGTGACTTGGTATCACGGTTCAATGGGAGTTGTTGGCAGTGACTTGGATGCATCATTGGTAAGGTTATCTCCATGTGATTAGAGATATGGTTTCTTGGTTTAGAGTATATTTGTTATGGATGTCATGGTTTACTCTTGATATGCATTTAGAGTTTGGCATATTACATGGTTCTCTTGAGACTAGGATATATAAGTATGTTATGATGCATGTGATCTCCTAAGAGGAGATGGTTAGATCATGGGTGTCATGTTTATGTTCCTAATTCATGATTGGAGCTTTTGACATTGATCTTGTGTGTTTCTCTTAAGTATTGGGTACATTAATCATTTGTTTGATTACTTCATGAAATTGTTGTGTTGCATTTGGAGTTTGGCATGGATTGGTTGGTTACAGGTCCTCATGGATACTTGGAGAAATAGGTGAGGCTGGAATTCTCTTATGGTAAGAGACATTTGTTGGAATGGTTACTTGTAAGAAAAATTTTTCAACAAAAAAGACTGAGGAGTCTACACCTTGGTTGAATGTGAATTCAACACACTCAGTGGTTTAGCATGCCTCTAAAGAGTTGGTTTGGTTATAGAGGCTTGGGAAAGGTAATGGTTTGGTTGATAATGGGAAGGTATTAATTGAAAAAGTTAACACTTTAATTAATGTTATAGATTATCTTATGAAACCATATAGATAAGTTCTCTTGGTTTTAATCATTTTCTTGGAAGCTTCATGATTATGCAGGTTGCATTTGAAGTTAGCATGGTTTGATTAGTTGGTGCAAGAAGGCCATTGGCCTTGAGTCTTGTACTTGTTTTATTATTCCTTATTTAGAATAATTGCAATGTATAATGTCAAGTGGGAGAATGTTGGAAATAGGATGCCATTTAATTGCAAATCCTAAACATTAATTATTTCATGTATCTCCTAGATTCTTGGAATGTGTTCAACAACACTAAGCTTAGGATGAGATTAATATTTGATGAAATAATCATGACTATTGACATTTGTAATTAATTCTAAATGTAAGAAGCATGGAAGGGCCCATATTGAGTTCTTAAATAATAGGGATGATGAGACACCACATGGTAAGGTGAAACTCACCTTGTATCCAATTAACTATACAGAGTAACAGCTAACACTTCAATGCATGAAAAGATCCTAGGAGTTAGGATTTGATGTTTGCATGCTTGAAGTTCAGTTAGTTCAGTTCAAATCAGTTAAGTTAAGTTAAGTTCAATTCAATTCAGTTCAATTCAGTTCAGTTAATCAATTTAGTTCAGTTCAGTTTTAGTTAGTTTAGTTTAGTTTAGTTTAGTTTAGTTTAGTTATCTTCAGTTGCATGCAAGTGCATGTTGCATGCATGTTGGTTATTTTGAGTTGCATATAGTTAGCTTCAGTTAACTTGTAATGCATGGCTAATAACATTGAGTTGTATGACAGATAACAGGGACTACCTCTAGTTAACAAGGGATGACCATTCTTTGGGAATGGTGTTGAGTAAATGTTTTAGTTAACTATAAAGCACTTGAAGCCAACTTGGGCACCCAAGATGCTTTATTGGATTTACCTCTCATGCATGATAAGATATCAAGGCTCAGTTAAGTAGCTTTACTTAAGGGCTTCAACTTTGAGGAAGAGCTTTGGAATTATCACCGAGGTGAAGGAGAAGTTGTAGCTTCAGTTTGGGACACCCAAATGCATGAAGCACATGTTGTAAGCTTTAGTCTTCACTGAATAACTCAACTTGAAGGAATATGGCATACCTTTTCAAGGGCTTGAGCTTGTGCATTGTAATTATCACCATTTGGAAATTACAAGGTTGCATATTGTCTCTATATCTCATTCAAGTTGAATAGAGTTTTCATAATTGTTATTGCAGGTGTGAAGAAGATTGGTAAAGACAGAAGAAACATTCTCAAGCAAGAATTGGAGCTATTGTAATTCAGAGATTGAATAATAGAATAATTCTTGGTGGAGTTTTTTCCTGAAAGGGTTTCTCCACGGTACATCTTGTGTAATCTTTCTAATATCCTATCTAGTTCTTCTATCAACTTCTCTCTACATTATACAATAGTAAAATGGATTAATCAAGATAATCACCCACAAAGAATATATGTAACAAAGAAAGAGCTTACTTAGATCAGAAATATTAAAGTTTTATAGAGTATTAAGCTAAGAAAACACCTCATTTTTCAACATCCTTGAATTGACTGTAGTACCCATCTTTTTGTTTTCTTTCACAACCTTTGCAAGTTCTTCCTTCCCACACATGATTACCTTAGCCTCTTTACCCTTACCTTTGTCTTCTTCCACAAGTGGAGTCAAAGTAAATGTACCTCCATATTTCTCTATGGTATAAGTATTTGCTCTCCCATCATATAATGCATGCCTATCAAACTGCTAGGGCCTACCTAGAATTAAGTGGCAACAATCCATGGAAAAAATATCACACAATACCTTATCTTTATAACCGCCAATTTGAAATTACACAACAACTTGTTCATTGACCAAAAGTGACTGCCCATCACTCAACCAAGACACCTTATATGACAATTCATGTGGAATCTTTTTTGAATTCAGTTTACTAACCATTTCACTTGATACCATATTCTCAGTAGAGCTTGAATCAATAAAAAATTTGCATACCTTATTCTTGCACTTACATGTGGTTTTAAAGAGACTCTTTCTTTGCGATGATTCCCTCTCTTTTGCTGCCTTAAGTATGTGTTGGAATATGTGCCTCAATCCTTACTGACATGAAACTCCTGAAGGGCATAAGTCGCTGTGACAGTGTTCATGTCTGGGCGACTAACAATTCTGATGCTCTTGAAATGATCCTATCGCTGTGATAGGGTTGAAGTCTTGCCGAAAAAGTCTATCGCTGTGACTTTGTGTTTTCAGCATAACCTTTTGGTGAATGGATTTCTTTGGGCAACAGTGTGATCTAATCAGGCTAGCTCACGAGTGTCGGGGAGAAGTCCTAGCGAATGGTGTAAGTCTCACCGACATCGGGCTAATGCTAGGGCTTCGGTGAGATGTCCCAACGAGTATGTAATGTCTTGCCAACAAAGGCTACTCTCGGGAGTCAAGGCGAATGTCAAAGTAACTCACGGGTCATGGGGAGATGTCTCAGCGATGAAGCTAAGTCTTGCCGACAGATAGTATCCTCGCAGTGACTTTGCAGTGACAAAAGACTTCGCTGGGAAGTCTTAGCGAAAGTCATAAGTCACGTCGATAGAAGTCTTCGGGTTATCTTTGGGCGATCGAAGAAATGTCTTGGCGAAGGGCTTATGTCTTGCCGACTCGGTAAGACATGATGGAGCTTGGTGAAACATCACGGTGAAAGTCTTGAGTCTTGCCGATAGTAAGTCTTCGGTAAGACCTAGGGAGCTCAGAGAAAGGTCACGGTGATAGACATGAGTCTTGGCGACAGTGTGACTTTCGGTGGAAGTTCTGCTTTGATATGAGTCTTGCCAAAGAGCGATAGTCATGCCGAGTGGCTCACACCGGCATGACTTGAAGATTTTGACATAAGGTCTTGGCGACATTGGTATGTCTTGCCGATGGCTTCTCTGAATTCGATATGTCTTCTTTCATTCAATATGAGTCTCGCCGATAAAGGAAACCTTTGTTGATAGAATCGAATTGGACATCGATGGTTTTGTTATGACATGTAACAGCCGTTATAACATCTTGCTGACTTGTGGAAGCTATAGCGATGCCAGTAGAGAAACTTTGTGGCATTGGGGAGACACTGTGAGTGTCTCAGCAATATACCAACAAAGTTGAATGCTCTTGACCAGTCTGACCATCCTAGGTGGAGCTTCGTGGACCAATCATAGGAAGTAGTTTTAAAGCATGATGACGATTGATTTTATGCATCAGTTGAAACACTGGAAAAACAACATGCAGGGAAAAATCAAGACTCGAATGGAAACTGTCTATGGTTGGCATTGGTGGATAAGGATGCACAAAAGATTTAAAGTAGATCAATTCTATTTTGTAGGTAATGAACAGATGTGATGAGTTTATCGAAGTAGTAGGGAGCTTTTTTAAGAGATTTTAAAACGGTGAATGTTGCAGCTACTATAAAAATCATCAGAGTTGTATTTCTGATTGTATGTAATTATTGTTATTGTAATACAAAGAGATTCAGCTTGGTGTGGTGGGTTTTTTCCCGTAAGGGTTTCCCACGTAAATCTGTTGTTTGATTTTTCTTTGTGTATTTGCTCTATTTCTATTATTCCTTCATGTGTGTCTCAATTGGATTGTAATTTGGAAAAATTAAAAGCCCTGCATTGCATTCTTCCCTGTGGATTTGGCATTAGGAAAGTGTTTCCACACCTCTTCTTTCATTACAAGTGGTATCAGAGCCTAACCAATTGTGTTGTCCTTATGAGTGGGTTGGGTTTTTTGTGTTAAATCCTTTTCAGTGGGAGTCTGGTAGAGGTCTGTTAATTTAATTACAGATTGAGATGGCAAGCACATCCAGTAGGATGGAAATAGAGAAATTCAATGGTAGCAATTTTGAGTTGTGGAAACTCAAAATGGAAGATATGTTAGTTGATCGAGATCTTTGGACGGCTGTGTCTGGAACAATGTCTCAAGGCATGAAGCAAGAGGATTGGGACCTGACAGATAGAAAGTCTAAGGGGTTGATAAGGATCTGTTTGGTAGACTCTATTTTTCTAAATGTGCATGAAGAAAAGACTGCCTCTTCCTTGTGGAAAAGACTGGCATCCATTTATTAGGGAAAGTCCTTGGTGAACAAGCTGTTCTTGAGGAAGAAGATGTACTCTTTGAGGATGTAGGAAGGAGGGTCTGTTGCTGATCACTTAAATGCCTTCAACATGTTGATTGCTCAGTTGACATCTGTTGGTGTAAATATTGAAGATGAAGATCGTTGCATGCTGTTGCTGTGTTCTTTGCCTAATTCTTGGGATCATTTGGTGATGGCTATAGGGAGTACAACATCCACATTCAAAATGGAAGATGTTGTTGCTTCTCTGTTATCAGAAGAAATGAGAAGAAAATATTCTAAGATGGCAAAGGAGGCTCTGGCTATCAAAGGTAGACCAAAGGAGAAAGGCAAGAAGAAGGACAAGAAGTCCAGATCGAAATTAGAAGGGAGATCAAAGTCTCCTATAAAGAAGTCAAAGGTGAAGTGCTGGAATTGTGGGCAACTTGGTCATGTCTGAAGGGATTGCAAAGAGGAGAAAAAGAAGAAGTCTTCTGGAAATGATTCTTCTCATAGTGATGCAGATGCCTTCATTGTAGCTTTGGCTACATGGGCATCCGATGATGTCTGGATGATTGATTTTGGAGCATCTTTCCACATGACATCTCATAGAGAATGGTTCACGAAGTATGAAGAATACAATGGTGGAAAGGTGTACTTGGCAAGTGATTCATCTTTGGAAATTGTTGGTCGTGGAAGAGTCAAAATTCAATTCCCTAATGGAAGAGTAAAGGGAATCAATGATGTGATGCATATATGAGGTCTGGCTCAAAATCTACTTTCTGTAAGTAAGCTGAATGATATCGGAGTGTAGGTCACATTCTCGAGAAATGGCTGCAAGATGACTAGAGGCTCTATGGTGCTGGCTAGGGGTGCTCGAATTGGTACTCTGTACAAGCTGGATGCACAAGCTATTCAATGCAATAGTGTCTCTGCAAAGTCACTTAAGGCTACTCATGAAGAGAAGAAGGAAAACGTTCCTGATAGTGTAAAATCCATGGAGATTAAACTTCCAACAGAGAAGACTATGCTCTGGCATCATAGGCTTGGCCACATTGGTGAGAAAGGTCTAAAAACTTTGAAAAATAAAAACATGGTAGAAGGGCTTGAAGATTGTAACCTTGAATTTGATTTCTGTGAACATTGCATATATGGAAAGCAGCATCGTGTTTCATTTTATTCCAATCCTCACAAAACTTCTAGTTTACTTGATTATATACATTATGATGTTTTTGGTCTAGTGAATGTTCCTTCTTTGTCTAAATCAAGATACTATGTGTCGTTTATTGATGATTATTCAAGAAGAGCATTTGTATATTTTTTGAAAAGTAAATTAGAAGTGTTCAGTCAGTTTAAGGAATTTAAAAACCTTGTAAAAAATTAGACAGGTAGGAAAAAAATGTTTAAGGACTGACAATGGCGGTGAGTTCTATTCAGATGAATTTGAAAGGTACTATAAAGATCATGGGATCAAAAGACATAAGACTACACCTTATACTCCACAACAAAATGGAGTTGCTGAAAGATTCAATAGGACAATAATGGAAAGAACATGAAATATACTGAGCAGTGCTGGCTTGGAGGAGAAGTTCTAGGCTGAAGCAGTCTCTACAACATATTACTTGGTAAATCGCTCTCCTAACTCTGCTCTTGTTGAGAAGACACCTTTGGAAGCATGGTCTGGAAAGAAGCCCTCTCTTAGACATATTCGTGTCTTTGGATGTGAGGCATATGCATACGTGCCATTTGAAAAAAGATCCAAGTTGGAAAACAAAGCTATAAAGTGTATATTTATTGGCTATAGTGCTGGCATAAAAGGATACAAGCTTTGGAACCCTGAGACTGAGAAAGTTTTGCACAGCAGAAGCGTTATTTTTCGTTAGCTGAAACCTTCTACTTTGGATCTGCAGTCAGAGAAGAAATCAGAAAATGAAAAGGATGTAGCAGCAATTCCTCAGACACTAGATAAAGAGAAATTGAAAAATCAAAATGTACCTGATACTGAGGAGAGCTCAAGCAGTTCTGAAAGTTTTGAAGATGATGAAGAACCACCTTAGCCTCAACCTATGAGGAGGTAAACTCGTGAAAGAAAGCAACCTGAAAGGTATGGGTTTTCTTTAATTGAGTCTACGTGTGCCTATGCTTTAATTTCTAGCACTGATGAACCTAGGACTGTGAAAGAGGCATTTAAAATATTTGATTCAAACTCTTGGTTGGAAGCCATGAATGAAGAAATGGCATCATTAGAAAAGAATGACACCTGGAGTTTGGTTCCATTGCCTAAAGGAAAAAAATTTATAGGATGCAAATGGATATTCAAAAAGAAAATAGGTCTAGATGGCAGTGTAGAAAAATATAAAGTGAGGCTGGTTGTAAAAGGTTATTCCCAAGTAGAGGGGATTGACTGTGGAGAAATATTTTCTCCTGTAGCTAAGCTGACATCTATTAGATTTCTTTTGTCACTTGCATTAGCATATGATTTAGAGATTGAACAGATGGATGTGAAAACAACGTTTCTTCATGGTGATCTTGAAGAAGAAATTTATATGTCCCAGCCAGAGCACTTTGTGGTAAAAGGTAAGGAAAGGCTAGTTTGCAAGTTGAAGAAATCTTTGTATGGTTTAAAACAGTCACCTAGAATGTGGTACCAAAAGTTTGACATGTTTTTCTTGTCTTTGGGATTTGTAAGATCAAAATGTGATCACTGTGTATATTACAAAGCTGAAAGTGATCAAATTCTTATTATTGCTCTATATGTTAATGATATGCTGTTTATAGGCAATAGTAAGCTAATGATTTCTGATCTTAAGTCACAGTTGTTTGCAAAGTTCGAAATGAAAGATCTTGGTGCAATAGGGTACATTCTGGGAATGGAAATAACTAGGGATAGAAAGAACAAAAAACTTTGGCTTAGTCAGAGTAAGTATATCATGACTGTTCTAGAGAGATTTTGTATGACTGAGTGCAAACAACTAGTTGTTCTAGTTACACAAGGAACGAAGCTATCTATTGAGGATTGTCCAAAATATTTTTCTGAGATGGAGGACATGACTAGTGTGCCTTATGCAAGTGCAGTTGGCAGTCTCATGTATGCTATGGTCTATACAAGGCCAGACATTGCCCAAGCAGTGGGAGTTCTTAGTCGGTTTATGGCTAATCCTGGAAGAACACATTGGGATGCTGTGAAGAGAGTGTTTAGATATCTGAAGGGCACTTCAGACTATGCTTTGTGTTACCATGGTAACTTGGTTGAATCACAAAGAAATCTTAGTATTTGAGGTTATGTGGATTCTAATTGGGCAGGGGACATTAACAGCAGAAGATCCACTAGTGGATATATTTTCATGATGAAGGTGGTGCAGTGAGTTGGTTGAGCAAGTGACAGGCTGTAGTCACTTTGTCTACTACAAAGGCATAATACATGGTAGCCACACATGCCTGTAAAGAAGCAATCTGGTTAAAACATTTTTGTTCTAACATTAGATTTGATGCAGAAAAGATTACTATCTACTGTGACAGCTAGAGTGCTATATGTTTGGAAAAGAATCCTACTTTCCATGCCAGGATGAAACATATAGATGTACAATATCATTTTGTACGAGATATGGTGGAGGATGGGAAGGTCTCCTTGGAGAAAGTGGATACTTTGGAGAATGTTGCAGATGCATTGACGAAGCCTGTGAGCACAAACAAGTTCAGGTGGTGTGCCAGTTCGATGGGCCTCTTGGCCCATGAATTTCAATAGTTTTGTTATGCTTTGGAGGTGTCAGTAAGATCTTCGTCAAGTGGGAGCTTGTTGGAATATGTGCCTCAATCCTTACTGACATGAAACTCTTGAAGGGCATAAGTCGCTGTGACAGTGTTCATGTCTGGGCGACTAACAATTTTGATGCTCTTGAAATGATCCTATCACTGTGACAGGGTTGAAGTCTTGCCGACAAAGTCTATCACTGTGACTTTTTGTTTTTAGCATAACCTTTTGGAGAATGGATTTCTTCAAGCGACATTATGATCTAATCGGGCTAGCTCACGAGTGTTAGGGAGAAGTCCCAGCGAATGGTGTAAGTCTCGCCGACATCGGGCTAACGCTAGGGCTTCGGTGAGATGTCCCAGTGAGTATGTAATGTCTCGCCGACAAAGGCTACTCTTGGGAGTCAAGGCAAATGTCGAAGTAACTCACGGGTCGCGAGGAGATGTCTTAGCAATGAAGCTAAGTCTTGCCGACAGATAGTATCCTCGCAATGACTTCGCTGGGAAGTCTTAGCGAAAGTCATAAGTCACGCCGACAAAAGTCTTCGGGTTATCTTTGGGCGATCGGAGAAACGTCTTGGCAAAGGGCTTATGTCTTGCTGACTTGGTAAGACATGATGGAGCTCGGTGAAATGTCACGGCGAAAGTCTTGAGTCTTGTTGATAGTAAGTCTTCAGTAAGACCTAGGGAGCTCAGAGAAAGGTCACAACGATAGACACGAGTCTTGGCGATAGTGTGACTTTCGGTGGAAGTTCTGCTTCGATATGAGTCTTGCCGAAGAGCGATAGTCATGCCGAGTGGCTCATGCCGGCATGACTTGAAGATTTTGACATAAGGTCTTGGTGACATCAGTATGTCTTGCCGATGGCTTCTCTGAATTCGATATGTCTTCTTCCATTCGATATGAGTCTCGCTGATAAAGGAAACCTTTGCTGATAGAATTGAATTGGACATCGATGGTTTCGTTATGACATGTAACAGCCGTTATAACATCTTGCCGACTCGTGGAAGCTATAGCGATGCGAGTAGAGAAACTTTGTGGCATCAGGGAGACACTGTGAGTGTCTCACCGATATGCCAACAAAGTTGAATGCTCTTGACTAGTCTGACCATCCTAGGTGGAGCTTCGTGGACTAATCACATGAAGCAGTTTTAAAGCATGATGATGGTTGATTTTATGCATCAGTTGAAATGCTGGAAAAATAACATGCAGGGAAAAATCAAGACTCGAATGGAAACTGTCTATGGTTGGCATTGGCGGATAAGGATGCATAGAAGATTTAAAGCAGATCGATTCATTTTTGTAGGTAATGAACATATGTGATGAGTTTATCGAAGTAGTAGAGAGATTTTCTAAGAGAGTTTAAAACGGTGAATGTTGCAACTATTGTAAAAATCATCAGAGAGTTGTATTTCTAATTGTATGTAATTATTGTTACTATAATACAAAGAGATTCAGCTTGGTGTGGTGGGTTTTTTCCTGTAAGGGTTTCCCACGTAAATTTGTTGTTTGATTTGTCTTTGTGTATTTGCTCTATTTCTGTTATTCCTTCATGTGTGTCTCAATTGGATTATAATTTGGAAAAATTAAAAGCCCTGCATTGCATTGTTCCCTATGGATTTGGCATTAGGAAAGTGTTTCCGTACCTCTGCTTTCCTTACAGTATGGTCTTCCTCATCATCAATGATTCATCGGTTTCAGGAGTAGCAAGATAACTTGAAGAATTAGTACTCTCACACTCTTCTTCTTGTACTATTTGAGCCCTCCTTTCAGTCCTCTTTTCACCTTCACTTGATGAAATTTGAATGAAGGATGCCCAAATTCATTACAGTTATAGCATCTTCCTACATAGACATTTGAAATTTTTCCACCACTAAATCTTCCTCTAGAGCCCCTAAAACCTCCTCTTGCATCAACACCTTGCTCTTTACCTTTACTTGCTTCTTCTTATTCCTCGTTTGGCTGCCTTGTTGTATGGATTGATCCTCTCTCTCTTGTATTATTACCTCTGCCTCTAATAGACTTCTCTTGCCTTCTTTTGATCTTTTCCTCCACCCTAATAGCCAATTGGAAACACTCTTCAACAGTATTTGGGTTAGCAACAACCAATTCATCTTGAATATTGAATCTAAGGCCACCTAGATATCTAGCCACTTTTTCAACTTCATCTTCACCCCTTCTTGACCTTATACTTAGTTTGTCTAATTCATCAGTATAGGTCTTAACATCTAAATCATTTTGATTCAAGCCTTGTAATCTCTTATACAATTGAACTTCATAGTCTTTGGGAAGAAATTTACCTTTAAGTTTTGCTATCATCTTGTCCCAAGAAACTATCCTTGATTTACCTTGATTTCCCCTTTTTGCTTGCTTGTAGTCCCACCATAGAAGTGCATGACCTTTGAGTTTTTTCTTTGCTACCTTCACCTTTTGTTCATCTAAAATATCTTCACTTTAAAAGTGGTTGTCCATAGCTACAATCTAATCAAGCAACTCTTCCTCATTGAAATTTCCACCATACATAGGTAAATCAAACTTTACCTTATGTGAATCGCCTTTGACTGCCTTGAGAAAATTTTCCATCCTCTAATCTTTAGGGTCTAATTCTTCATCTACATCTTCATACTCTTCATCTTCTTCCTCATCCGATTCACTATCAGCTTCATCTCATCTCTTCTTTGTTTTCAAGGAAACAAGCCTTGCCAACACAACATTGTGTGACTCCAAAAGATTGGAATGTTTCTTCTTCAACTCCTACAACTCTCTAGTAGCACCAACATTCTTAGGAGGCATCCTTACAATTTTGTCTTTCCACCTTCCAACCTGCAAAATTTAATCAATCACCTGCAAAAGATCTAATAACTGAGCTTTGATACCACTTGATAGAAACCTAGGTGGCGAAGACCCCCAAACCAACACAAAATGATCATACTTAAACAAGGAACCAACCCCTTCAACACTATTCACTCAACTTTTCTTAAACACACACCTAGAGGCTTGTAGCCCTCAAAAACTGACTTTTCTCAATATCTTTTAGAGAAGGCCTACAAATACCTATCAAACATCAACTAAGACTCACCACAGGGTCTATCACAACATTCTAAAAGAATTCAAGAGGTTTCTTTAGGACAATATTGAAAACCAATAGACTGCCCTACCTTTTAGGCCACCAAATAGCCCTTTTTTACAAAGGAGGTACCTCCAAAACACTTTGTTTTCACAAAATATCAATTGAAAGTCACTAATTTTGTTAAAAAATAACAAATTCCACCATTACTTCTCATAACCTTGAACTCTAAGACGCTGATCAACCAAACCCTCACTTTTCATGCAAAATGACAAGGGTTTATTTAAACTCCTATCACCCGGGCTTATAGAACTCAACCAATGCCACCAACAGATTCCAATTGGTCTATAAAAATTCACAAGTCCATCACAAGATCAGTTCTATCAACATTTTACCAAAACCCTATTTCAACACCTCATTTTCACATGGAAAAACACATTGTTCTGCCCTAGGGCATCACCCCAAATATCAGAACTTGTCTCCTCTTCCTTCAAAAACATAAAAAAATCTAACCTACCATAGGATAAGTCATTCCACCGAGATATAGGCTTTGAAAGTAGGTGGAATGACTTAGTATGTCATCTTAACTTCAAATAGACTCCTCACTAGCCTTTTACAAGCAGTTTTAGAAAAAAGGAAGAAATATCACTCAAATCTAAATTTTAGACTCTCAAACTAGATTCAAATGACATATAGTTCACGCCCCTATTAAATTCAAGAAGTTTCAGAGCATAACACAGACTGTACGGGCTGTACAGATCTTGAAAAGTTAAAAATACAGTGAAAAATGCAGAAAGTAGCATTGTAATTGATTGAAATTCTCAGTACATCATTCAACAACCCAAGCCCGAGCCTTCTAGAGGATTTTTATACACATTTCATTCAAAACTACCCATCCTTATGCCTATAATTTATTTTCAAATTCCTATGACCCTTCACATTCTAAGAGTTGCATTTTTTCCCATTCTTGTCTTGACAACTTTTACACTTTTTTATAACTTTTTACATTTTAACCCAAATGACTCAAAACTGACCTAACATACACGAAAATGGTCTCAATAGACCTTATCTAAAGAAAAAAAGAACCTAACACCTATACTTAGCATATTGACCTCCATTTGTATCCTTCATTTGTTTGGGTGCTCCTGCACCATCTTCTCACCAAAAAGCATATTCATTTTTCAATAGCATATTTGATCTTTTCATCCGTTCATCATAGCTTCTTGATGAATCTATGCTTGTGAAAATCTGAGAGCACCAAATGTGTAATACAAGATCTTGATGATAGGAAATTAATGTAGTTAGTTTTCTTTTGAATGCATATGTTTTAGTTTTATGCTTTTGCATTTGTGTTCATTTAGGAAAGCTTCATTGATGCTATGCTGAGATTTTTATTTTTGGTTTTAGATTTAATTAGTTTCTCATTTTTAGCATAAACAATTCTTATTTTATATTTTCCCACAAATATTATCATTTATGTTATTAAATAATTATGCTCCATCAAAAGGGGTGTGAGATTTTGAGTTGGCACTTTTTCCATGTGTCGATGCCTTAAAAAATAAGTCATTAGCTGTCAAAAGATGCCTATTTAGTGGTCTAACATGAAAAGCCTATTTTTAAGGATGTTATGATGAATTCTATGACAACTGTAAAGGCTAAAAGTGGGGGATATCTAGGGATTTTTTTGACAACTTGTAAGAGGGTGTAATGTCATGTAAGAGACCATGTTTAACATGTAAGGGTCATTTATATTTTTACCATGGTATTTTGGAACCTTGTTTTGACCCATGGTAATATTTTATGGTGGTATTTAAAACCCCCATGAATCTATATATTAAGGGGTTGAGATGCAAAAATGATGAGAGGTTTTACAGGTAATCAAATGCTACTAGATTGAAGAATGAAGAGGAGTTAGAGTGGATGTATTGTAATCACATATTTTGATAACATAGGCTATTCATCTCTTCTTTTGTGGAGCTTTTTTATGAAATGGTTTCTCCACGTTAAACAATGTGTTTGGTGTTCAATTTTATATTCTATGCTTTCATTGTTATTGCCAATTTAAAACTCCATATGGTAAACATTGTTAGATCTAATTTACAATTGATTTAAAATTCTATTATTGATTTTTTTCTCCTATTTTTTAACATTTGGTATCAGAGACTAGCTTTTTTTGTGACTTTGGGGGTAGAACAAAGGTTTTTTGAGCTATAATGGGAGTTTGGTTGATCTATTTTTTACATTTTTTGTGTTGAAACCATGGTTGCAACTTCTCATTTGGACATCAAAAAAATTAATGGAAAGGGATATGAGTTGTGTAAGTTGAAATGGATGATCTCCTTGAAGAACACAATCAATGGGTGGCTGTAACAATTGAAAAGAAACCCAAAAAAATGAGTGATTAAGATGTTGGAATGTGATGCTGTTGATTGTTGTCATTAATGGTTGTCATTGATGTCAACATATCTTGGTTGATTGATTAAGGTTCATTTTTGATGCTTTGGTGATCTGGATTGGCATGCTCTGGATGTTGTGCTGTGATGATCTATCTTTGGTCATGCTTGTCTTGGTCACATTCCTTTTGTAACATAATGAGATACACTCTTATGGGTCCAAACTGATCTGGAAATTGGTTAACGTGCCTAGAACATTATTTTCATTGTAACGTGTATATTCTATTCCTTGGTTCCAAATATCATGGTTAATATGTAGCGTGTTGATTTGAGCAAGGAGGTTCTGTATGGTTCACATTTCATTCCTTTCCACCATGGGAATGTTTTGTGGTGACCTAATTCAAATTTTGTTTGGCTGACTTAGGAGTTTATGAAGGCATGAAATGGTATAAGTAAAAGTTGATTTTGTTCAATGAAATCAAATATGGTGAATGCAAATATGAAAATATAGATATTGTGAAGTGTGCGAAAGTATATGACCAGAGGTAGCAGACAGTGAGGTTCTTCCGGTGTGACTGTTGGTGATAATTATTTCAGTGGTGGATTCCCTTTCATCATTTTTTTGACAATGAGCCTTTTTTTTACTTTTGGCTGTAATAGCTAGGTAGTGAGCCCACTGGCAGTGAGCCTTACCTATAGTGAGCATTTTGGCAATGAGCCCTTGAAAAAATCACCTTAACTAGTGTCACCTTAACTGGTGTTTTATAATTGAGAGTTAGCATTCTCCGAAGGTTTTCCCATCTTGGGTTTCTATGTAAATTCTGGTGTTCATTGTGCATGGTGTTGTTATGTGCTTTCATGTTTATATATGTTTTAATTATTATCTGATTGATTTATGTTTTCATTGGATTAATTAAAGTCAAGAATTTTTTTTATGATAACTGATTCACTCCCCTCTCAATTATCGATACTGCTCAACAATTGGTATCAAAGCTTTGGTTCCTCGAAGAAGAGCTTAATTGCTTGAGGTAGATCCAAGGGCGCACAAACTGACAATCCCTGTGTTTGATGGATTTGACTACAGTTTTTGGAAAGTGCAGATGAGAGGTTACTTGATTTCTCTAGGCTACAAGACTTGGAAAGCTATTAAGACAAAATATGTTGTACCAACAAATGGTCCTAATACTGTGGAGGAGATTTCATCCTATGAAGAAAATGAAAAAGCAAGGTATGCAATCTTTAGTGCTTTGTCTAAAACTGAGTTAACAAAAGTTATTTCATTGGGCATCGCTTATGAAGTTTGGGAAAAATTGAAAGAAATCTATGAAGGAAATGATAGAGTCAAACTATCAAAGAAATTGACAGCTAAGCATAGATATGAAAACTTAAGGATGGAAGATGGTGAAGATATAACAAGCTATTTTCAGAGAGTTGATAGTGTAGTAAATGAAGTCAAAAATCAAGGAGGCACTCTGATAGATGAAGATGTTATGGAGAAGATTCTGATGATCCTACCAGAGAGCTAAAGTGACAAGATCTCAGCTATTGAGGAAGTTTATGATTCAAAGTAATTCACTAGAGAGCAACTATTTGACACCTTGACCGCGTTTGAGATGAGGAAATTTGGAAAAGAAAAGGAGAAACCTGAAACAACCTTCAAAGCCACAAAAATAGAAGAGGACCCAAATAGTGAAATTTTAGATGAGTTGGAAGCAAAATTCATAAGAAATTTGAAGAAAGGTACCGACAAGTACAAAGGTATGTTACCTCTTAAATGTTTTAGATGTGGAAAGATTGGTCATTTAGCAACTAGGTGTCCAAAAAATGGAACAAGACAAAAGTTTAAAAGAATCAATAAGAAGGCCTATTATGTTAATGAAAATGCTAGTATTTTAGATGATAAATCCAATCAAGAGGATTGTTTGTTTTTGGTGGAAAAGGATGAACCTAGATTTGATATCTCTAATATTTGTCTGGAATCTAATGATAACACTGAAGCTGCATTATATGTTAAAAGAAACAAAGATGAATGGTTGATTGATAGTGGATGTTCAAATCATATGACTGGTAATAAAAGTAAGTTTGTGAAGCTTGAGAAATATGATGGAGGTTCTATTAGATTTGGAGATGATAAAACAACACAAATTATTGGAATTGGTTCTATTACCTTTAATGGAAAATATAACATTGAAAATGTTTACTATGTGAAGGGTTTATATCATAATCTTTTGGGTGTTGGATAGATGTGTGACAATGGCTATAATGTTGTATTTTAGGATGATGGTTGTGAGATCCAAAAGAGTTCTAGAACTATTATTGCAATAGGAAAAAGAACAAGTGGGAATATGTATCAATTGGAAGGAGCTACAAAGAGATGCTTATTATCACAGTGCAATGAAAGTTGGATCTCGCACCAGAGGATGTGCCACATCAACTTTGACAATTTGGTAAGGATAAGTTCAACAAGAGCAGTCAGAGACTTGGAAAGACAAACCAAACCAAACAACATTATCTGCAAAGGATGTCAAGAAGGAAAAAAGACCAGAGAAACATTTCGAGGAAAAGAAGAATCATCTATCAGATTGTTGGACCTAATACACACTGACCTATTTGGTCCAACTAGAACAAGAAGCTTACAAGGTGAGAGATATTTCATGCTTTTAATAGATGATTATTCTAGACTAACTTGGGTTACATTTTTAAGAGAAAAATCAGAGGCTTTAGAAAAATTCAATATTTTCAAGGAAAGAGTTGAGAATGAAGTTGATAGGAGAATCAATTGTTTAAAATATGATAGAGGAGGAGAGTTTACTTCTGATGAATTCAACAATTTATTTGAGAAACACGTCATTAAAAGACAACTATTCTCCCTTAGAACACGACATCAAAATGGTGTAGTGGAAAGAATGAATCAGATAGTTCAAGAAGCAACTAGAACAATGATCAAGGAAGCATGTTTACCAGAGGTCTACTGGAGAGAAACAATACACATAGTAGTTTACACTCTTAATAGAGTATTGTTCCAGAGGAAGTATGAAAAGACATCATATCAGATATGGCATGGAAGAGCTCCCACAAGAAAGTACTTCAAATTTTTTGGAAGTAAATGCTACATCTAGAGAGATGAGGAAAATATTGGAAAGTTCGATAGTAGAGCTGATGAAGACATATTCTTGGGTTACTCTACAAGAAGCAAAGCATATTGGTGTTACAACAAGAGACTGAACAAGATAGTTGAAAGTGCGAATGTGAAAGTGGATGAAGATATTCAAAGAAATCCTGATAGGCATATTGAATATGAATCAGATGACCCATATGACAAAGGAAAGAAGGATAAGAAAGAAGAAGAGACAAAGGAGGCTCCGACATCTACAACTAAAACCCCAAGGTATGTACACATAAATCACTCAACAAATCAGATTATTGGAGATAAGAATAAAGGAATCATCATAAGAAGCAAAGCAACTCAAGAACAAGTATTACTGTGTTTACTCTTGAAAAATGAGCCAAAGATTGTGGAAGAAGCATGCAATGACCAGAATTGGGTGAAGGAAATGAAAGAAGAGCTTGATCAAATAAAGAAAAATTAGACTTCGGAACTTGTGCCCAGACTGGCAAACAAAAATGTAATTGGAACAAAGTGGGTATTCCGGAACAAGCTAGACAAAAACGGAAAAGTGATGTGAAACAAGGCAAGATTAGTTCAAGTAAAGGTTGCATTCAAATCAAAGGTATTGATTTTGAAGAGACACATGCCCCTGTTTCCTGGATGGAAGCAATCTAGATATTCTTAGTTTTTTCAGCTTTTAAGGATTTCAAAGTCTATCAAATGGATGTAAAATCAACATTCTTGAATGGAGAGCTAATGGAAGAAGTCTACATTGAGCAACCAGAGGGATTTAAGTCTAGAAGTGACCCAGATGCTATTTGCAGGTTGAAGAAAGCTTTATATGGATTAAAGTAGGCACCTAGAGCCTAGTATTTCACATTAGAAAAGTATTTGATTGGAAAAGGATTTCAAAAGGGATTCGTTGACAATAATTTATACTACAGAATTTACTCAGATCAAATGTTGATTGTTGTGGTTTATGTTGATGACATAATCTTTGGAGGAAATGATGATATGTGCAAAAAATTTGCAGATGGAATTCAAAATGTCTATGATAGGTAAGTTAAATTTCTTTCTTGGATTACAAGTAAATCAGACCAACCAAGGAATTTTCATCTCTCAATCCTAGTATACCAAAGAATTATTAAAGAAGTTTGGATTGGAGAACTCCAAACTGGTTGGACACCTATTGTTACCGGATGTAAGTTGACAAAAGAAGATGATTCACCTAAAGCTTATGCAAGTATGTACAGGTCAATAATTGGAGGATTGTTATATTTGACTGCTACTAGACTAGACATTATGTATGCTATTTTTTTAGCAGCTAGATTTCAACAAGAACCAAAGGAATCACATGTTGCAATAAAAAAGATCTTTAGATATTTGAAGGGTACAAAAGATATGGGGTTATGGTATCCAAAGGATTCATATTTCACTTTGAAAACTTATACTTATGCTGATTGGGTTGGGTATGTTGATAACAAGAAGAGAACAAGTGGTGGAGCTTATTTCCTTGGCTCCCAGTTGGTTGCTTGGTCAAGTAAGAAACAAGATTCTATATCTTTATCTACTGTTGAAGCTGAATACATTGCATCATCCTCATGTTGCACTTAGGTACTATGGATGAAACAAATGCTAAAGGACAGTGGCATATCATTTGATGAATTGATCTCAATTATGTGTGATAATACTAGTGTAATAAACATTTCCAATAATTCAGTACAACACTCTAGAATGAAACATATATCAACTAGATATCACTTCTTGAGAGAGAAGGTATTGAATAATGAGGTAAGAGTTGAATATGTAACTACAAAAGAGCAGATTGTAGACATTTTTACAAAACCGTTGAGTAAAGATACTTTTAAGTATCTCCGACAGAATTTAGGGGTTATGCCCCCTCCTAGTCTACAATAATTTGCACCAGTGTGTGCATTGGTCTAGGGTATTGTATGCTCACTCTTATTTGGATCAATGCTTGGTGGCTTCCTCATAGGGGGAGCAGAGTAAGTTTTTTAGGGAGAGTTTTTTCCCTTTGTCCTTGATGCTGACATTGAGTTGTTTGGTTTGTTGTTGATGAATGTTGCCATCAATGAAAAAGTGGGAGATTGTTGGAATGTGATGTTGTTGATTGTTATCATTAATGGATGTCATTGATGTCAAAATATCTTGGTTGATTGATTAAGGTTCAGTTTTGATGCTTTGGTGATCCGAATTGGCATGCTCTAGATGTTGTGCTATGATGATCTATCTTTGGTCATGCTTGTCTTGGTCCCATTCTTTTTGCAACATAATGAGATACACTCTTATGGGTCCAGACCGATCTAGATATTGGTTGACATGCCTCATAACATTGTTTTCATTGTAACATGTATATTCTATTCCTTGGTTTTGGATATCTTGGTTAATATGTAGCATATTGATTTGAGCAATGAGGTTCTGTATGGTCCACGTTTCATTCCTTTCCACCATGGGAATTTTTTGTGGTGACCTAATTCAAATTATGTTTGGCTGAATTAGGAGTTTATGAAGGCATGGAATGGTATAAGTAAAAATTGATTCTATTTGATGAAAGCAAGTGTGGTGAATGAAAATCTAAAAGTACAAATATTGTGAAGTGTGTGAAAGTATATGACTAGAGGCAACAGACAGTGAGGTTCTTTCGGTGTGACTATTGGTGACAATTATTTCAATGGTGGATTCCATTTCATCATTCTTTTGACAGTGAGCCTTTTTTTACTTTTGGCTGTAATAGCCAGGTAGTAAGCCCATCGACAGTGAGCCTTACCTACAGTAAGCATTTTGGCAGTGAGCCCTTGTAAAAATCACCTTAATCTGTGTCACCTTAACTGATGTTTGATAACTAAGAATTAGCATTCTCTGTGGTTTTTCCCATCTTGGGTTTCCACTTCAATTCTGGTGTTCATTGTGCGTGGTGTTGTTATGTGCTTTCATGTCCATATCTATTTTAATTATTATTTGATTGATTTAAGTTTGCTTTGGATTAATTAAATTCAAGAAAATTATTTTATGATGACTAATTCACCCACCCTCTCAGTTATCCAGGCTGTTCAACAATTGGTATTAGAGCTTTGGTTCCTCGAAGAAGAGCTTAACTGCTTGAGGTAGATCCGATGGCACACAAACTGACAATCCCTATATTAAAAGAAACATAGATGAATTGTTGATTGATAGTGGATGTTCGAATCATATGACTGATGATAAAATTAAGTTTGTGAAGCTTGAGAAATATGATGGAGGTTCTATTAGATTTGGAGATGATAAAACATAATAGATTGTTGGAATTGGTTACCTTTGATGGAAAACATAACACTAACAATGTTTACTATGTGAAGGGTTTATATCATAATATTTTGAGTGTTGGACAGATGTGCGAGAATGACTATAATGTTGTATTTCAGGATGATGGTAGTGAGATCTAGAAGAGTTTCAGAACTATTATTGGAGCAGGAAAAATAACAAGTGGGAATATGTATCAACTAGAAGGAGCTACAAAGAGATGCTTATTATCTCAATGCAATGATAGTTGGATTTGGTACTAGAGGATGTGCCACATCAACTTCGACAATTTGGTAAGGATAAGTTTAACAAAAGCAGTCGAAGACTTTCCAAGACTGACCAAACCAAACAACATTATTTGCAAAGGATGTCAAGAAGGAAAAAAGACAAGAGAAACATTCTGAGGAAAAGAAGAATCATCTACCAGATTGTTGGACCTAGTACACACTTACCTATGTGGTCCAACCAAAACAAGAATCTTACAAGGTGAGAGATATTTCATGCTTTTAATAGATGATTATTCTAGACTAACTTGGGTTACATTTTTAAGAGAAAAATCAGACGCTTTAGAAAAAATCAAGATTTTCAAGGCAAGAGTTGAGAATGAAGTTGACAGGAGAATCAAGTGTTTAAGATTTGATAGAGGAAGAGAGTTTACTTTTGATGAATTCAACTATTTTTGTGAGAAACACGCCATTAAAAGACAACTATCTTCCCCTAGAACACCACAATAGAATGGTGTAGTGGAAAGAATGAACCAGATAGTTCAAGGAGAAACTAGAACAATGATCAAGGAAGCAAGTTTACTAGAGGTGTACTAGAGATAAGCGATACACACAATAGTTTACACTCTTAAAAAAGTACCGTTTCGAAGGAAGTATGGAAAGACATCATATGAGCTATGGCATGGAAGAGCTCCCATAGTAAAATACTTCAAAATTTTTGGAAGTAAATGCTACATCTGAAGAGATGAGGACAATCTTGGAAAGTTCAATAGTAGAGCTGATGAAGGAATATTCTTGGGTTACTATACAAGAAGCAAAGCATACTGGTGTTACAACAAGAGATTGAACTAGATAGTTGAAAGTGTGAATGTGAAAGTGGATGAAGATGTTGAAAGAAATATTGACAGGAGTATTGAATATGAATCAGATGACCCAGATGACAAAGGAAAGAAGGATAAGAAAGAAGAAGAGACAAAGGAGGCTCTGACATCTACAAATAAAACCCCAAGGATGTACAAAGAAACCACTCAGAAAATTAGATTATTAGAGATAAGAATAAAGAATCATCACAAGAAGCAAAGCAACTCAAGAACAAGTATTATTGTGTTTACTCTCAAAAATTGAGCCAAAGACTGTGGAAGAAGCATGTAATGATCAAAATTAGGTGAAGGAAATGAAAGAAAAGCTTGATCAGATAGAGAAAAATCAGACTTGGGAACTTGTGCCTAGACCAAAAGAAAAAAATGTAATTGGAACAAAGTGGAAAAGTAATGAGAAACAAGGAAAGATTAGTTTGCAAAGATTACACGTAGATCGAAGGCATTGATTTTGAAGAGACATATGCCCCTATTGCTCGAATGGAAGCGATCAGAATTATCTTAGCTTTTGCATCTTTTAAGGATTTCAAAGTCTATCAAATGGCTGTAAAATCAACATTCTTGAATGGAGAGCTGAAGGAAGAAGTCTACATTGAGTAACTCAAGGGATTTAAGTCTGGAAGTGACTCGAATGTTGTTTGTAGGTTGAAGAAAGCTTTATACAAATTGAAGTATGAACCTAGAGCTTGGTATGGCAGATTAGAAAAGTATTTGATTGGACACAGATTTCAAAAGGGATATGCTCACAATAATTTATACTACAAAATTTACTTAGATCAAATGTTGATTGTTGTGGTTTATGTTGATGACATAATCTTTGGAGGAAATGATGATATGTACATAAATTTGCAGATGAAATGCATATGGAATTCAAAATGTCTATGATAGGTGAGTTAAATTTCTTCCTTGGATTACAAGTAAATTAGACCAGCAAAGGAATTTTCATCTCTCAGTTTATGTATACAAAAGAATTATTGAAGAAGTTTGTATTGGAGAACTCCAAACTAGTTTGTACACGTATTATTACCAGATGTAAGTTGACAAAAGAAGATGATTCACCTAAAGCTAATGCAAGTATGTATAGGTCAATGATTGGAGGATTGTTATATTTGACTGCTACTAGACCAGACATTCTATATGATGTTTTTTTAGAAGCTAGATTTCAACAAGAACCAAAGGAAAGGGTACAAAATATATGGGGTTATGGTATCCAAAGGATTCAAATTTCACTTTGATAGCTTATACTAATGTTGATTGGGCTAGGTGTGTTGATAATAGGTGAAGCACAAGTGGTGGAGATTATTTCCTTGGCTCCCGGTTGGTTGCTTGGTCAAGTAAGAAACAAGATTTTGTATCTTTATCTACTGTTGAAGCTGAATAAATTGCAACATCCTAATGTTTCACTCGGGTATTGTGGATGAAACAAATGTTGAAGGAAAATTGCATATCATTCGATGAATCGATCTCAATTATGTGTGATAATACTAGTGCAATAAACATTTCCAAGAATCTAGTACAACACTCTAGAATGAAACATATATCCATTATATATCACTTCTTGAGAGAGAAGGTATTGAATAATGAAGTAAGAATTGAATATGTAACTACATAAGAGAAGATTGTAGACATTTTCACAAAACCATTGAGAAAAGATACATTTGAGTATCTCTGACAGAAGTTAGGGGTTCTGCCCCCTCCTAGTCTACAATAATTTGCACCAGGGTGTGCATTGGTCTAGGGTATTATATGCTCACTCTTATCTGGATCAATGCTTGGTGGCTTCCTCATAGGGGGAGCAAAGTAAGTTTTCCAGGGGGAGTTTTTTCCCTTTGTCCTTGATCTCAAAGGGGGAGAAGAAAATAAGGTCCTTAATGTTGTTGATGCTGACATTGAGTTGTTTGGTTTGTTGTTGATGAATGTTGCCATCAATGAAAAAGGGGGAGATTTTTGGAATGTAATGCTATTGATTGTTGTCATTAATGGTTGTCATTGATGTCAACATATCTTGGTTGATTGATTAAGGTTCAATTTTGATGCTTTGGTGATCCAGATTGGCATGCTCTGGATGTTGTGTTGTGATGATCTATCTTTGGTTGTGCTTGTCTTGGTACCATTATTTTTGTAGCATAATCAAATACACTCTTATGGGTCCAGACCAATTTGGATATTGGTTAATGTGCCCCAGAACATTGTTTGCATTGTAACATGTATATTCTATTCCTTGGTTCTGGATATTATGGTTAATATGTAGCATGTTGATTTGAGCAAGGAGGTTTTGTATGGTCCATGTTTCATTCCTTTCCACCATGGGAATGTTTTTGGTGACCTAATTCATATTGTGTTTGGTTGACTTGGGAGTTTATGAAGGCATGGAATGGTACATGTAAAAGTTGATTCTATTCGATGAAAGCAAGTATGCTGAATAAAAATAAAAAAATCTAGATATTATGAAGTGTGCAAAAGTATACGACTGGAGGCAACAGACAGTGAGGTTCTTCTGGTGTGGTTTTTGGTGACAATTATTTCAGCGGTGGATTACCTTTCATCATTCTTCTGGTAGTGGGCCTTTTTTTACTTTTGGCTATAATAGTTGGGCAGTGAGCCCATCGATAGTGAGCCTTACTTGCAGTGAGCCCTTGTAAAAATCACCTTAACCGGTGATACCTTAACCAGTGTTTTATAATTGAGAATTAGCATTCTCCATGGTTTTTCCCATCTTGGGTTTCCACGTAAATTTTGGTGTTCATTGTGCATGGTGTTGTTATGTGCTTTCATGTTTATATCTATTTTAATTACTATCTGATTGATTTAAGTTTACTCTAGATTAATTATAGTCAAGAAAATTGTTTTATGATAACTGATTCACCCCCATCTCAATTATCCAAACTTTTCAACAAAAGATTGGGAGAAGATAGAAAAGAAGGCACGATGTACTATCAAATTGTGTCTTGTAGATTCTGTTCTCTTGAATGTGTCAAAGGAAAAAACTGCACATGCTTAATGTATCTGGATAGGTGGGATCTACCAAGCAAAAATTTTGGTAAATAAACTCTACTTGAAACAAAAGTTTTTTTCTCTTAAGATGAAGGAAGGTGAACCAATAATCAAGCATTTAGATTCATTTAATTTGATTGTGAGTCAACTAGCCTCTATAGATGCTAAGGTTGATGAAGAAGACAAATGTATTATGCTTCTTTGTTCTTTATGTGACCCATGGGAAAATTTAATTCTTTCTATCACTGCTAACCTTGAAGATCCAAAAATGAATGCACTTGTAGCAACATTGATGTCATGGGAAATGAGGAAAAAGACTATGGATAGTTCGGGTGATGCTCTCAATGTCAGGGGAAAGCCTAAAGAAAGAGGGTCTAAAGGAGATAGGAATGGGCCTAAAGACAAGTCTAAGGGAAGATCTAAAACTCTTGGGAATAAGAACAAAGTGAAATGTTGGCACTGTGGAAAAATAAGACATGTGAAGAAGCAATGTAGAAATCCAAAGAAACAGATTGATTCCTCCATAGAGAAATCCTCAAATTCAAGTGATGAAGCTTTGGTTTCTTCTCTTCATATTATGACTAATGAACATTGGTTAATTGATTCAGGATGCTCATATCATATGACTCCTCATAAGGAGTGGTTTTCCACATATGAAAAATATGATGTTGAAGTCTACCTTAGTGATAACTCTTCATATCCTGTTTTTGGAACGGGTAAGATTCAGTTGTGTTTTAGTGATGGGAGGTTAAAAACCCTTTCTAGTGTTTTGCATATCACAAGTTTAGCAAGAAATTTGGTTTTAGTTTCTAAGTTGAATGATTTGGGATTGCATGTAACATTGATAACCATGGCTACAGATTGATAAGAGGAAATATGGTGATAGCAAGAGGGAATAGGAAGGGGAATATTTTTAGGCTTGAAGCCACTACTATTGTTAACTCTACCAATGTAATTGAAAAATATAAAAAATACTTGTATGTTGTGACACCAAAGATTGGGCCACATTAGTGAGATTGGTTTAAATACCATTTGAATAAAAAGTTAGATGATTATCCTATTCTAATGAGAGTTTTATTTTTTGTGAACATTGTGTGTTTGGAAAACAAAACAAAAAATATTTTCCTTCAAGCAATAATAAATCTAAGAATAAATTGGAAATATTCATTCAAATGTATTTGGTCTTGTGGATGTGGAATCAATTGGAAAATATAGATCTTTTATCTTCTTCATTTATGATGTTACAAGATATACTTGGTTATATTTTATGAGGCATATGAAGTTTTCACTAAGTTTAAAGAATTTAAAGCCTTAGTTGAAAAGGAAACATATTGCAATATTAAGGTTTTGAGGTCTGATAATGGAGGGGAATAATATTCTAAGGAATTTGATATATTTTGTAAGTATGCAGGAATTGTTAGACAAAATACTACTCCATATACTCCTTAACAGAATGGAGTGATAGAAAGGATGAATCAGACAATTATGGAAAGAGCAAGAAGTATGCTAAGTAGTTCACTGATTGAAAAATGCTTTTAGGTAGAAGATGTAAGTACTAATTGTTATTTGTTGAATATATCTCCTTGTAAGGCTCTTCAAACAACACCTTATGAAATGTGGATAGGTAAGAAACCTTTTGTTTCACATTTAAGGGTATTTGGCTATGAGGCTTATGTTCATGTGCCTAAAGAAAAATGAACTAAGTTGGATCCAAAAGATGAAAAGTGCATTTTATTGCAAGAATGGAAAGAATGAAGGTGTTGTCATTGATGTCAATTGGTCAATTGATTATCAACTGATTGCTATTGTCATTAGTGTCATGGATACAGGTTATTGGTTGTATATGTCAAGGATATTGAGAAAATTGTAATGAAGATATGTTGCAAGTGTTTAGTGGTTGCTCCAGGTTTTGCTCTGGGATTTGCTCCTATGTTTTTTTGGTTCAAATATGTTGATCATGGTTGTTGGAAGCTACTATATCAAGATTTTTGGTTGTTGATTCATTGTACAATGCAAGTTATGTTCACCAGTTGTGAACTGTGGGTTTATGTGTTTCTGGTTGGGGTCTAGGATAAATTTTGTTGGTTTAGATTTCTCTTTGTTAAAGTCTTATGACTTGCAGTTCAGAGATGAGTTGTTTTTATTGTATTGAAGATAATTTTTGTATCTGGAAGGTTCGTGCTTAATTGTTCTGTGTTTTACACTGGTTTGTCCAACCTTGTGTTGAACACTATCTTCAGAGTTGATGAAGTGTGTTGGATTTATTTGGGTCCTTATGAAGCATGTGTTTGGGTCACCCTCATTCTAATTCCACCCTAGGATGTTTTGGAACCAACCTAATTTGAATTTGAATTTGGATGGCCGACTTTGGATATGTTTCAAAGTTGAAGATGGTATAAATACAAGATGAGTTAGTGGTGAACTAAAGCATAGAAAGAGGAAAGAGATATAAGTGCAAAAAAGTAGAGAAGATAGATGTGAGATTGATGCGAATCAATGTAGTGTGTGTGATGAGAGTGTGGTAGATCAGTGTGAAGCCTAAATGATGAGTTTCTAGATGCAGTGAGCTAAAGGTATACTCTATCATTCATGCATGCCTGCAAGTGGTTGAGAAAATTGTGGTGGATTTCTCCATTGCATTGAGATTGTCTTCTCTCTATAACGTATCTCTTCTATCTTCTTTGTATCTCTGTGGTAATGATCCCTCTAGGTTGTTAGCCCTATTGGATAGTGAGTTCTAATTCAGATAGTGAGTCCTTGTCTTGGTAGTGAGCCTTGTTGCTCAGGCAGTGAGCCTCTTGTAATCGGTTTTGATATTTTTTTATAGTGTGAGTTAATCCTCACCATGGTTTTTCCCTTATTGGGTTTTCTATGTAAATATGGTGTTATTGTGTTTATGTGATGGTTTTTAGTTTCTGCATTAGTATTTAATGTTTAATCATTTAAGAAGTGTTAAGGATTAGTTCCAGTGAATGAATAAAAGTTTAAATCTATGACAACTGATTCACCCCCCCTCTCAGTTGTCTTGTTCAACAATTGGTATCAAAGCTTGGTTCCTTGGTGAAGAGCTTATCTGCTTGAGGAAGGTCCAGGATGGCTAGCGAAATGACTTATGATTATTCGAGGTTCAATGGAACTAATTATACTATCTAGAAAATATTGATGGAAGAATAGCTAGAGTATTGTGTATATGATGTGGAGGAAGATTACAAGAATCCTTACACTCATCCTGCTAATGGTCTGAGTACGACCGATGAGATCAAAGCACATGAAGTGAACAATAAAGTGAAGTACATTTTGAAGAACAGTCTGGTACATTCTGAGTTGATTAAGGTTCATAATCTGAAGATTGCTAAGGAAGTCTAGGATGCTTTAAAAAGGGCACATGAAGTTGATGAAAGAGTTAAAGAAGCAAAATTACAGAATTTGGAGACACAGTTTGAGATTCTACACATGTTTGAAGATGAGAATGTTAAAGCTTGTGTACAAAGATTGGATGAGATAGTGGGTAGAATGTGAGGACTTGGTGCTACTGTAGATGAAACCAAAATTGTAAAGAAGATTCTTAGAACTCTCCCTGATGCTTATAGTAAGAAGGTGTGTGCTATTGAATAGAGTATAGATTATAAGACTTGCACTAAAGAGCTGTTGTTGGGATTTTTGACACCTTATGAGATGAGGAAGCCGAATTTGAGGAAGGGATGCAAATCAAAAACTGCTTTTAAGGCTATAAAAGCTGAAGATCTGGATGAATAAAATTTTGATGAAATAGAAGCCATCCTTGTGAGAAGGATGAGGAAAGGCTCCTGTAAGTATGAAGGTAAGTTACCCTTTAAATTATTTAGTTGTGGAGAAATAGGTCATTATGCTTCAAAGTGTCCAGAAAGAGCTAAGAGGAATAAACAAAGATATAAGAAAAGAAAGGAAAGAATATCAATAGAGCATATTATGTGAATGAGAATGCTAGTATATCTGATGAAGATTTTTATTATGAAGATCTTGATGACAATGAATGCTTGTTCTTTTCTATAAATGATAACCTACTTTTTCTAATTTTGAAAGATAGGTAAAGGAAAGCCCTCCATAGAAGGAGAAAAATGAAGGTGTTGTTATCTCTATCCTACATGCTAAATAAGAAAAAACTATTGATTTGTTGACAGTGGTTGTTCACATCACATGACTAGTGATATAAGTAAGTTTGTTAAACTTGAAAAATATGATGGAGGCTTGGTTATGTTTAGAGATGATATTGGTGCTAAAATTTGTGGGATAGGTTTAGTAAGTTTTGATGGAAAGCATAATACTAATGATGTCTACTATGTTAAGGGTTTAAGGCATAATATTTTGAGTTTTGGATAGATGTGTAGTAAAGGATATGATCTTGTGTTTAAGGATGAGAGATGTGAAATATGGAAAGGATTCAGAACATTGATTGCTGCAAGAAATAAATTTGAAGGAAATATCTATCAACCTAAGGGTGCTGATGGATGATGCTTAATGACTTAGATTAATGATAGTTGGTTATGGAATAGGAGAATGTGTCACATGAATTTTGATAACTTGGAAAGTATTAGTGCAATTCAGACCGTGAGAGATTTACCAAGAATTACAAAGCCTGTTAATGCTAGTTGCAGGAATTTTTAGTTTGGAAAGCAAGCAAGAAGTCATTATAGATCAAAGGAACAATCTACTATTGGACTATTGGACTTAATTCATACAGATCTCTATGGTCCTACAAGAGTGATAAGTCTACAAGGTGAAAGGTACTTTAGGCTTTTAATTGATGATTATTCTAGATATATATGGGTTATATTTCTTAGAGAGAAATCAGATGCACTAGATAGATTCAGAACATTCAAAGCTATGGTTGAAAATGAAGTAAATTTGAGGATAAAATGCTTAAGGTTTGAAAAAGGTGTAAAATTTATCTCCCATGATTTTAATATGTTTTGTGAAGTTAATGGAATAAGAAGACAATTATCTACTCCAAGAACTCCTCAACAAAATGGAGTTGTTGAAAGGAAAAATAAAACAGTTCAAGAGGCTGCTAGATCAATGATTACTGTGGCTGGTTTATTGGAAGTTTATTGGAGAGAAGCTATTCACTACTATGTATGTACTCAATTGAGTTCAAGCAAGAGAAAACAATACAAAGATCCTCTATGAGCTATAGTTTGGAAGAATTCCTTTTGTCAAGTATTTTAAAGTATTTAAAAGCAAATTTTATATCAGAAGAGATGAAGAAACCTTAGGTAAGTTCGATGCAAGAAGTGATGAAGGCATTTTTCTTAGATATTATACTAAAAGCAAATCATACAAATGTTTCAATAAAATACTAAGAAATATTGTACAAATTGCAAATGTCAAGGTTGATGAGACAATGCAGAATTAAATTGACATTAATGGATATGTATTTGATGAACTTGATAGTGTAAGAATTGAAGAGATTGTGGAAGAACATGAAAATGATGAGAAAGAGAAGCAAAATGAATAGAATGAAAGAGAAAAAGAAGCTCCAGTGGTGTCACCTAAGACACCTAGATATGTGTAGAAGAATCATTAGGAAAGTAAAATTATTGGAGATAAGACTAAAGGAGTATTAACTAGAAGCAGAGCTGCTGCTGAAGTAAATCTATGTTTATTTTCTGAGATTGAATCGAAGACTATAAGTGAAGCATGTAAAGATGAAAATTGGATGGAATCCATGAAAGAATAACTTATGCAGATTGAGAAGAATCAGACTTAGGAATTGGTCCCAAGACCAAGAGATAAAAATATTATTGGATAGAAGTGGGTATTCATAAATAAGTTGAATGAGAATGGAGAAGTGGTTAGAAACAAAGCAAGGCTTGTGTGTAAAGGTTACTCACAAGTAGAAGGCATATATTTTCAAGAAAATTTTTCTCTGATAGCAAGAATGGAAGCTATAAGGATGTTCTTAGCATTTGCTACTCATAAAGACTTCACAGTCTATCAGATGGATGCCAAGTTAGCATTTTTTAATGGTGAGCTAGAAGAAGAGGTTACATGGAACAACCAGAAGGATTTCAGTTATCAAATTAATTAGATATGGTATTTAGATTGAAGAAAGAATTATATGGATTGAAGCAAGCTCCTGGAGCTTGGTATGCAAGGTTAGACAGGTATTTGATTCAACAAGGTTTTAACAAAGGTACAACAGATGGTGATCTGTATTTCAATATTGATGATCTTGATTGTAGTTGTATATTTTGATGATAATATTTTTAGAGGAAATTAAAATATGTGCAATATGTTTGCAGAAGAGATGCAAAAAGAATTTTAAATGTCTATGTTTCGAGAGATGAATTTATTTCTTGGGCTATAGACTAATCAAATAGAGAAAGGAATTTTTATTTCATAGTCTAAATATGTGAAAGAGATGTTGAAGAAGTTTGGGATGGATGGTTCCAAACCAGTATGTACTCCTATGGTGACTAGTTGCAAATTGGGTAAAGATGATGATTCACCTAAGGCTAATCATAGAAAGTATAGATCTATGATTGGTGGACTATTGTATTTGATTGCTACTAGATCAGATATTATGCATGATGTCTATCTTGTGGCTAGATTTCAAGAAGATCCTAAGGAAACACATGTTGCTGTTGTTAAAAGAATATTCAGATATTTGAATGGCACTCTGGATTATGGTATCCTAGAGATACTGATTTTACTCTAAGTTCCTATACAAATGTAGATTGGGATAGATGTGTAGATGAAAGAAAGAGTACAAGTGGTGGTGCATTCTTTCTTGGTTGCAGATTGGTGGCATGGTTGAGTAAAAACAAGATTCAGTCTCCTTGTCTACTACTGAAGTTGAATATATTGCTGCTACATCTTGTTGTACACAACTTCTATGGATGAAACAGGCATTGAAAGATATCACAATGGTGTATAATGATCCTATTTCTATCTTCTATGATAATACAAGTGCAATAAACATTTCAAAAAATCCTGTGATGCACTCGAGGATGAAGCGTATATCTATCAGGTATCATTTCCTAAGAGAGAAGGTCATGGAGAATGAAGTAAAGCTCGAGTATGTTCCGAAAAAGGATCAAATTGCTGATATATTTATGAAGGTTCTTCCTAAAGACACTTTTAAGTATCTCTGGGAGAAGTTAGGTGTCATTTCCCCTCCTTTATTGAACTAGATGCATATGGAGATGCATCATTCTGGTAGATCTATGGACCTATCTTTCTTCTAGACTAATGTTTTGGTGGCTACCTCTCAGGGGGAGCATGTAGTGTCAGGTGTTGTCATTAAGAGTATTTCATTTTTTTTATGTCAAAGGGGAAATCAATGTAAAATATCTTTTACCTTTTCCATTGATGTCAAAGGGGGAGAGGAAGCATGTGAAAAAGGAGAGGAAGAATGAAAAGAGAGAGAGAAAGAAAAAAAACATAAGAGGAAGAATATAAAAGACTATCTACTAAGAGGGAGAAGTAGAAAGGAGCAGAAAGAAAAATCTTGAGAAGTGTATTCAGAGCTAGTATGGTGTCTTTGATGGGTTTTCACATAATGTGTTGCCATCAATGAAAAAGGGTGAGATTGTTACAAGAATGGAAAGAATGAAGGTGATTTCATTGATGTCAACTGGTCAATTGGCTATCAAATGATTTTTGTTGTCATTAGTGTCATGGATATAGGTCATTGGCTGTATATGTTGAGGATATTGAGAAAATTATAATGAAGATATGCTACAGGTGTTCAATAGTTGCTCTTGGTTTTTCTTTGGGAATTTCTCCTATGTTTGTGTGGTTTAGATATGTTGATCATGGTTGTTGGAACCTGTTACATCTAGATTTTTGGTTGTTGATTCATTGTACAGTGCGCGTTATGTTCACAAGTTGTGAACTGTGGATTTCTATGCTTTTGATTGAGGTTTGGGAGAAATGTTGTTGGTCTAGATTTCTCTTTATTAAAGTATTATGACTTGTGGTTCTGGACTTGAGTTGTTTTGATTGTATTGAAGATAATTTTGGTATTTGGAAGGTTCATGCTTAATTGTTCTATGTGTTTTACACTGGTTTGGCCCACCTTGTGTTGAACACTATCTTCAGAGTTGATGAAGCATGTTGGATCTATTTGGGTCCTTATGAAGTGTGTGTTTGGGTCACCATCATTCTAATTCCACCCTAGGATGTTTTGGTGCTAACCTAATTTGAATTTTAATTTGGATGGCTGACTTTGGATATGTTTCAAAGTTGAAGATGGTATAAATATAGGGTAAGTTAGTGGTGAAATAAAACATAGAAAGAGGAAAGAGAGATAAGAGCAAAGCAATAGAGTAGATAGATGTGAATCAATGAGTGTGTGTGATGTGAGTGTGGTAGATTAGTGCAAAGCCTAAATGTCAAGTTTTTGGATGTATTGAGCTAAAGGTGTACTCTATCATTCATGCATGTCTGCAAGTGGTTGAGAAAATTGTGGTGGATTTCTTTGGTGCATTGAGATTGTCTTCTCTTTGCAATGTATGTCTTCTATCTTCTTTTTATCTCTGTGGCAATGAGCCCCCCGGGTTGTTAGCCCTGTTGGACAGCGAGTCCTTGTCTTGGTAGCGAGCCTTGTTTCTCAGGCAGTGAGCCTCTTGTAATCGGTTTTGATATTATCTATAGTGTGAGTTAATCCTCACCGTGGTTTTTCCCTTATTGATTTTTCCATGTAAATATGGTGTTATTGTGTTTATGTGATGGTTTTCAATTTTTGCATTAGTATTTCATGTTTAATCATTTAAGCAGTGTTAAGGATTAGTTCCAATGAATGAATAAAAGTTTAAATCTGTGACAACTTTCACCCCCCTCTCAGTTGTCTTGTTCAACACATTTTCATTGGATATGGTGATAATTTAAAAGGTTACAAGTTATGGAATCCTTAAACCAACAAAATATCTTTTCTAAAGGTGTGATTTTTTAGGGAACTTAGTGCTATTTTTGATCTTGAACAACCAAAGGAAAAAGATAAGGAAAAGAGAGTGCATTTTGAAATTAAGAAGAAAATTACACCTTGATAAGAATAGAGATATGAACTTGAGGACGAGGAGGAAGAAGATGAGGGTTCAAATTTAGTTATTGATCAAATCGAAGAATATGAGGAAGAAAATCAAGAAGAGGTTGAGAAAGATCATGAAAAACAAGAGCCCCATACTCTTGTTCTTAGAAGATCCACGAGATAATGAAATCTAGTTGACATGTATAGCCCACTAGATTTTTGTTGTATATTTTCTTTATTGAGTACTGACGATGAGCCTAGATCCTATATGGAAGCTATTCTTGCAGATGATAGTGAGTCTTGGAAACTAGCCATGCAAGAGGAGATGATGGCTTTAGACTCTTGTGATACCTTGGATCTTGTTCATTTTCCCTAAGGAAGGAAATCAATTGGTTGTAAGTGGGTCTATAATTTTTTTTGGAGTAGATAGTTTATTAGAAAAGTACAAAGCTAGACTGGTAGCTAATGGATACTATAGAGCGTCTCTAATTTCTAATCAATTTAGTTCTTACTAGGTCTACACACACAAATTAGAGGATAAATTCCTAATTGAATAGTTCATCTTTCACAAGAGGTTGTATTTAATTATCAACCAGGGACTCATAAACTTTAGACAGTGCTAGCACAAAAATGCGTCCAAAGATCCTAGAAACATCCTACATCAATGGAGTATAGACAATTTCACATGTACAAAAGTCTGTAAAAGTTGGAAAATAAAATGAACTACTAATTCAAAAAATAGGGGAATAAATATAAGCTATTACCTTATGTTACAGGTACCTAATGCTTAAGATTGTAACTATCAACTTATTAAAATTGCAGTGTCCTAACCTAGCTAATTCCTTTGGAGTATGAAACCAACATGAAGTTTCAAAATTAATTCAAAACTATAGAATGGAATTCATGAATTACAACACATGCATATAAATGGAAATTACTAACTAAATTAAAAAATGCATCAATTAATCTAACAATGGAAAATAAAATGGATTAGCAATACCACAAGTGGCCCTTTCTTGAGTTGCTACTTCCACAAAAATTTTCAAAATCTCACTTACTTAGTAATTTATTATATCAAACTAATTCCCTTTGTTGCATATAAACATTGAACTCTTACATACAATCCAATAAGAATCTATTGGAGATTTCTTATTCAATAAAACGTATCTATTTTTGCAACTAGTAATAGATAAACAACTAGCCATCAATAATCAACTTATCAAATCGATCAACTAGATTTACTCATCAACAAAAGATCCCACTATATAGGGTCTATGAGGAATTTTATTCTTCTTAGACTAAAAGAAAACTCATAAAGCAACCATCCAGTCTCCCTCAAAGATAGGAAGATGACTTAGTCTGAAACAAAAAAATAATAACTATAATGAAGGAGTAGAAAAGATAATTTAGAATTATATGCCCAATGGTTTAACTACTATAACAGAGACATGTTCTTGAGAACAATCGTGTCATGAATCAATCCTGCTGAGATTCAACTCCTCCTCTTGGTGGTCTTATTAAGTGAGCAAGAGTGTTAAATGGTGAATCACAATTGATCAATAAATGATCACCTTCGCTTCCTTTTGAAAGTGTCATGTCTTTGGCCATTTGAATTCTCCTCCACAACCATCCATAGTCCTTCTACTATGGGTTGGAAAACCTATTGCTGCGGGTTAATAATCCTTCTTGTTGCAAGGTGTTAGTCTCATTCCTAAGGCATTCACATTATTAACAATCATAAATTAAACATAGAATCATACTAAATTTCATAGACATTCATGCATTCATACATGCATATATCAACATAACATATTTTCATTTCCACATGCTTAAAACTACTTAAGAGTATATAAAAGGCATATAAAGGTATATAAGGTCTTGGTAATGTCTTTGAAACTTACTAGAAAAAATGATTAAAGCATAAAACAATAAAAAGAAAACTAGCCAATAATTGAGCCCATCATTCCCCTCAACTAAAGATATTGCTTATCCTCAAGAAAACTTAAGGTTCAAGGTTGTATTGCAAGGTCATTTATCTAAAATCCACCACACAATCCACTCCTTTTCCTTGCTTCAAGTAGTAACCTTTTTTATTTGAGAGCTTTTCCAGTATTTTGTCTTCTACTGCTGCCTCTTCCTCTTGGTTCCTCGCTGTCCAATGTGGTATAGGGAATACGAGGATAGGAAAATGGAAGGTGAGTGGGAACCAAGCAACTCCATTCCTCATTGCAATTGAAATGTATTTATGCGACCTATGAATCATTTTTGCATAATTGTAAACATAATGTGGTTCCTTCCTCTTTAGTTTTGGTGTGAGCTCATTCCATCTATCTTGAACAAAGTTAAAAGTTTTTGTGATGGTACCTATTTCTAGTCCTTTCATTCTCTTATAATAATTTTCTCTATAGTTCATAATCTTTTCTTTTACTCTTGTGTTGTATAAGTTCTAGCCATTGGTCCACAACTACATTAAGGTTTGCTAACTCCTCTCTTAGCTGTAGGAGGATTTATTTCTCTTTCTTATGGTATTCCTATAGAAGCTTCCCCCTTTGATGCTCATTTCTAACATAAGAAGCTAAGGAACTGATTTGGAGATCCCCCAAAAACATTAATGGATTCCATACAGTTTCATATGAAAGAAAAAAATTGTGCAAATAAAACTCACACAATTGGTCTTGCATTTCAGGTGTAGACCTCTAGAAAGTTTCTAAAAATAAAAATCTTGAATTCAATGCAACAAGTAAATCACTAATTATTTGACTAAATTGAAAACATAAAAAAAATTCTTATAAAAATAAGGTATATACCCTGGTAGATGGTCGACATCTCATCAGTTACAATGTCTTTTTTGCTAGTTCATCAATTTTTACTTTTAATCTCTTTACCTCCATTTCTTTCTTTTCAGTTGTCTAGAAATGTCTATATATCATTTCCATTTTCTCCTTTTTCCCAATCTTTTTATTTTTGGGAAAAATATTGTGTTTTCTTCAACAACTCTATGCCCAATGACACAACAATAGGTATAGTTGGAGTCTTTATAGGTCCAATTAAGCTTTTAGGAATTGGATATTTTCCATTTGTTTCAACCATGGAAAGTTGTGCCAAAATTTCCAATTTTCATCCATGCTCAAATTTGTAGAGTTTTTCTTCCCACTCCCTAATCCTTGCATCTCTCTCACTGTCCTTTTATTGGTATATTTTCAGTAGGTCTTCTAACTATTTATTTGTGTTTCTTTCTTCTAAAAAGAATTCTTCTTCCTTCTTCAAAAACTGTTCTTCTCCTATCTCCTCTACATACATACACCCCTTTGAGACAGGGCTCTTTAGAGATCTTCTTCTCTTCTTTTCAGAAACAAAAATATTTTCTAAATCAAAGTTATAAGTACTAGTAAAATACAAAGGTTGTATAATTGGTATTTTAATAGCATCACTAGGGACATTTCCCTCTGAATCTTTGTCTATTTCAATCATCAAAACATCTTCCTTTTTATTTTTATCTTTTCCTCTCATGGGCCCTTTCTTCCTTAGGCAATGTGATTTCCCTATTGATGATGTGGCCTTCCTCTACTCCTTTACAGGTACAAAGGTCGAAGCCCCACTTTTTCTTTTCTTTGCTTTCGATGGCCTCTTAATGGAAGTTGGGGTTTCCAAATTTTCTTCAGCTGCGGGTTGCTCAACAGAGGCTGTAGGTTGTGTTTCCTGCAAACCTTGCTCTTCCAGTTCCTCCTTGTTGCGGGAAGGTGTTGCAGAAGGAGAACCAGAGGGTATTTCCCCCTCATTTACATCCTCAGTAGGTTCTGCTTCTTGTTTCCAACCCCTTTCTCCTTCATTATGCATTTGAATAATGTTGTTGATGTTATAATTCAAAAAATCCTTGCAAGATACATTGGGAAATTGAATCCAAAGGTTTCTCTTAACTAGTAAAGTAACTAAACATAAATATGACAAAGCTGATTGATTTCTTTCTCTTGTATTTGGATGACATTCTCTTCAAAAAATTATAAAGAAAATTTGGAACATTCACTTTCCTCTTATGGCATAAGAGGCTAAGCAACTTAAAATGTACTGTGTATAATAGTGATTGTTTCCCATCACAAGTTAAATACCTAATGATGTGTGAGGTTACAGAGTCCTGAATCCAAGGTAAGGATAAGTGTTTTTTTTATCTTGAGAAGAGGAGTCCAAATTCTCACCCGACAAGGAGAACTCATTTTGGGATGTGATGGCATCTTCCCTTACTAGAAACTATTCTCCACTCCTTGGAAGCCCTAATAATTCTATAATTGTAGCTTCTAATGCATCCACTCTTAATCTCATGACAATTGCCTCATCATTCTACAAGGTGCTAGCAAACTATTGGGTCATAAGTTCATTAAATTTTGTGAATTTGAGGAAGTAATCCAACCAGCCTGCCTGCTAGAAGGTAGGCACATATTGTTTGTCCTCTAGAAGAAAATTATGGGTTGTTGGTTCTCTCCTCATTATGTCACCTCCTATTGTAATGCATCAATTATAGTTACTTTCACTAGCTCTATTCTATTGTATCACCCAATTTTGTTGTGTTACCCAATTCCGCACTAGACACCTCTTCTCTCTTCTGAACTCTTCATTTCTTCTTGAGAATGGAAAAAAATGGAAACAACTAAGGATTATGGGCTTTGAATTCCCCTCCCCCAACTAAAGGTTTTAAGTGTCCTTAATTAGAAAGTACGGAATGGTGGAGGGATAATTAACAAGCAATGGAAATTTAAATGTGAAGTCGAAATGCATGCACAAATGATAAATATGTATAAAATTAGTAACCTTCATTGTTAATTATGAAAATTAATACAAAGAGTACCTACTGACATGCTATAAGATGAAGTATGAAACTTATGAAATTGTTGAAATTCTACCATGTAACACGATTTGAAATGATATGAAGTGATGCCTATGAATCACGAAGTCATGGTGTGAAGTGTAATTCAACATGAAGTGAACATGTGGCAAACAAATTTGAAGTGATGAATGCAAATACTACACAAAGTACATGATGGGAAAAATGAAATTTAATGCATGGTACAAATTATGCAAAAAAGATGATTTGATTACTACATGTGATGGAAAAGTGAAGCTACATGTAATAAAAGTGAATGATGGCTGCTATGGGCATAATTTAAAGGATGGATGTGCAAGTGCTATAGGTTGATGAATGAAACAAGTCCCTTCTAAATAATGTGCCTCGAAGCATGTTGCTGTAGGTCCCTTAAGCACTGATGTCTATAAAAAATTAAAGACTTTCGATTGTCACCTATGCATGTGCATGCATGTAATTTTTGTTTTGAAGATTATACCTGTGGGATAGCAAGAGACAAGCTATGTAGCTTGTTTTCTAATATTTTTGATGAATTGCTTGCTACCATTGATGAATTTTGTATTTTTGGTTCGAATTGATATTTTAAGGATAATAGGAAATCATCCTTCTACATTGGCCTCTTATAGAGTTTCAAATGATGGCCATTAACTAACAATGAAAACCTAACATTATCAATAGTTTGTAATTAAATTGCTCCATTAGGGAACACTGTTTGTATTTCATATGGCACAAGCCATCTAGTTTGTAATTTTCCTTTGTAATCCTTATATCTTGAATCATAAATTAGTGTCCAATTACCTGTATTAAACTGCTTGGTTTTGATAAACTGATCATGCCATTGCATCCTATGTTTCTACATAATTTTAGTGTGGTGTATTACTTCCATATGGATTTCATCCAGTGCATTGAGGTTATGCAACCTCTCCCTTTGTGCCTCAAATGTATTCATGTCGAATTTGACTGCTATCCTTAGATTTTTGTACTCAAATTTTATTAGAAGGATTTACTTTTTTCCATACACCAATTCATATGGTGTAAAGCTTGTTGTTATTTTCCAAGTTGCCCTGTAAGCCCAAACTACTTCAAGCAACCTAGTTGCCTAATCCTTCCAATGTATTTACATTGTTTTGTAAGAATATTTTCTATTTCCATGTTAGTCACTTCTACTTGGCCATTTTCTTGAGGTGATAAGGTGTATAATTTCTATTCCCAATTTCATATTCCCGCAAAAACTTGGTAATCAAGTCTGATGTAAATTATGGCCCTTGGTCTGTCACTATTTCTATAGGAACACCATATCTTGTAAGGATATCCTCATAGAGAAATTTTGTAATATTTCCATCCCTTGAAATTCAAGGCTTTGATCTCCATCCATTTTGTAAGATAGTCAATACAAACCAATATATATTCCTTGTTGTTGGATTTTGGAGATATAGGACCAATAAAATCTATCCCTCATTTATCAAATGGTGTTGTGACTAGTTGTGGCTATATTGGCATTTCATCTATTTTTTTAGGTCGTCCCATCCCCTAAAAATTATCACAACTTCTTGTATATTTGACATCTTTATGAAGTGTTGGCCAATAATAGCTAGTAGTCAAAATCTTAAGAGATGTATTCTTTGTTGCAAAATATCCTCCACATGATTCATCATGACATTCCTTAAGAATATCATATAATTCATCTTCTCTAATGCACCTTGTCATTATGTTATTAGGTCCTATGTAAAATAAATACTCAACTACCCATGAATAAGGAATTTTTTTTGAACTAAATGTCTTTTCTCCCTTGGTGAGATATGTAGTGGTGTTTCCCTTGCAACTAGATAATTGGCTATGTCTGCATACCAATGTGTATGCAGAGATAAGGTAAATAAGTGCTTATCTAGAAATGAATAATCTACAATACCCTCATCTGACTTTGTTGGCAATCTAGAGAGAAATTTTTCTACCACATTTTCTTTTTTTGGTTTGTCTACTATGTTAAGATTAAACTCCTGAAGTCGCAACAACCATCTCTCAAGTATTCCCTCAACTACTACTTTGTTCATCAAGTACTTGATTTTTGTATGGTTTATGTGGATGAATACAAAATACGCTTTGATGTAGTCTCTGAATTTGTTGATTACATTGGCTATTGCTAACATCTCCTTTTTAGTAATTGTATAGTTGAGCTATGCCCCTTGAAGGTTTTACTGATATAGTATATGAAATACTCTAGATTTTATTCTTTCTATCCTATCACAACTCTAATTACAAAATCAGAAGCATCCATGTGGATATGAAAAAGGAATTTTCCAATTTGGTCCTCTTAATATTGGGGTCTTTATAAGTGCTTCCTTAAGAGCTTCAAAAGAACATTCACAAGAAGGTGTCCAATCAAAATCTACATCTTTAAACAATAGGACAAACAATGGTGCTTCTATCTTACTGAAATCTTGTATAAATCTCCTGTAGTAGCCAACATGGCCAAGGAAGCTTCTGAAATCCTTTTGGTTCTACTTGGATTCCCTTATTGGACACAAAGTCTCCCAAGACTACTCCCTTAGTCATCATCATGAAGCGTTTATCATGAATTAGGGATAAGTGGTGATCTTGAAATCTCTGTAGTACCTTCTCCAAATTAGAAAGTTCTTCTTCATAGGTATTCTCATAAGTTGTAAATTTATCCATGTAAACTTTCATGGAATGATGAGCAAATTTTGAGAATATGCTCAGTATTACCCTCTGGAAGGTGGCACGTACATTGCATAGCCCAAATGGAAAGACAAAGTAAGCATATGTTACCCAAGGGAATATAAAGGTTGTCTTGTCTTGGTCTTATGTGGCTATCTTAATCTAGTTATATCCATTGAATCCATCCAAGAAGGAAAAGTATTATTTTCTTTCTAATGATTCTAGTACTTGATCAGTGAATGGAAGGGGAAAGTAGTATTATCTAGTTGCTACATTCAAATCATGGTAATCATCACACACTCTCAATTTACATCCTTTCTCAGGTACAATTACTAGTGGAGACACCCACTAACTATCAGAGATTGGATAGATGAATCTTGCATCCAAAAACTTTTGTAACTCTACCTTGACTATGTCATAAACTGTTGGATTCATTCTCCTTTGAGGTTGTCTAATTGGTTTGTAGCCATCATTGATGTAAATTTGGTACATGCATAGGTTTGGGTATATTCCTTTCATATCATGTTATCCCATGCAAATGTAGTTGTGTGTGATTGCAACACATTCAACAATGAAGACTGTTGTGCAATAGTTAATTGACTGTTTACATTTAATGTCTTCCTTGATGTAATCTCCAAAGTCAAGGATGATGCTTTAACATATGCTATGTCAAGAGATGTTATATTGGGACTACAATTATGTGGCACTATAGTATATAAATTTTGAGAAATAGACTCAAATGCATTGGGAAGGATTATGTTCGATAGAGGGTCTTGCAAGCATGTTAAATAGTCATGTTGTTGCAAGTCCCTACCAAAACTGTTGTGCATGATATTTGGAAGCATTTTATCTTCATCTTTGATTTCTAACATAGGAATTATTTCATAATTCATTAATGTATATAATGAGTATTGATCATCCTCATATAGGGTAGGCCATATAGTTTGCTCCAAGTTTGCATGTGGCTGGGCAGGTGGATAAAGGACTAGTTTCTTGGTTACATTTCTATTGGAAATGATCATGTTACCAAACTTGCAACCTATAAAGGAATATTTAGTAGCCAACCAAGGTCTCCTTAAGATGAGGGGATATCCTTCAAGCTTTAGGTTGTAACATCATAAAGTCTACAAGGTATTCCCATGAGTCTAATGTTATAATCAAGTCTTCTATGATTCCCTTAGGCTTCACTGCAGACCTATCTGCTAACTATAACATGGTAGGTGTAGGTTTAAGCTTGATTAGTTATAATAAATTAATGGTTTCCTTGGTAATTACATTAATGTCTTCCCCAAGTTCAATTAAGGTATTCTTGATGAGAGTTCCATTGATTTTGACATCCACAACATGGTTGTTTGCATACTTGGGGACAACTATGTTTCCTAACATAATATCTACAAGTTGTCCTCAAACATGCATATTCTGAGGGTCCTTACATTTCCTTCTTGGATTTTTGAGGCATAATTCTCTGACTATTTTGGTATAAATTGACACTTCCTTAATTTCTTGAATGAGGGGTATCTTAATGCAAACATATTTGAGTTGTCCCAATAGATCAATTTCAACTTGTGAATAATGTTTTTGTATTGTTAATATATCAAGGAATGGGGGTTCTGGAATTATGTTTGTTGGGTTAGCTTAATTTGATTTAGGTTCCCTATGTTGTTTTTCCATAGTTTCTACTAGGAGTTCTTCATTAGTCAACTTTCTGATGTGAGGAGATGAAGGCCCAACTAGTATTTTCCCTGATTTGAGGTGGACATCACTCACCTCAACCCCATAAGTAGGGTATTGTATGGTGTCGTTAGCATAAGCCTATTGGAAAGTCTTATTATTTGGGTTAGGTGTAGGTTGTGCTGAAAATTAAGGTTCTATTGGTGGTTTTGGTGTAGCTATTGCTAGATTTGGCATTATGGTTTGTTGTTGTGGCTGCAAGGGCTATTGGTAATTTAGATTTTGATTGCCACTGTTGACCTCTTTACCACTATGGTGCCCACTGGTTTTGTTGGGGTGACCATTAAGAATTATGATGTGGTCCTTAGTAATTCTATGGTGGCCATATTCCTTGTTTTTGATTCCAATTTGAGGCTTGTGGCATTGGCCATTGTGAGTTTTGCACATTGGTCCAAGATTGAGGGTTCCAATTTGGGAAGTTCACATTATTACCTAGAAATGATATATTATAGGTCAAGGGATCTTAGGGCATACTTTGTCTTCACTGTCATGGTTTGCATTGAACTATGTAAAACACTTGACCTTCCTCATCTTCCAAGACATGATATTTTGGCTTCCCTAGCTTGTCTTCAAAAATATTGGCAAGCTACTTGCACTTGCAATTAATCTTTTTCTGTCGATAATGTGGGAAATATTCTAAGGTTTTCCTCTGCTTCTTGCTTCTTGATATGAAGGGTATATAGTTTGGTATCGAAGTGGCTAATGATGTCCTCCTTCATGCTTGATAGAAGATTTCTCAACTCTACCCTTGAGACTCTATTGGATGATTTATTGAGAGAGGAGGTCTTGTCTCCTCTAGTATTCTTGATGAAAGACTTGGAATAGTTCCTAAACACTTTACAAATCTCATAAAAGGGTCTTTGTGAGATGTCCCCTGATCCAATGAGGTTGAGGGAATCCATATAGTCTTCATGAACTCCACTAAAAAATACGAGTTTCAAGGATTCATCAAAAAGTCTATTTTGATGTGATTTCTTGAGGCAAAACTGAAACCTCTCAACATAGTCATCTAATGGTTCATATTCGTTCTATGACATCCTAAACATGTCATCCCTATTTCTATATCTGTATCTACAATAATCCTAGTATTGCTCCAGGAATTTTTCCTTCATTGTATTCCAATTGGGAACATCTCTTCCCAAGCCCATGAACCATCACAGAGCAACATCTTTTAGTGTAGCTAGTGAAACAAAGAAAAAGGGTGATACTAAAGTTTAAATGCTTAGAACAATAGGATTCAAGGATTTTCTCTAGGGTTTCATTAAGATGGAGATCAATAAGGTGTATAGATTGACTTTGAACCATGAAGGTGAGCCACTCAGACTTGGATTTGCATCTTATTGAGTCTTAGGATGGATTGAAATTGATTTTCCTTTAATAACCTAATTAGACTATTTCCCTAATAGGAGAAATGCAATAATTCGACAACTGAGAAACTAAAACAATCAATTGTAGGCAGATATGAGAAGGGCAGAGGATTGTGTACTTGTCCAAAAAAAATGGTTTAATCCATTGTAGGACATAGACGCCCTAGAGTGTATGGATCCTTGTAGGGGTGTCCTACTCAACTTTTGCAGTCCTTTGATGTTAGATATGAGGTTTCTGTTTTAGCTTGCAGAGTTGTTGGAACACTGTTAGATAATTTTGTAGGTTAGTTTCTATGAGTTGACAATATGTAGGGCTTCAAATGCAAAAATGAACAATTTTTCTTCAAGATTCCTTCAATCCTCTCCAAACCTGAAACCTACACATTCAAATAGAGGGAAATGATTGTGCCATTTAGGAGCTTGCCTTAGTCAAACCCTGTGTTAGTGTTTCCATTTCCACAATGGAAATGCCAATGATAAAATGATATTGGATAGGAAATAATTATGAAATCACAAAGTGTTGTAACTCACCACCCTTCAATGAATTCCTTGAAGGACTGAAGTCATCCACATCACCTCAAGGTTTTGGATCTTGCTTGCTTGAATTTATTTGGAGACTTACAAAAGGGTTAGCCTTCATAAAACAATGATGACATGAACACACATAAACTCACATAGGATTTGACATGATGTTGGATCTTGAATTGCTGCAATAGGTCATTGAAAATGTTGCTCTTGACTTTCTCAATAATGCTCTTGACAATAGTAATTTCTCATAAATTCTCCTCTTTTGTTTCAAATGGTGAAGTGAGTAGGTATTTATAGGAATTATTCTTATTTCTTGAAAAGTAAATCCCAACAACTGACATTTGCAAGTTAAAATTCAAATGTTATAATTCCAACACCAACATATCCAAAATTGGTCCCTGAAAAAATAGGGGGACCTATATGCCCTAGGGTGAATGGGTCCTGACACTATTTTCTAGGACATTAAGTGTTAGGGGAATAATATCAATTGGATGCATTTGTTGAATGCTTGCAATTTCTTGGAAAATGGTATAAATGGGCTCCAAAATGCATAATTTAGGAAATTAAGTGCTCAATTAGGCTCAATAATTTGGGGGGGAGAAAAACATAGAGTGAAATTGTCAAGGGTGACAATTTATGATGATAAAATGAAATAATTTGAGTTGGCGAGCATGAGGCTAGTTCTCCTATTTCTTGTGAGAATACTTCTTTTGTTATATCCTCTAATCAAGACTCTTCTTGTTACTTGGTTGAATAATTCCTTGTATTCTCATTCAATATATTTATTTCTATGGTATATGTGGTTCCCATGTTTGACACTCCTTCCTCTTCCATGTTGTTACCTATTATTGTTTCTCCTCTAGTATAGTCCTAGATAACAATTATTGTGGCTCTATATACATTGAGGGTATAGTTAATCAAGCCACTTTGGAGGTATTATTATTGATTCAAACTAAAAAATTAAAAATAATAATTAAGAATACCTTCTTCATGCACATTTTTAATATGAAGAATATGCTACATCTAGGGTTTCTAGAGTGTTATGATGGATCATTGATTGATACCTTGGATTATCTCACTAATCCTCTAAAAATAGATTCAAAGTAGCTAATTTTTATTACCCACATCATTCCTAATTTAGATTGGTTCCATATTCTTCTTGTGAATACTTGGATTAAGAAATCCCAAGTTGTGCCATAGATATTATATCAGTGTTTGAGATTTATTTATGATGGCTAGGTTGTGACTATCTCAAATTTTGACTTCTAACCTATTTGTAAGATGTGAAACTTTACTATTTATTAATTCATTTAGAATCATGTATGTAATAGATAAGGGTGTTGTGATATCATGTTTACTATATATAAGAGCTATGTGGATTAATACAAATTTCATCATTTTCATGATCCTTCATGGTATATTTTCCCTATTTTTTGGGATTCTAACTATCTAACCAAAATAGGGCTTCAATATCTTTGAGTCATCATCCTTAAGTTTAGCCACATAGCCACTCCAACTTCCTTATGCTTAGCCTCCCTCATTATTATATGGTATATTCTGACATAGAAACTTAGGATCTTATGATCCCTTCTAGGCTAGAGATAATACCCCTTCTCCTCCTTGACTAGACCATCATGCCCCAAACCTATTCAACCTCAACAATATCCTCCTTCACCTACATAGTTTATAATTCCCCCTTCACCACTAGTTCCCTCTATACCTCAACCTACCCATTCTACAAATCTTAGAGAAAAATTCTCCATAACTATCCAACCTTAGCCTAAGAATAGAGATTTATCTAGATATTGTTCCCCTTCAACACATATACACCCATCATATTGGATAATTCCACTCTTCCACCCTTGCTTCCTATCTCTAACGCTCATCCTTTTATATACTCTTCAACATTATATCATCTCATTCCCCTTGCTAATATCATTATACCTCTTATTTACCACATTTCTACCCTTCCTACTCTCATTATATATCATCCTCATGTTTACCATTTTACTACCACCCCAACTACCATTATCAATCCACCTAATATTTATTGTACCAGTTTCACTTCAAAGATTATCATATATCCTTCTACTAGTCCCCATACCACCCGCAATCCTTCTCCAATTACAGATCCTCCTTCCCATTTCTGTCCCACTCCTACATGTGACCATATCCTCAACCCTCCACCCCATTACCATCATAACCCATCCTAGTCTCCCCATAAGCCCAATTCATAGCCCATTTTCCTTGAAAGGAGTTGAAATGTAGTGCTACCCTATCTTCTAACACCATATATCCACCCATAACATGTTGGAAACATGAGCATGATGATGTATGGTGTTGTCATTGATGTCAACCCATTGTAGAAGTGATGGTATATCAATATGTATATAGTCTTGAGAAGACCAAGTGTTTTGGGGAAATTGGCTAAGTCCCAGACTAAGATAGTGGTTTAGAAGAGGAACAATTTTGTGGTTTGCATTGCTCTGCACTGTAATATCCTGTCATGCAATTTTGAGGTGATAATGGTATGTATTGAAGGAGTCAATATCCAAAGTTTCAGAGTTTTATGTCTTCCACAGTAGAAGTGATGAGGGCCACACCACCCAAAACCCTCATAGATCACAACAATAGATACCGACATAGAAGATGGGAGACAAAAAATAACTCACTTTCAATTATTTTTAGAAAATTAAATTACAGATTTAGAACTTACAATGCTACAACCTCATGGGCTTGATTCATTACAACAAAATCAACTCTAAAAACAAAATATATTATTCAGAGCCATAATTTGCACTAATGGAGCCACCTTCTACAACCCCCATTTAACCCTTTTTATTTTACCCAATAACCACCCTAGAATGTTCTAGAAAGTGTAACTTTCCCTTTTGTTTTGGTGCCAAAAGTCCCACCATTTGATTTCTTTCCTAGGAAGATATTTTAATGAAATTCACTTTTTAGTGGGGCAACTTTGTGGGGCCATAACTTTTGATTTGGGTGTTTGATTTGCTATTATAATATATCGTTGGAAAGATCTTGAAGAGATATACAATGCTAAACCATCAGAGATTGTTTCGTCAACTTTTCGAGCTATTTCAAGGCCTCTAATATTTTCATATTTGAATTTGAAGCTGCATTGGAGAATTTTCTCAAGATGGAAACTTTAATCTCCCAAACCATACAAGGTATTGAGATGATTCTTTCGCCATCAAAAATATTTTTTAGTTATGATCCTTGGGTAAATTTTCAATTCTATATGAGCCCGTTTAGGTTGACTTACTAAAAATAGTCAGTGACTGTTTTTCCATATGAGCCCGTTTAGGCCGACTTACTAAAAATAGTAAGTGACCATTTTTCACCTTTTCTAACTTTTGACCATCTTACACCCTTAAGTGCCATCATGGGACTCAAAACAACTAAAGAAAATAAGATTTTTTTTGGGTGATGCAAGATTACCCTACACCACTAGATACTCTTGCATCATACACCCAAGGTAATTTGAAAAGCGACCATATCATTTATCAGGAGTTAGAGGGAAACCAAGATGATTAACCTCAACCTCAGATAACCATGATGAATCTTCAATAGACCTTCCTCTCCATTTCACCAAGTACTCTACGTATTTCATGTTTCTTGTGCTTCTACCCACATGAATATCCAACATTTCTTCTATCTCATCCTTTTTTGAAGTAGGTGTTGGAATATTCCATTGTGCTTCTATTGTTTCTTCATCAACTCTCTCTTCATGATATTCTTTTAAATATGAAATGTTAAACATAGGTGAAATATGAATTTCATCATACAACTCTACCTCATATGCATTTCCTGAATCATCCTTCTTTAGGATGTTGCATGACCCAAACTTATTCATCTTTAACTTGTTGTATGTACCAACTAGAAACCTCTTCTTTCACAAATGAACCATGACTTCATATCCTACTTGGAACTCCTTATGCCTTATTTTCTAATCTGCCTTAGCATTATATTGTGAGTCCATCTTATTGATATGTTTCTTCACCTCTTCATACAAATTCTTCAGGTGCTCAACAAAATATTCAGCCTCAACACTACCCCTTATCCATCTTTCTCAGTTTAGAAGCAGTACTTTGACTACTCCCATACACAATTTGGAATGGTGATTTACCAATGCTCTTGTTGAAAAAATTATTGTAAGAAAATTATGCCTGTGGTATAATCAAATCCCACACCTTGGGCTTATCTCCTACTAAGCATCTTAGCAGGTTACCCAAACTCCTATTCACCACCTCTTTTTGTCCATCAGTTTGTGGATGGTGTGTAGAACAAACTTTAAATATGTATTTAACTTCTTCCATAATGTCTTCCAAAAATAACCAACAAATTTGGTATCTCTATCTGAAACTATACTATTTGGTAGACCATGTAGTCTCATTACCTCTATGAAAAACAACTTTGTAACATGAACAACATCACTGGTCTTATGACACAGAATGAAATGTGCCATCTTTGAAAATCTATCCACCACCACAATATTGAATCATTCCCTCTCTGTGTCCTTGGAAAGCTAAGAACAAAATCCATGCTAATGTCCTCCCATGGCCTCTCAAGTACAGTTAATGGATGATACAATTTAGTATTCTGACTTGTTCCTTTCACCATCTGATATACTCTATAACTTTGAACAAACTTCTTAACATCTTGTCATAATTGTGGACATTAATAATTCTCACTAACAAGAGCAATAGTCTTATCTCAACTGAAATGTCTAGTCGATCCTCCACTATGCATGTCCTTGATTATATTATCTCTCATAAAACTCCTTGGAATGCACAATTGGATTCCTCTAAACATCTCATATTGGATTAAGAAATCCAACCATCTTGTCCTATCCAATGTAATAGGTTCCAAACAATCCTTCCAAGCTTCTACAAAGTATGAATCTTCAAGATACAAACGCTTGAGTTCATTGAACCCAAAAACCTCTATATTCATCTCTATCAACAAATTTTTCCTTCTACTCAAGGCATCTACAACTTTGTTTGAGATTCCACTCCTATGCTTAAAAAAAAAAGTATAACTCTGCAAAAACTCAACCCATTTTAAGTGCCTTTGATTTAACTCTCCTTGACTATTGAGATACTGCAAAGCCTGGTGATTAGTATATAAAACGAATTATTTTGGTAACTGTTAAAATAAATATTTGAGCAGCTCCCTTTGGGTTTATTTTTTCATTATGTGTGCGCCGGCCTATGCATCACCGAGTTTACTCGGCTTTCTATCAAGTCTTTGATCTGCCACTTTATGCAGCGACTCTTCATAGCTTTGGGTATCGGATTTCCTTTCAGTTCCTGGGAAGCTCCGCTGGGCTCCCACGTGTCGTGGTTACGGGCTGATTTTGTTGCTTGCTTCCTCGAGGCCTCATCGGGTTGCAAAATTCTTCCGAGAAGTTTTTCATTCTTAAAAGGTGTTGGCGGGCCCCACATTCTGCCAAGTGGCAACCGTTCGCAAATCTTTCAATGCAGTGAGGAAATAAGCAGTCGTGGGCAGTGAAATGCTGCCATGCGTCTTTCACGCCCGATTGATGGAGCGTTCCCTCCGCTGCGATAAGGATCTCAGCCCATTTGACACATGTTGCATTTTTGCAAATCCTTGGCAGCGATGGGAGAAGGTTTCATGCAAGCAGCGAAAGACTGCCACGTGCCTAAATGCTAGTCTGTTATGTGGGAGATGGGTCGGGTGAACTAAATAATGCTATTGGTTGTTGCTAGTCATAATCATTCGTGGCGATGGATGACATTTGTCTGCTCGCCTTGCTGGGACCACCACCATCATTGCAAAGGATGCACCTGTACCTAGGGCGACTGGATGCTGTGGTTTGGCTCGATACTGTTGTAACGGCCTTGAGAATCTTCTGATTTAGGCATCATTGCAAAGGATTGCAAGATATTTTCTGTTGCTGTTCTCCGAAGTGGTGGGAGGTTTTTTTCCTGCTATATATACTCCCTTTGTTGATGAGAAAGGGTCTGAAATTTGGAAAAACACGCTAGTTTTAGCAAAAGACGCCAGGCCTCTATTACTATTTTATTTAAATTGCAACTTTCAGACTATGCCAATTGTTTGGCCTTTCTATTTTTCATGCTTTGATTAAACTGTAAATTGTGCTTTATACTGTCTTAATATTTCATTTGAAGAACTTCCATATATGTTGGATACAAATTTGCTTATCTAAATCATGTCTAATGACTCTTCTTAGTAGCAAGAATGTATGCAACATTATTTTATGTCAATAAATGAATTGTCTATGCTATAATCTTAAGTCTCTGATATTTTGGAATGCAACAACACCATTCAAACCCCTAAATCTATGATTTATCATGCCCATCAACAGATCTTGGCGCATCGCCTTAGGTTAGACTTTGCTTTATTATATCCGCTTCCTTTTCCCTTTCCAAAACCCATTATAGAAGAAGCCGACTTCTTTAAAAATCCGGAGGTCACTCAGTTTAGCGCAAAAGGTCCCCCTTAAACTGAGTTTCCCATAAGACACTGTTACCTCGTCAATTTTTGGCGTCAACAATTTGTTCTTTTTCTAGCACGTCCGGTGAGACCCAAATTTAATGAAATTGCATTGTAGAGGGGTGTATGAGCCATTAGCCTATAACTAGATCCCAAACTGTAGGTAACCTAGGTTTACTAGTGCCTCCACCAAGGATAGTCTAGGTCGCAAATCAGCTGGTAACCATTCCATTCCCACCACCTTTTCCTCTCACCATGTTGTCAGCCGCCAACAGAAACTACGTAGCATGGGATGTTGGGAGTCTCTTGGTAGCCCCGGTAGTGCCCGCTGTTTGGGGCGCTATCCCAGCTTCAGTCATGAAAGCTATCCCCAAATTTGCCAGAGATAATTCAAAAACACCAGCAGAACATTTGCAGTATGTAGCGGACATTTGTCTGGTACATGGTATTACTCCGCAGAATGTAGCCCTGAGGCTCTTCGCCGCGTCTTTTAAAGGCAAGGCTCTGGATTGGTACTAAACGCTAACTCCTAATTCAATTCGCACTTGGGATGAGCTCGAAGATCCATTCTATGAAAGGTTCTCAAATGATGCAGATCGTTCTTCATTATATTATCAACTATCTGTCATAAAACGAGCTCCCTAGAAGGCTCTAACGGACTTCAATGCCCGATTTCACGCAAATTGGCAGAGGATCCCTGTTACTATCCGCCCGACTCCTGAGTTGGCCTTTATATTCTATCTGAAGTCCATCAATTTAGACATTTTTGTAATGATCAAGTCTTTGGGAGGAGCTACTCTACCGGATGCTTAGGGTACCGCTATCAAAGTTGAGAATCATTTGATAGATTGTAGAAAATTGCTTCCTGGACCTATTATGCCGATATACCCTCAAATATCGATTCTCGGGCAAGAGGTCACGTCGACTAGTGTGCCCGCAACTACCTAGTCAATGTACTCATATGCGGCTGCACCTAAAAACGCAGCTTCTACGTCAGAATCTTCCAAAGATAAAATAAGCAACCTCAAAGAGATGTTGCAAACCATGGCAAATGATATAACCACTCTTAAGTGGAACCAAGCAATGCCTCCAAAGCCTGCATATCAAAACTATCAAGGTGGGTGGTCTTCCTATCAGTAGAACCAATACCAAGGTGTGACTTGCAACAATCCACCAGTCTCGATGGCAAACCAAATGGTGTTAGTGCCTACTTCGCTGACAAATGCGTCGCCAAGCTCGAGTAGGGAATTAACCGTGGGAAAAAACAATCTTATTGATGATATCAATCCATGGTGTTTCCCCTGCAGCGATGCACATATGCCCCAAAACTGTCCGCGCGGCAACCTACAACAGAAAGTGGTGGAGCAACGCAGTCAAGGCGCTGCAACAGAAAATGGAGGTTACGTATATGCCTCGCCAATGGAGAGTGCGGTCCTTGCCATGCAAATGCAAGGAATGTCTTTAGAACAAGAGTTCGATATTGGTCTTGATCATGCACTTTTCTCTTGGATGGAGGAAGAAGAAACGGTGTTTGCCAATGATGCATTCATATCCAAAACACCGCAAGTACATTCTGATTACAACATGCGCTCAAAGAGGAGATTCATCGGTGAGCCAGTGGTTTCACATCCAGACAACCTGCCACTCAAAAGCATTTCTAATCAAATTCCTAGTGTTTTAACCGTCCCTTCATCTTCTCAAGCATGAAAGGAAATTATTATAGCAAGAACCAAGGAGCAGAAATCTCTAAGTTTTCCACCTTTTAATGTGGTAGAGCAATTGAAGAAATCATCCGCTAATGTGTCTTTGTGGGACATTCTAGCTATCCCAGAACATAAGACTATATTACAGAAGGCACTTCAAGAAGAGATCAACCCAGCACCAACAAAGCCATCTGCCAGTACAGAGGTTGTTTATCAAATACCACCAGCTAAGGTTCTTACAGACAAGGCAAAAAAATCCCCTGCCGAAGATAAAAGTAGGTTGAAACCTCAACCCTTCTTCTTAACTCTCATTGTAGGAAAGAAGCTATTACACAACGCTATGATTGATTATGGCACTAGTACGATGGTTATGCCTAAACAGATAGCCGAAGCTTTGGGACTCACCTATGGACCTATGAAAAGAGGGGTTATGCAGTTTGATGGAAACAAAGTTGAGACCATAGGTGTCATCAAAGCGCTTTCGTTAACTCTATTTGCCTGCCCTAGTATCACGGTCCCACAAGATACGGTGATCATAGATATTCCTCCTATGTTTGGTCTATGTCTGTCCTGAGAATTTACATCAAAGGTGGGCGGATACTTGTCCTTAGATTGGTCACATCTGATATTTAGGACCAAACATGGCGCAAAAATGAAAATAAAATCGAAGGCTCTACATTCTGAATATGTGGCAGATGAGGCCTTGATCAATTTTGAAGCGGTGCATACCTCTATCACCAAGCAAGAAATGTATAGTGTTGATTTGCTAGAAGAGAAGGTGAGCGGAGATCAGAATGATAAAGAAGATGCTCTGTTGAGCGAACACATAAACAATGACCCTTTTGGAAATTATCATGCTACAGAATTGGGCACATATGTAATTTATGACGAAGACTAGGTGCTTCCAAAGGTCGCCAAAGAATCCGACGGTAACCAAGCAAATGAGCTATGGACATTGTACTTTGACGGAGCAAGAAGCAAAGTAGGTGCTAGAGCAGGGGTATATCTAATATCCCCATAGAATGAAAAATTGTTGAGGTCTTTCCGCTTTCACTTCGCCTATTCAAACAATGAGGCTGAATATGAAGGGTTAGTCCAAGGCCTAAGCCTTGCGAAATGAATAGGAATTAAGTAATTGATTATGTTCAGAGATTCTGAACTGGTAGTTAACCAGGTCCAAGAAATTTCTACAGCAAAGAATGTCCGCATGAGATTCTATCGGCCCTAAGTCTAGGATGTGATTGATAGTTTTGAAGCTTTCAATATCCAAACCATTCCCCAAAAAGAAAATAGCGATGCCGATTGCATGGCTGTGATTGGTGCTTAGTTTGATCCTATTTTTGACTTGCTTCATAACTAACATGCAGTATGAGTACTAGTCCAACCAGCCATCCCTGACAATGATCAGAGTTGGCAAGTCTTTGAAAGTGATGAACACATTGCTTTGTTTATCCAACACTCAGGGGAGTTCATCGATCAGCTTCAACCAAAGATCGTTGAGGCTTATGAAGGACAAATTATGCAGCTCAAATCTAATAAACTTTCGAAAGGATTGGTTACTCTCGAATTTTTTTTTGATTGTAATGATGCCCAAAATGATAAGTGGAAGTTCATGGTAGACAAAAGTGATTATGAAGACCTTCGGCTCTCCGATGGTAGGAATCTCCAAGTGGAAAAAAATGTCCCACACTATGAGAAGGAAAGACTCATCGGTTTCTGTGAAAAGTATAGAGTAGTGGCTTGGTCCTACGATGATCTGGAGGGTTACGATCCTAGCATCATTCAGCACACTATTGAGCTAACAGAAGGTGTGAAACTAGTCCAATAGAAACAGAGGCGAGTTAACCCTAAAATTGAGGCCCTGATGGCACAGGAGCTAACCAAGCTCATTGAGTCATGCATTATCTTCCCAAAAAAACATAGTACTTGGGTATCGAATTTGGTCCCAGTCCAAAAGAAGAATGGGGATATCCGCTTATGTGTGGACTTTCGAGACTTGAACAGAGCATCTTTGAAGGAACACTATCCGTTTCCCTCTATGGAGTCTATCCTACAAACTGTGGCAGGATAAAAAATGTTCTCTCTGCTGGATGGTTTCTCCGGCTATAATCAGATTCGTGTTAAAGAAGAGGATCAACACAAGACTACGTTCACCACGAAGTGGGGAACATTTGCATATGCTAAAATTCTTTTTGGTTTATCCAATGCAGGGGCAACTTTCCAGTGGGCGATGGACATCACATTTAGCGAACTGATCAATAAGTTTATTCTAATCTATTTGGATGACCTTACTGTGTTCTCTAAATCTAAAGATGATCATTTTGATCATTTGGAATTAGTTTTTCAAAAGTGCCAGGAGTTTGGGGTTTTCCTGAATCCAAAGAAATGTGTATTCCGAGTGCCGCAGGGTAAGCTATTGGGGCATGTTGTGTCTAGAGAAGGTGTTTTAATTGACCCCGAACGAGTAAAGGATATCAAAGAACTTCCCCTTCTAGTAAATAAGAAAGGTGTCCAGTCTTTTTTGGGAAAAGTAAATTTTGTCAGCAAGTTTATTTCTAATTTTGCAGGAATGATTAGGCCGATCACCCTAATGCTGAAGAAAGATCAAGCATTCAAATGGACAGCAGAAGCTCAGGAGGCTTTTGAAAGGGTCAAGGAAGCGATTTCCACAGCCCCGGTGTTAGTTAATTTGGATCAATCCAAAGATTTTATAATGTATACTTTCAGTAGCAGGTCCAGTATCGCTACTGTTCTAACCCAAAAGGATAATGAAGGAAAGGGGGAACATCCAGTGGCATTCTATTCCCAGACCCTAAAGGAATATGAGACAAATTATAACTTTGTTGAAAGACAGGCCTTTGCAATAGTAAAGGGACTTAAAAAATTCTGCCATCTAATTTCCTGCAATAAAGTTCTGGTATATGTCCCACATTCCAGTGTGCGTGAATACATCATGGAAGGGGAGATCACAGAAAAAAGGGCTAATTGGATCACCAAGATCCTTGAATATGACATCGAAGTCAAACCTACTAAGACTATTAAAGGAAGAGGACTATGTGAGTATATGGCACAAAATGAGGAGGTACCTGCTGAGGAGGAACAACCAAAGCTCGTCTTGATAAATGAATCAGGATCGGAAGGCGATTGGCTGACTGATAGAATGAGCTTCATGCAAACCGGAAAGTATCTGCCAAGCCTCTCATCCCAAAAAAAAGGTATTATCGGCTTCAGAATTGCAGATATACGCTGATAGAAGGAGTCCTTTTCAAAAGGAATTTCAATGGTATTCTCCTGCAATGCATTACTTTGGAGCAGGCGAAGAGGATCCTCGATGCATTCCACAATAGCACTGTAGGTGGGCATTTCTCCGCCAAAACCACCGTAATTAAAATCATGCATGCTGGCTATTATTGGCCTACACTTTTCAGTGACTCCCACTCTTTGGTGAGAGTTTGTAAAAAATGCCAGTTCTTTGCCGACAGAAGGAAGAATTCCACAATGCCCCTCAAACCTATAGTGGCGGATGAACCATTTGTACAATGGGGCCTGGACTTCATCGGAATGATCAACCCGATGTCTAGTGCCAGACACAAGTAGATTCTAATTGCTACAGATTACTTCACCAGGTGGACAGAGGCTGTTCCCCTTAAAGGCGCAACAGAGACAGAGATTGTAGATTTCCTCAAGGAACTGGTGACAAGGTTCGGCCCTCCGAAAACTATCATTTCAGACAATGCCAAAGCATTCCTAGGTACAAAGGTATGTCACTTTGCGTTAAAGAATGACATATTCCTTAAAACATCATCAAACTATTACCCATAGAGAAATGGTCTAGCAGAGTCGATGAACAAAAGTTTAGTCCGACTTCTTAAAATGATTGGCTTAGAACACCAGAGGGAATGGCATAAAAACCTCTGAACAACACTCTGGGAAAACCACATAACTTCTAAGAAGGTCCTTAAGACTTCGCCTTATGAGTTGGTATACGAGAAAGAAGCATTGTTACCTATCTCCATGGAGATTTTGACAATACAATTATTGAAATCTCTTGAGATAGAACAAAATGAAGCCAAGGAGGTTCGGCTCGCCGAACTGTTGGAAGTACAAGAAAAAAGGGAGAATTCCCTAATAGCAATGACAAGCCATCAACAAGTGGTCAAACGATGGTTTGACAAGAAGGCTTCCGACTAGGGTCTAAAATGTGGAGACTTAGTGCTAAAGTATGATAGCAAGGCTGCAAAGCCAGGTCAGCATGGTAAATTTGACAGCCTATGGGAGGGTCCCTTTAAAGTGATTTGGTGCAAAGAACACAATGCTTTTGAGCTAGAGAATATGGAACAGGAACCGTTAGGAATCCCGATCAATGGGATTCATCTTAAGCTATTCCATTAGGCATTAAGCTCTACCTTGTACATATGTAAATATCGCTTTTATTTTTATTTCCTTTTCTTTGGCCGGTCTTTTTCTAAATCAGTTGTTGTTCCGCGAAATTAACTCATTATTATTGGCGGGTGAAACACCAGAGTTGCTTTACATAAAATACACCCATGTGCAGAGAAATAGCATATGAAAGTTGCAAACCCAGAAAACTTAAATAAAGAAAAAGAAAGAGCATGAATTTTATTTAAAATGATGGATATCTATTTATATATGTTCTTCTCATTAAAAAAGTGGTTGGGAAGCTGTATTTCAAAATTTATGGGTATATTGAACTATTATATATAATAGCCTTCTTCAGGCTTATATACAACTAGGGTCAGGTAATTTGAGGAGTAGGCAGGGTGGTACATTTTGAGCAATAGACAAAGGGGTTGTTTATCCGAAGGCATGGCTAGTGGCAATTAACGTATTCATTGCAGTGTCCACTTCTTCCTCGTCCATGAGTTCCTCGGCAGCACTGGTAGCATCATTTGGCACAACTGCCATTGGCGGGGGGAACACCAGGTTCCTGAAGTTAGTATACTGTCTACGTCATAGAAAGGTATCACATTGTAGCTATGAAATAGGAAGTGTAGGGCCTGAGTAACTCTCTGATGGTGCTAATCACGGATCTGTAGGCGGAATCCGCTAAGGAACGGTAAGCCAAATGACAACAACTTCTTCCTCAATAAAGCGACGCAGGTCGCTGGCTGATGGTAGACCTACCCCATAGGAAACATGTGCAACCTCACCGAGACCATTCAGGTATTTTTTTGGAAATTTTTTTAACCAACTTCAAGATAAGTGGCTGAAGAACGCAAATGTCCAGCATGGACACTACAAAGTGGGAGCATATGTCGCTATTTACCTGATACTTATCCTCATATTCTATGCAATCTTTGCCTAAAACCCACTTTATGGCTACCAAAACTAGAGAATGCTTATTCTTCATCATCATTTTTAGTCTCCTAGTTGAAATCTCCCCTAGGAATGCCATTTGTGACTTATACAAGGTCAGATGAACTAGGGTATCCATTGCTCTGACACTATCCCTAGGCTTTTGAGCTAATGTCGAATTTGTTTACCACCTAACCTATGAAAAGACTTGCTTAAAGCTCTGCTACTGGCCTATCACTTCTCAAAAGCTAAGTATAAATTGCTCACTACTTACTGGCCTATTTATAGAAAAATTGACAAGACTCCTGTTAATCCACTTCAAAAAAATGTGATGTTATGCTAGTTGCTATCTCGAAAGGTGAGCCTGCGTTTGCTCACATTTTTGAACTAGTTACATCCGTGATAGCATGGCTTGATGCATGCTTAATTAAATGAATCTAATTAGTTAGCTTTAAAAAGGTGGCGCTTGTTGGCAGTGAGACATATAACCATAGGCGATTATTTCATCTCTCAAGCGCATCCCAAAACCCAAGGCGATATTCATATCTTTTCAGGCCGTGATCGTTTGCTTGGTGTAATCATTCTAGCCGGGATATTAATTGCCAGTGCATGCTAACGCAGGGTTGGCAAGCCAATTGCTGGCTCAAGTTCTAAGGAGATTAGGGTGTATCACACGATCGCCTAAATGCAATAATGAACTCCAGCCACCTCAAAATAGTAATCAGTTTATTTTGCACAATTTACAAGATTAACGATACATGCCGAATTAAATGCAAAAGGCTTTCTTTTGCCTACCACCTTGGAAAAGGTTGTTATTATTGCATAAAAAGGCTTAATATTTCAAAGTCTTTTTACTAACGCCAAAGATAAGTGCAGAGTTGTTTTCTATCTATATATCTAGAGCCGAGCATAGTCGCAGTCAACCAAGAACTTGCAGGAATCTTCAGAGAAGGAAAATGTCAGAATCTTCAGCTTAGCCAATGCAAGAGGAAATTAGCCAAGAGCTATTCCCAACTATTCGTTCTTCAGTAGAGGTATATGTCTATGAGGATGTGGCGTACGCTACACTTGGTATACCCCGAAGGACAAGGAGAGCCCACACAGAAGAGCTGAATAGACCCAAGAAGTGGAGAAACCAAAAAAAAGAGGAAAAATGGGACAATATCTATGACCCAAAGCTCACGAAAAACCCTAAGTCCCTCAGAGAAGTAGCTTGTGCAAGGTTATCGGCACCAAAGGCAGACCAATCTATGGCACAAAGAGTTTGGTACAGTGGTCTCCCTCAATACATGGTCCCATTGGTGCACTATTGTCCAGAGATTGTTGATGCTGCTATCCACTGTTATAATCCTAATACCCACTACATCGAAGGTTGTAACTTAAGAGTGCATATCTCTGCAAAGACCATCTGGCACATGTTATGTATCCCAGACCCAAGTAAGAGAAAGGAGAATATCGAGCCTTTTCGCCCAAGCAAAGGAGAGAAAATATAGAAGAAGATGAAAACTAGTTCAGAGTTCTTGATAGAGGAGACTGGTAAGAAAGGAATCTCAGCCACTAAAACGCCAAGTATTCCATTGTCGCGTGGCGCGTTCCGCGATGATCTCCAAGATGCCATGTCCATACTAGCCTTCGTATGCGGTCGAGACTTCGATGAGAAGATAGAGGCCTTTCAACTGGGACCAGCAATGCAATTTCACAAGTAACATGAACTCTTCTGGTATGATTTTGCTAAGTTTATAATTGAAGAAATGAAACATCAAATTGAGGATTATCAGGCAGAGAAAAAGTTTAGGTTTGTTTCCTTCTTGGTCCACATGTTTCTGCATCAGAACCCAGATTTCTTCACCCAATTTTTTTCATTATCAATTTTTTATGAGCAAAATAAAAGAAAGCCGGTGTCCGTATGGATGCCATTTCTTTCTGCATCATACGATTATTATGCATTTGTGGACTATTTCATAGCCCCAGTTTTGAATGATTTGATCAGAGAGGGTGATATTATCCGGCTCGATAAGGAGCAGACCAGATTTATGCAGAGCTTCACCCCTGCTTGTGACTGGTTTTTGGGAAAGGATTTTATGATCCTCTGAATGTGGGGCTTTACTGGTAAACCTTTCCTACTCCCAGCTTACGTCACAGATAGAGTGCTCACACTGGAAATGTTTTGACAGGTGTGTATCATTGATTTCACTTTCTATAGCAATGAAAAGGTCAAGAAGAAGGGATTCTTCACTTGTTCGAAGAATTTTAAATTGGTAACTCTACTGAAAAAACAATCAGACCAGTTGTTAGAGGACAAGTTGGCACATCTAGGGTTGGTACTAGTAAATGATAACTGGGAATACAACCCTTTCGATGACTTGCTGGAGCCACATATGAGAGTTACCCATGTTTCCCAACCATACTGGGAGAAGCGACGTAACCCGCGAATGGACAAAGATGAGGATTTTGTTGAATTGGCACAAATCCCTACGCCGGACACCAGAGGCCCATGGTACAAATTCTAATTTCCTATGGCTGTGGTCCAGGATAATGTCCCTATGGAGCACAACATGTACAACAGGTTAAAGAAGGATGAAGAATGGAGTGAGGAGAAAATAAAGGCTTTATGGAAATATCACCAGGAATTTGCACAATTAGATGCTCCTTACAATCAATTACAGGATGACCAGGAATTTGAGAAGTGGTGGAAAGAGGGCAATCCCAGCCCAAGCTCTAGTGTTGATAGGAGCGAAGAGGGAGATGAATCCGAAGAGTAGGATGAGGAAGCAACAACATCGGCTTCCCCCACGCAAAAGAAGAAAGTCTCTAGACAACCCACCTATGTGGCCATGAACGTACATTTTAATATATCAAGAGGCTCGCATACACTCACTTGGGATTCTAAACTAGTGAGGCTATCACTTCAACAAAAGGAGATGACTGCCGAAGCTAGGGAGGCTCCGCCCGTGAAATGACAGCGCATGCAGAATATTATCAGGGAGGGTTCATAAGAACCTGCTGGAGGAGGACCCACTACTGGCCAGGTACCTGAGGCTGAAGAGGAGTCGCCGATGATTCTTGAACCATTGTCAACGAGTCAACAGGTATATTTCACTCCTTCTCTTGCATCTCATTCCTTGATATCTGCCCCTGCCTCACTGGTGACTCCTACCATAGGTCCTAGCTCTCTACCTTCTACTTTTGGTCTGACTTATTCGGTTGGATTTTCTCAATTTTCACAGGCCCACCCACTTGTAATTACTCCTCTGAGTATGCTCACGCCTGCCATTACCACTCAGACTTTCCTTATCTCACTTTTAGAAGGTGTTCCCCCTGACGGTGCCCATTCTTTTTCCATTATGCTTATAGATCCTCTTCCATTGCAACAAGCTGACACCCCATTAGCAACTCCCCTTTCTTGACTAATGAGCCTTATGGCTAATTCCCCGATTCAGCCGCTACAAATGCCTGGCCCTGTTGTTAGTTCTCAAACCAAACAATGGAACGTGCTGCACTTCTCTCCACAAATAGTCACTATCCAAAAGAAGCAAATGCCTGCGCTTATGAAGGTTACCTACCCATATGCCCTACCTTCCAGTGCTCCTTTCGTAGGTGGGCTAGTTTCATCATCAGCCGAATTCATAGCACATATAGATTGCAGAAAGGAGGCATGCACAAATAGAATGAGGAAACGCAAGGCAAATGATGACAACGCTTCTGCCGAGCCAAGAGTACAAGCTTTGTATGATGAGGCCCGACAAGAATTGAAGTTCACAACCATGTATCCAAGGGTAAGCAAGCCTCAGAGAGAAATGCAACCAGAAGACTATGAAATATATGCGGTCGGACTTGACATGAAGGTAGCTCGACCACAGGATAAGGTTGAAATCATGGAGGAAACGCAACGGGTAGTCACTTCTGACTTCCTCAAAACCAGTCGCCAGCTAAAGAAGAAAGATGAGTAGCTCAAGGCAACTAGGGAAAGGGTGAGTTTTCTGGAAAAGAAGGAAAAATCCTTAGAGGCAGATATCACTCGAATGACTGAAAGGGCGCTCGTAGCAGAGGATGAAAGGAACAAGTTTCAAGGAAAAATTGCGAAGACCTAGGTTACTGACCCAAGCATAATAAAAGAGCTACAAAGCAAGAACCAGGAAGCGTGGAAAAACCTATAGCTAAAAGATGAAGAGCTTGAACGCCTCCGCCTTGAGCATAGTCAGAGGATGACACAAAAGGGTGAGGAGTTGGAATGCTGACAAGCTCAATATAAGGAAAGAATACAAGAGAAAGAGGTTGAGTTTAAAGGCCTAAAGGCTCAACTAGAGGAAGAGCTCCGAGAGACAAAGACTTCTCTAGAGGAGCAATCAACAAATCACTCCCGAGTTGAACAAAATTGGAATAAAGAAATGAGCAACTATGCAGAGTAGCTAGCGTCTGAGAAAAGGAAAAAAGCAGAATTAGTTGAAGCCCTTATTTCAAGAGATGTGAAGATTACTTCGCTTAAAGCCTCTCTGTTGCCTTCCCCTGCACAACTTAATATCATTCCGCTGGTTAGGCAATTATACATTTCTCACTGGGAGAAAATCAAAATCTTTTGCCTAACACTGCAGCCTACCCTCTGATTTATCGATAAGGCATCAAGGCTCAATTAGGAGGCCCACGATACAATTGAGCAGTTCCCACGATTCATCTTGGAGAAGGTTCCTAAAGCGAAAGACTTGCTCAACAAGCTATACTCTGTCTCTGATGAAATCCTTGTCGGAGTGGGTATTGAAGATCGGGACGTTGCTGCCCAAACGACAAACAAATTCATTCATTTCCACTCTCCTTTCCAGCGCACTAAGGTAGCCACAACTTTTCTAAGTAAGACACTAGATGGCATATAGGGAAGTTTCTCCAAGTTAGGAAAGATGGGGCTGTCGTCCCCATTTCTCGAGGATGACTCTATTGCCATGACTGCACATATTGCAGAAATTATTGAGGAGAAGAAAAATGACTCAGAGGCTTTCAGGGAGTTCAACCATTCCCCAATGGTAGCCGACATTGAGGCAGTCATTCATCCACTCTCACAGCTGCTATTTCATATACAAGTAGGGGCCAGTTTACCCGATGTGCTACCTTATAAAGAAGCTATTGATTTACGTGGAGCACAGGATAATTTGTGCAACATAATGAAGCCGTCTGAAACTAAATGGTCGCCTTTGCAGTCAACCCTTTCCAATCTCTGACTCCACTAGCCCTATGGATAAGGCTTTGGTCTGCAAAACCAAAGAAATTTTGGGTTCTCTGTTCCTTTGTCGAAACGCCCCTGATAGTCGCTAAAAGCTGTTAAAATAAATATTTGAGCAGCTCCCTTCGAGTTTATTTTTTCATTATGTGTGCATCGGCCTATGCATCGCTAAGTTTACTCGGCTTTCTATCAAGTCTTTGATCTACCACTTTATGCAGCGACTCTTCGCAGCTTCAGGTATCGACTTTCCTTTCGGTTCCTGGGAAGCTCCGCTGGGCTCCCACGTGTCGTGGTTACGAGTTGATTTTGTTACTTGCTTCCTCGAGGCCTCGTCGGGTTGCGAAATGATTCCAAGAAGTTTTTCATTCTTAAAAGGTGTTGGCAGGCCCCACATTCTGCTAGGTGGCAACCGTTCGCAAATCTTTCAACGCAGTGAGGAAATAAGTAGTCGTGGGCAGCAAAATGTTGCCACGCGTCTTTCACGCTCAGTTGATGGAGCGTTCCCTTCACTGCGATAAGGATCTCAACCCATTTGATGCGTGTTGCATTTTTGAAAATCCTCAGCAATGATGGGAGAAGGTTTCATGTGGGCAGCGAAAGGTTGCCACGTGCCTAAATGCTAATCTGTTATGTGGGCGATGGGCCGGGTGAACTAAATAACGCTATTGGTTGCTGCTGGTCATAATCATTCATGACGATGGATGAAATTTGTTTGCTCAAGCCTTGCTGGAACCACCGCCATCATTGCAAAGGATGAACCTATACCTAGGGCAACTGGATGCTATGTTCTAGCTCGATGCTGTTGTAACAGCCTTGGGAATCTTCTGATTTAGGCATCATTGCAAAGGATTGTGAGATCTTTTCTGTTGTTGTTCTCCGAAGCGGTGGGAGGTTTTTTTTTTGCTATATATACTCTCTTTGTTGATGAGAAAGGGTCCGAAATTTGGAAAAACACGCTATTTTTAGCAAAAGACGCCGGGCCTCTATTACTGTTTTATTTAAATTGCAACTTTCAGACTGTGCCAATTGTTCGGCCTTTCTATTTTTCATGCTTTGATTAAACTGTAAACTGTGCTTTATACTATCTTAACATTTCATTTGAAGAACTTCCATATATGTTGGATACAAATTTGCTTATCTAAATCATGTCTAATGACTCTTCTTAGTAGCGAGAATGTATGCAACATTATTTTATGTCAATAAATGAATTGTCTATACTATAATCTTAAGTGTCTAACGTTTTGGAATACAACAACACCATTCAGGCCCCTAAATCTATGATTTATCATGCCCATCAATAGATCTTGGCGCATCGCCTTAGGTTAGACTTTGCTTTATTGTATCCGCTTCCTTTTCCCTTTCTAAAACCCATTATAGAAGAAGCCAACTTCTTTAAAAATCTGGAGGTCACTCAGTTTAGCGTAAAAGGTCCCCCTTAAACTAAGTTTCCCATAAGACACTGTTACCTCGTCAATTTTTGGCGTCAACAGTAACAAATAGTGTCTCCATTTCTTTAAAGCCTGAACTATAGCATAAAACTTCTAATCATAGACAAAATATTTCTTCTTAGCATCGTTCAAATTCTCACTAAAATAGGCAACATGCTTATCTTCTTGACTCAAAATAGATCCTATGGTAGTGCCACTAGCATCACAATCTACCTGAAAGGCCTTATTAAAATCTGGAAGTGCCAAAATAGGTTTCTTTGTGACTTTCTTCTTCAACATATCAAAACTCTTTGTTTCTCCTATAGTCCATTTAAAATCCTTTCTATCCCCTCTCATTGCTTCAGTTAGAGGTGCACAAATACTACTGAAATTCTTAATAAAATTTCTATAAAAGCTTGCTATACCATGAAATTATCTTACCTCTATAACACTCCTTGGGGTAGGCCATTCAATGATAGCTCTCACCTTCTCTAGATCCATTTTAAGACCCTCTACTGAGACAACAAATCCCAGATATACTAACTTCCTCTTCACAAAACTACACTTCTTCAAATTAATCAACAACTTCTCCTCCTTTGGCTTCTCAAAAACTCTTCGGGTATGCCTCAGGTGCTCCTCCAATGTCTTACTAAAAATTAGAATATCATCCAAATAAACAATACCAAATTTTCTTAAAAATTCTTTCAATACCTCATCCATAAGCCACATAAATGTGCTTGGTGCATTGGTTAGCCCAAAAGGAATGACTAACCACTCGTACAATCCCTCCTTGGTTTTGAAGGTTGTCTTCCATTCGTCTCCTCTAATCCTAATCTAGTGATATCCGCTCTTCAAATCTATCTTTGTGAAGTATTAAGCTCCACTCAAACAATCCATAATATCATCCATCCTTGGCAAGGGAAATCTATAGTTGATAGTAATCTTGTTGATAGCTTGGAAGTTTATACACATCCTCCATTCTCCATCCTTCTTCAGTGCTAGTACTAGGTACTGCACATGGACTCAAACTCTATCTAATTAATCCCTTATGCAACAACTCTTGCACTTGTCTGTTCAACTCTTCATTCTTTGTTGGAGTCATTCAATGGGCTGCCTTATTTGGTAGACGAGATCTAGGAGTCCAACCCATCTAATGGTTAATCTTCCTTACTAGAGGAAAACCTTCAGGTACGCTATCAAAAACAATTTCCTGGAACTCATTCAACAAATCTGAAACCTCTACTGGTACTTCATTAGTATCTTCTTTATCAACTCTAGGGATTAATGCAAAACACATATGCTCATGCCTCATACCTTCTAGGAACTTTCTTCCATCAACCAAACAAATTCTTGCATTATTGCATACCTTTTCTTCTGCCTCTTTCAAGGGCTTCAACTTATGATGAACTCCATCCTTGGTCAAAGAATAGGTGTTGGCATGACCATCATGTACTGCTCGCCGATCAAATTTCCATGGTCTGCCTAACAACATATGACAAACATGCATAGGTATAATATCACACAATACCTCATCATGGTAATTTCCAATTTTGAGCTTTACCTAAAATTGTTCATTTACCAAAGCTTTATGGTCCTTCTGTAACCAAGCAATGTTTAATGGATTTGGATGCCTTCTTCTCTCCAACCACAACTTACTAACCATCTCTTCTGAAACAAGTTTATCAATACTACCTCCATCAATAATAACATTGCAAACTTTACCTTCACACTTACATCTGGTGTGAAACAAATTCTTCCTTTCAGTTGGCTCTTTCTCCTTATTTAGCAAGGCTCTTCTAGTAACAAGAACCTATCCTCTTTTTGCATCCTCAGAATGTGAAGACTCAACATCTTTATCTACATGTGCAACTCGTGCATTACCCTCAGGTGTTCTATTTGTACTTTCTTGATGTTGAGGACACTCATAGGCTCTATGTCCTTCTCCACACTAAAAACAGGTTCCACGAAAACCTCCTCTTCTTGGTCCTCATCTAGATTTTCCTCTTCCTCTTTGGTCTCCATTATTTTGATCACTAGGATGGTAAGTGTTATCTCCTTTCTGGTTTTGGCTGCTATTGAATCCTTCACCCTTCTTTTGATCTTCATTTTTACCTCCATATGACCATCCACTAGTCTTTCCACCATGACCCCCACCTCTTTGCTTGATTTCAAACCTTCTATTCAACTTTTCTTCTACCATCAAAGCAAATTGATATGCATCTTTAATGGTAGACATTCTTACCAAACCAAAATCTTCTTGAATACTTGGCTTCAACCCATTTATGTAATGAGAAATTTTTTCCTTGTTGGCCTCAGAATGGTCTGTTCTAATTAGGACACGATAGAATTCTTCTGTATACTCCTTGACAAATTTTCTTGCTTGTTTCAACCCTTGCATTTTCTTCAACAAATCCAGCTCATAGTCCATAAGAATGAATTTTCTTTTTAATTTTTCCACCATCCGGTCCCATCTGGTTATTTTCTCTTTTCCTCTTCGATTTCTTTGTAGTTTTACTTGTTTCCACATAATATTTGCATGACCCTTGAGCTTGGTCTTAGCAAATTTGACCCTCTCAGGATCTTCCACCTCCTCATACTCAAATTACTCCTCCATATCGTTGATCCAATCAATCAACTCTTCTGGGTTAAGATTTCCAAAAAATGTAGAAACATCAATCTTTGGCCTTTTCCCAATCTTAGAGATGACCTTAAATAATTTGACTTGCTTTGGATCTACTGCATCTTGTTCTTCTTCAAACTATTCCTCATTTTCAACTTCATCCTCACTTTCATCTCCTCTTCTTAGATCAAACCCTCGACACAACTCCTCTTGCAGTGCTTGAACTTGTCTCTGTAGGGCTCTAAAACCCTCTTCTGGTACAACAACATTTCTTCCACCACCATGGTTTCTTCTTAGAGGTATTCTGATCACTTTTCTCAGAAACCCACAACCGCAAGTCTTAATACAAACTGCCTCACATTCGGCGATCTATTTACACACTCATGAAAAACAGATTTGATACCACTTTATGAGGGCCACACCACTCAAAACCCTCATAGATCACACCAATAGATACCAACATAGAATATGCGAGACAAAAATAACTCACTTTCAATTATTTTCAGAAAATGAAATATTAGATTTCAACTGTCAACTAACTTTCAGCTGAACTGCCAACTAACTTTCAACTGAATTGCAACTAAATTATTTTTAGAAAATGAAATTACAAAAAATAACATATCTGGAACTAGAAGAAAGATTTCAAGAGACCTCTTGTAGACACATAAAATATACTGATTGACATTGTGCATTCGATCCTAACTTACTAACATCGTTTCTCCCTAAATCATCCCTCGATCTAACCATTTAATCAAATTTCCCTATCTGATTAAATTCATCAATATTCGTCCCTTAATTAAATAAATCATTTTATCTAGTTAAGTCAATTTCTCTTGTTAATTAAATCAAATCCATCTGATTTAATTATCCCTATTTAATTAAATAATCAATTTATTTGATTAAATCTCTAAAGTCTATCCATTAAATTAAATAAATTAAAACCTTATTTGATTTAATCTAACACCATCCCTTTTAATTAAATAAATCAAAATATTTATTTAATTAACCTCTTATCATATTCCTCTTTTATTTGATTTAAATAAACCCATAAATCTAAGTCAAATAAGTCACATAATCTAATCTCCTATTAAATTAATTAACCCTTGATTAATTTAACCTCATCTCATGTCACATCCTCTAGATAATGCAAGTTGCACATGAAAATAGATTTAATTCATTTATTAAATCTCTATTTTCCTCACAAGGCATCTTTTGGAATATTCTCTCAATTTGAATTCAAAAATTCTAAGTCAACATGTACATCCAACAAGGCATTTAAAATCTTTTACATGTCCTTTTCCTTGAGCCAAGTGGGATTTATTGCATTTTCCCTTCTCTCTTGCATGTCATTTCAGCAAATTTGAATTTCAAATATTGGCATTTATTGGCACAAACCCCAAATCTTGCACATCCATCATCCATTCATAGCTTGACAAGTAGCACCATTTCATTGGATGAATGTTAGTCCCACATTGCTCAAATTTGGACATTCATCCATCTTGAAATCCTATAAATGAAGAGCTCCTCTCCCCATTTGATCATCTACAATCCAAGCAAAGTTACCATGCCCAAATATCTCTTGAATTCCATCTATCATCATTGATTCATAGCTAGGTTTTGCAGATTTTTGGCTTGGAGTCTTCATTCTTCATCAACAAAAGTGGATCAATCTGTTCAACATTCGAAGCTTGCAATCTTAGGAATTTGAAAAGGGCCAATTTTCACATCAAATTGGCATCAATTCCCCCATGGGATCATGAGTTTGCATATCTAATTAGGATTTTATCTTGTTTTTGTCATTTGCATTGTGTTCTTCAATATTTTCTTCCTAATTTGAGTTTGTAAATGGATTTCATGGGGAATCCTTGTTTTGGCTTGTAAATCCTTGTTTAATTTGTTTACTCATATTTTTTTGCAGGTACTAGGAGAGGGGTTCGCACACCTCCTATCAAACAACCAAATGCACAAATGTATCCATCTTTTAAAGCTCGCTATTCTCTTGCAATAAATTTGGACATAGAGTTGTAGAATTTAGAAGAAGATGAATCAAAATTTTCAATCATTTTCCAGTCAATGATATGCATGCAATAGATTTGGGCATAAGGCTTTTGAATACAAATCTAAAATAGTAAGAAGTAATTTTATTTCGCAACAAGGTGTCATATGCCATAAATGTAATCAACCAAGACATATAGCTAAGTTTTACAAAGGAAAGAATGGGAAATTCTTTGTTCCACAAAAAGGAGATTGAATCAGTTGAGGTAAATAAGGAGATGAACAGGATCTAGAAGAAAAAAGAAAGAGAATTATGTGAAGAATGAATCTGTGCCAAATTTTGGTGTAGATGTTTCCTCTAAAAACTAAATAGAAAGCATTGGCTTATGGGGAGTTTTAACAAAAAACTTTCTAAACCTTCGCCAAAGATGAGATGTTGATGTCTTCAACATACTGGTGCATGTATAGGCTAGTTTTCTTGATCCATTGGTGAAATCTCCAGTGAGAAATATCTTGATACAGAGATTTACAGAATGTTTAGGAGTGACTGTGATGATATAGTGAAGGCTTGACAGTATTTGACCTAAATTTTTGCTGCTGCATTTAATGCACACTTTAGGTCATAGATAAAATGTTTATATTTGATTTTGCACATTCTAAAATGCATTTTTGTTTGAGCATTTAAAGAGGAGAGTAGAGAAAACAAGATCTAAAGTGTTCAATAAAACCCTATCGACAAAATTCCATGAGGTATTTACAATTTCTAGCAAACCCTAGTTCAAAGAAGTTCATAATGTTTACTTAGATTATTGATGTGCTTGAGAGGTTAGGGCCTAAATTTAAGAAGCATCCATAAAAATCAATTGCAATGGATAAAGAAGGGGAATTCTCTAGGGTTCCTTCAAATTTGCTGCACACAGAAGATGTGCAAATTTACATTCATTCAAAGATGGATGAATACGATCACTTGAAACTAGTGGAGTTTAGGAAAAATGTGCTAACTAGAGATGATTTTGAGTTGAAACCAAAGTATTTCCAGCTTGATAAAGAAAAATTTGGATGTGTGGACAAAATTTCCTAATTTTTTCTATGAAGATGAGTGGGTGAAGTATGTTATGATAAAAATACATGATAAATTCATGTGGTTGGACATGCTACATATGATAACCAAAGAAGCAATTAGGGTTCTTACTGGTTTGAGTTCCACAAGACCTATCCCAACATTGAAGGTGGTAAAGAATGAAGTGGTGATGAAGCTTACCAGAGCCAAGTTTGACAAGCGCGCCCTAACAGTGGATGAAATTGAAGATCTGATGGTCAAATATGCCACAATGATGATTGGTTACAAGATATTCTATACCAATATAGAGAATTCTATCACTACCATCGTGATTCACATGGGCTTATCAAATGATGAAAGAAGGAAAATAATTTGATTTGTGTGAGCTCCTGCAATTATAGTTGTTGGAAAATTTACAGAGAGAAAGGAGTCAAAATACCCTTTCCGATATGGTACTCTTATCATTTTCTTAAAGTTTTATTTTCTCAATGAGTTTCTCAGAGTGAAGAATGTTGTATGGAAAGATAATATTCCTATAGTTGTTCAAATTATAAATCATTTGAGGAGATTTCCTGGTAAAGAGTCTTGTGATTCAATATTGTAGGGATTCTTTAAGCCTTTTCAAGCTCGGATGCAAGAAAGAGAAAAAATTCCAAGTAAAGTTGTGGATAAGTTATAAGAATAAATTAACATTTATGGTTAGCAGAGATTATTACTACATGGAAGAAGTTGAACCCATAATTGCTTTGGTTTCAAAGCTTCCTTATGAGGTAGCTAAGTGTGAGTGCAATTGTCTTATAGAGATTTTAATGAGGAAACCTAGAGATACAATAGCTGAAAGGTTTGGTACTTATGAAGAGAAATCAAGTAAAGATAAATTGGAAAAGATAAATAAGGATATTGAAGAAAAGGTTGAAAAGATGAAAGTTGAGTTGGAAGGGGAGTTTGCTACCCCTAAGGACCTTGCAAAGAAATCCAAAGGTACATTTTCTCCTCCCCAAATTCCATAGATATCAAGAAGGTCAAGAAGGACCTCAACCTCCACACCTACTATTACAAAGACCTTCAAAACAAAATCAATAGGTGGTTCTAAGAAGATAGACACATCCAAAACCCTTGTGCAACATAAGACTCCAAATAGAAGAAAGAAAGAAAAAGCAACAAGAGTTAGGTATACCAATTCAAAAGAAGAAAATGAAGAACATCAATTGGTCCAGAAAAGGAAATAAAAATTATCTCAGGAAGAGATCCATACATAAAAGAGAAAGAAGAAATATGAGACCCCACCAGTCCGTGAGCATAGTCCCATGAAGTTTGATGCACTATTGAGTGCTATAGTAGAGTTTGGAATTATTAAGGATACAACTAAAATGTATCCAAATTCTAATAATGCAAATAAGGCAAAAATTGAAGAGGCCATTGTAAAATACATGCTGACATTTAATATTGGCCTAGGTGAGAGATGATTAGTTTTTAGATGATCTAAAAGGAGTATTGAGTGCAAGAAGATAAGAGGCTATTGCAGAATATGTAAAAATGATTTTTTTTTCCTTGGAGAAGATTAGTTTGTCATTATCTCATGAGGAAAGAGCTAAGTTGTATCAATTGTATTCCCAAGAATTTAGGACAAAGCAAAAAGTAAACACTCTTATGGGAAAATACAAGGACGATATAGAAAAGATAAGGAGAGAAACATTGCAAATAGTTGAGAATATTCTTAAAGAATTGGGAGGTTCTCTGAGTGATGAAGATCAATTACAACAATATACGTCCCTCCCAAAAAGAATGAGCAACATGAGCAAGAAGATATGTTGACAAATATCACCCCTTTGAATATGGAGGTAACTATTGTTAGAGAAAAGAAGATGAGCAAGGAGTTCTAGAGAAGACTGCAGCTCAAAAGGAATAAACTATGCCTACTCTAGAAGTTGAGAAGATTGCATAAGAGTTCTGGTAGTGGAGAGAAAGAGAAGAATGATACACAAGTAGGAGAAATCACAAAAAATAGGTTGTGAATCCTTTGGACCCTCTAGAGATTCATTCAAAGATCTTATGGATATGCAATTGTAGTTCCAACCAATGGTGTTTTCACAACTGCTAAAAATTCCTATACAACAAGCTCAAGTGGATATGGATAGAATATCTCCTCTCCATAAGTTGTAGCTTGGTGATGTTTTTTATTCCTTCACAAGAAAGGAGATACTTCAAACTCACCTAAAGAGCACAAATTTAGTTGATGAAGTTGTCAAGGTGTTGTAAGAAGGCCTTCTTGGAGTATCCATTGATACTTCTTTATCAGGTGTACAATAATTGAAGTTGCTGCTAGATTCTTTTAAGGAGTACTTTGTTGGTCTAGAAGAGAAGATTGAAAGGGGAGTAGCAAAGAAGTTGAATGATAAGAGGTTAGTCGATACTTAGATAAGTGTGCTACTACACATACCAAGTTACAAGACAACTTGAAGGATGTTCAAATTTTTTTGGAGGAAGCCAAACTATTGTTTCAATTCTGTTTGAAGTGGCCAGTGCCTACAAAAAGTATAAAGGATCATATGGACTCAATTGAGTCTCAAATTGCTTAGGCCTCTAGTATGTATGATCTAGTGAATGATGGGGATGGAGAAACTAGAGCGGTCATTGAAAATATACACGACCAATTCTTTTATCATAGGAACAAAAAGAGAAAATCATAATGCAGTATAGTCAGCTTTGAGATATGGTAAGTGTAAGGATTACATCTTTAACTAGAGTTTTGGAAAATGCAGAAAAAGTTGTGCAAAAGATAATAGTGCCTAGCTCTTCAGAAGGAGAAGACCTTTATGTTTAGTTTGAAAGCCAAAGCTACATGCTTACTTTTTCCAAGAAGGATTGGGAGGCACACCTTGCAAAATTAAAGGCATCATATCAAGGTATATTACCCTCATCCAATTAAGGTGTATATTTCTCTTTGAATTGTATAGACAAATTTTGATATCAATGAACATATACAAAGTTAGTAGTGTTGGGAATAGGATTCCATTTAATTGCAATCCTAAACATATTTCATGTATCTCCTAAGTCCTTGGAAAGTATTCCCCAACACTAGGATTAGAAAGAGATTACATTCGAATGAAATGAACATACAATTGACATTTGTAATTATTCCTAAATGATAGGAACATGTGGGGACACCCAAGAAGAGCTCCTACAAAATAGGAGCACATGGGGCGCCCACATGGAAGGTAGAACCCACCTTGCTTAAGTTAATTGTTTGGAGGATTGATAACACTTTAGTAATGCATGTTTAGATCCTACAAGTTAGGGATTGATATTTACATGAGTGGAGTTCAGTTCAATTATGGTTTAGTTATCTTCAGTTGCATGTAGTTAGTTTTAGTTGAATGCTAGTTGACTTGAGTTGACTTGAGTTGCATGACTAATGACTTCAATTGCATGATAGATAACATGTGGATACTTTTAGTTAAGTGGGGATGATCAATCATGCATAATTTTTGTATGAATTGGTGGAGAGATATGTTTTAGTTAACTAAGATTGACTTGGACCCACCTTGGGCACCCAAGTTGGCATCTTTGAGTTAAAACCTTTTGCATGAGAAGATATTTACAAGGCTTAGTTAAGTGGGCTCATTCTTGGGAGACAACTTTGAGGTGATGCTTGCAAGATATTTTCTTGACCAACGATCAGTTAAGTGTTCAATTTGGGGCGCCTAAATTGAGGAGACATTGGTTTTGACTTCATGTTATAGTGTGGAACTCTACTTGCAAAATCTAGGCATATATTTTTGAGAGGAGCTTTATTCTCTTGTATTTGATAACTCTTTTGAGTTTACATGCTCATTAATTGTCTATTTATTGCAGAAATTGCATCAGAGTTTGTAGCAAGTTAGCAGGTTGAGCTTGTGCATGTGTGAGGGTTTGAAGCATGGCATGTGATGTGTGGATTCATTCTTGCTCACATGGAATGCATGGATATCTTGTGCTGCAAAAAGTGTATAAGGGTTTATTGTAGGTTGTGAAGAAGGATTGTTGAAGGAAAGGAAGCATATAAATCAAGGATTGATACAATATTATTGTAATCTTGTTCTAAGTTTAAATAATACAAGCACTATTGATTCTAGTGGTGGAGTTTTTTTCTCGAAAGGGTTTCTCTACATATATGCCGTGTCACTTCTATCTTCTTGTCTCATTCTTCTACAATATTCTATCTCTTTCTATAATTGGTAAAATTAATCTAAAAATATTAATCATACACAAAGAATTGTGACAAAGAACACTTAATTAAATGTACAGTCAAATAGCCTTACAAGTTTTAAGCTACAATTTCACCTTCATTTTCAACAAGTAGATGGTGTTGCAGTATAGTTTTTTCTTTTTTGTGATGAATAAAATAGATAGGGGGATCTATTCTCATGTAGATAGATTAGTAAGGGGATGAAAGGAAAAGTTACTACCCTTTTCCCTTGATGTCAAAGTGGGAGTGAAGCAGAGAAGTGTGTTTCCATCAATGACAAAGGGGGAGATTGTTGGAAACATGAGCATGATGATGTATGGTGTTGTCATTGATGTTAGTTCCCATTGTAGAAGTGATGGTATATCAACATGTATATAGTCTAGATAAGACCAAGTGTTTTTGGGAAATAGGATAAGTCCCAAACTAAGATAATGGTGTAGCAGAGGAACAATTTTGTGGTCCACATTGCTTTGCATTGAAATATCCTATCATGTGGTTTTGAGGTGATAATGGTATGTATTGAAGGAGCCAATATCTAAAGTTTCAGGGTTTTATGTCTTCCGTAGAAGAAGATATTGATGACAAAGTATCAGAATAAGAAGAGACATAGTTACGGTTGCATAGTTCATGTTAGAATTCTCTATATTCCACTGTGGATGATCATTATGTTGTTTAGATTCTAGGAAGTTCTTGAAGATGTTAGATGTGTGTGCAATCCAAATGTCAAGTTGTTTGGTGGTTCGTGTGTCAAGTTTTGGGATGAATAGTTGGTTCATTCAATTGTTGCTTCACCATTTTTGTTGTTTAGTGACGACCGAAGAGTTTTGGGGTCTTGTAGGACTAAATTGTCTATCGAGAAAAATCATAGGAGTATATATAGGTCATTTTGACCTATCTTGGTGAAGAACACACTTTGACTACTTATGAAAGGTATGTATGATGGATTTTTGAGCCGACAGGTTATCAGGTCACACATTTCATCTAATTAGGCTGACCTAATTGATGATATGATTATTTGAAGAATATATACACATATATAGAAGGTCAATTCATTGATGGTATGATGAAGTGTGTAGTGTAGTACAAAATGTGATAGTGGTTATCTTGTGACAATGATGAATGAAGTGTGTAAAGTTAGTTTTTTTAGCCTGGCTAGAACTGTATCTTCAACATATAGTAGATGCATTGTAAGTAGTTCAAATTCTAGAAATGGGCCATCCTTTTGTATATCTTTTTTAATTCTAGAAGAAGTGATCTTCCTCAGGTAGTGAGCCCTCCTATTTTTTGGACAGTGAGTTCTCTAGGCAATGGGCCTTCTATAATCTATTGTAACTGATTAGATATATTGTGAGCTAATCCTCATTGTGGTTTTTCCCTTTCAAGGATTTTCCACATAAATCTGGTGTTCTTGTGTTGATTGTTGTGGTGCATGCTTCAATTGTTTCTTTCCATTTCTGCAAGTTTAATAAGATGCTTTGTAATGCACTTTTAAGTTAATGAATTTCAGGGAATATTGACTCACCCCTTCGTAGTATTCTGGGTGTTCAACATAACACCCTCTTTTATATTTGTTGTTGCTTTAGTTTCTTCCCAACTTTTTATAGATATTCATATATCAATTACAATTAATAGTGATTCTAAGGACATATTGATGGTCCTTTTGATACATGCAACTTAAGTAGAATGAAGACCAATAGAAATTATCTTGAAAAGGTAACTAATCCTAGAAATTAATAAATCTAAGGTCCTATGTGCAAGGTTATGATAGTTTTGGAGTAACTTAGCAGTCTATTTGATTTATTTTCTTCAAGAGGCCTATGATGATAAAAGATAAAACTTGATATTTCAAGAATCAAGTATGTTAAATCTACTACATAGATGATGGATATTTCAAGATCTCAAATAAAATGGCTTCTAATCTAATCCTATTCTAATAGATTTTTAAAAGATAAAAAGATGCTAGGGTTTAGAGGAATAAACATAAAAGTAAACAACCAATTATGTACTTAATTTTCAACCTTAATTCTTAAACATATTATGAAATTTAAATAATCTATAATATAGTGATAAATAGTCTATCCTATCATAGACACAATATTGTGAGGAATTTTGTGAAAATTGGAAATAAATGCACAAGAGCATCAAGCACAAATTTCACACAAAACATAATTCCACAATGAAAGAAAGAAATGTTAAGAACTCAATGAAATTCACCAAACAATCCAACTCAAATAATATGAAACAAAATAATACATCGCTACCAAGAATGATAATAGTCACAAGAACCCGACATGATCTTTGTGTAAGAGAGGGGGACCAACCACACTAAGGCTCTAGGTCACGAAGAGCTGAGAGCAAAGGGCTACCCTAACTTACCTCAAGCTAATGGATATTTTGGGATAAGAATTGAGAATGAAGAGCAATCTTAAGTGGTTATGTCACTCTATAGATCCAAAAATCTATTTGGGGCTAGACGAGACAATTTGTGGAGTCTAAATTGTACCTCAGACATCTGTCTGAGGATGACAACGTGGGTTTTGGATGACATTGTGGTGCGTTGGTGTCTCTTTGGCATGCTAGCATCTGTACAGTCAAAAAATGTAAAGTACCGATAAAACTCCAATAAACCTACTAACTACCTAGTAAACTAGTTTTAACGAAACACACAAAATGATAAGGTATGAAAAGTAACTATGTAAATGATAAAGTAGATAGAGACAAGGGTGGTAAAGATCAACTCACTAAAGCTCTAGTTCACCAGCGAGCTCTGCACACACGTTCACCTACACACAAGCAAGAGGGAAAAATGTTGGGCTGTATAGGGGTTTTCCTTAGTCAAACCCCCGCTTTGGTGTTTCCAACTCCACAAACAACCAAAAAATCCATGAAGAAGAAAGTACGATAAATTAAAGAGGAAAGAGAGTATTGACAACTATGAAAGATGATATGCTATTCTATCAAACCACAAAAGGAAAATGAAGTGTTACCATCTCCACCCAAAGCCTCTCAAGTCCAATGAAGGGAGAATGCAAGCAACGAACTTGGAAAAGTCTTCACAACCGTAGCATTGACGAAGGGAGGTCTCACAAGACTCCAAGCTTGCAACTTCTATGGTAGCACAACATGTACAAAAGTGGAGTTGATAGAATAACCAACTATTGCAATGCTCAATGGAGTTGTGAAAGTCACTAGAATTGTGAGAAGATGTGAAAGACGGAATGAAAATGCTAAAGGATGTGAAAGAGATGAAGTGAGTGTAACAACCTATCCAGTCTACAGTTTAAAAATTTCAACTGTCAACTAGCTTTCAGCTGAACTGCAACTAACTTGTTTTTGAAACTAGGGTTTCCAAATTGTTTCCCAACTAATTCAAACATGCATCTATCTTTTGAATTTTCAGTTTCAGCTGACATGTAACATTTAACTATTTTCCACCAACTGCTCACGGTAGACCAATAACTAAATAACTACCAAACTAGGGTTTTCCAAGAAAAAGATAACGAACTAAAAAGAGAATAGCTGCTAGGGCATCATTAACTAACTCACATCTTTCACCTACTCATAAAACTAGGGCTTCATTTGCAGCTAGACAGAAAATTCAATTCAATTTAGATGTCGTTACATCATACAATTCATCAACTAACTTTTATTCTCATTTTCAGTTGAAAAGAAAACTATTAATTGCAAACATATAATAGGAAATTGCGGAAGGATAATAATTAATTTTCTTTGCTTCCAGAAGATAACGGACATTTACTATAGCTATGACACAAATATAATAGTTGAATGAATCAAGTAACTATCTCACTAATTAACTGTAGAATCTTACAACGTACATTAACTTAAAAGAATAACATGCGTGGCATAAATGAAAATAAACTTTGATTAGCATTTCATGTACTTGGATTTACGAGTGAGGAAGAAATACATTTGATATCATCTTCATGCTGTTATACTTGGGATTTTTTATCAAAGAGGGGAGGAGAATTATCATCAGGGGCTTTACCGCCCAACCAAGACCTATTGGTCTCCTAAGTTTCGTCAATTGAAGAACCCACCCTTCACGAGGGTAATTAACATGGATCAAATTATCATCATGCCTTTGAGCCTGGTGTCATGAACCTATACCACTAGTCGATCCCTTCTCTGTAGGTACCTCCTATCCATATGGATCATTCTGACTAGAAGTATATCTAGATCATGATAGCTAACTATTGCCTAACTGGCATCATTACTTGGCCAAGGATTTTAATAATTTCTGGCACTCCTGTGCCGATATCTCTAGAACTATTGTGCCGACATCTCTGGCACTCCTGTGCCATCAACAATCTCACCCTTGCTCGACATGATATTTCTCAAATCAAGTTTTAATCTCACCATATCTAGTTCGGTTATTGTTCTTCTCTTAGTTTGAGGCTAAGTCTTAACCTTAAGGTTTAACATTACTAGAACTTGGTTTGGATTCACATCTTGTTTAAGGATTATGATGTTTTCCCTTTTAGAAGGAGAGGAATTCATCTCATGACTTATCTCATTAGAGTAATAGTAATATGCCATTCTTGAACTTATGAGGAGAGATTAAGGAGTCTAATTCAACTATGAGGATTTTGTGTTTTGATTATAATATTTGAATTCAAAACTTTCTTCTAAAATCCTAGTGCATCAAATAATATTAAGAATATAAGAGAATCTTGGCTCGATGAAAAATCACATATTTAAAGACCATTCAGTATACTTAACACATAAAGAAAAGGAGATGAGACTTGTCTTTCAATAAGGTTTCATCAAGTTAATGGTCTCAAAAGGAAAAAAGAGAGACATGGTTCGATTCAGAATTTCAAATAGAGTGAAAGAGAGCTATGGCCAGTTCATAAACTGACAAGACCCTGGTGAGAAAAATGCATTCACAGACTCTAGTTCAAATTTTATTGATGACTGAAGAGGGACTACAAGCAAAGCAACAAATACACAAGGTTAAACGAGAGTGTTCTTCCATCGAACAAGTTTTAGAGAACTTAAGCAAGAATCAAATATTGGGATTCATCATGGATTTTATACTCCAATTTACTTCACTACAGGTGACTAACAAGTGTAGTCATACTCTTAGATGAAAAACAATATCAAAGAATGATGCTTGAATCTTGCAACTTAATTTTCTATTTAGATGAAGTATTCCTAATTGAGTTACAGAGAAGAAATTGAAATTAATCAACTCAAGAAATATTTCCCTTTCACCATAATCATAAGCATTATGTTTGGTTTTAAAAACTAAGAAGGAGCATTTAAACCATCTTTGCTAAAGGTTACTCTCAATTCGGGTTAAATCCAACTTTTGGCCATAATATTTAGTCTTGGTCCGTTATATGGTTTCACCAAGTCTTTAACATTTCAAAGCCAGATAAAGGTTCACAATAAGGAAGATAATGAACACTTAACCAAATCATACTTTTTAAGTGGTAAGGAATTCGATTACGATAGAGGGTAAGGTGCTCGGTAAAGATAAAAGAAAAACATCATTGGTGGAGATTCGAGTTAGAAATATCAGGTTGACCTTGATAGAAAATGAACATAATGGTTACTAGTTTTGATCACAAATGATAGCTTTGAACAGATTCAAGAAAGGAAAAAGTTCTGACTCCAACACGCAAGCACAAGACTCCATTTCATTTAAGTCAGCAACCATAAATATCCAGATTCAAAAAGAAGTGATTCAAAAGAATAAACTCCGCAAAATGTTCAATTTTATACATTCCATTCATTAAAGCTCTTTATAAATTTGGAATTGACTAAATCCCATCTATGGAGAATCCTAACAAAAGTCCTTAATAATTCTATAGTTCAACTTCAATCTGACAATGTAGCAACATCAACTCTGAGCAACTTATACATGCCTGAAAAGTGGTTCGAGTTTTAATGAAGCTCCACACAATATTCTCCAACGATGGGTTCTCCATACTTAATCTTCTCCACGACTTTCACTTATGTCAGTCACAGATATTTCTAGGTAGCCACCCCTAAACTCGTCTTCAGGAAGTTTGATTAGAGAATAAGGTAATGGTGAACTTCGACAATGCTAGTGGTTCCAATACGAAGTCCACCATATGGAATATGATGCAGAAAGAAGATAGAGATTTTAAAGAGATCAATGGCGATTATGCAGAAAGAAATTAACTATTGCTATCGAATGTTCCCAATACATTTGTAGTGCCATCTTGAAGTGTTTTTCCCTAGTGGTGGATGAAAAATTGAAAAATTCCACAAGGTAGAGTGAGAGGCCTCCTAAACGATGCAAATGCCTTCCTGTAACTACCGATCAAGAGCCTCAATAGCTTCTTGGCTTCCATCTGTTTCAACTAGAATACAATGGACATTTGGTGGTACACTCTACCTTCAAAGAAACCACCGACAAACTCCATTCTCCTTGCTTTGTCGATAGAATTATATCTTTTATCATTTTTTTTAATATTAAATAATATTTTAGAAATCTCCTCTAAAGGTGACTAATGATATATATATATAAATTGACTTAATCAATAATTGTATTAATTTACTTATGGCCAAGGTAATGACGTCGGCACAACTATCTTGCTCTGACTCTAGGTTTGATGATAAAATTGATCCATTATTAATCACATCCTCTCCCTGATGATATTTCCCTTTTTTTCCTTGTGGCATTGGTAGTCCTGCATCCACTGACAAGGATTATGATTAGATCATTCTCAATACTTTTGTATATATATATATATATATATATTTAAATATAATCCCATGATCACAATCATTTCACATGAATGCGAAATCCACTTGCATATAAAAATATCATTTATGTTACAGTTAGGATAACTATTTTATTTTCAATTCACATTCACGTGAAAGCAGTTACTTTCAAGTAACATTGCATTAGAGATACATGACCAAACCTATAGTCTCAATGTGAGGGATGTAATAGTGTGTGAAAATGAATGCCTTTGAAGGCCAAAATGAGAGGGAAAGAAGCTATTTTTGGGTCGGTTGGTTGCACAAAGGCATTACAATTTTTCCCCAATGAGGAGTCTAATGTCCTTGTAGACTCTAGAGGTAGGAATTTGTTAGGGATGGAAATGCACCGCATAGATGTCTACGTGTCGTGCTCACGTCCCTGATGAAAATTCCCCCACTGACACATAAAGCACACACCAAGTGGATGGAAGGTAGGTGGGCGATGTGGAATTTCACCTTCATATTTGCTTTTCTAAGGTGATGGGATGCAAAAGGGGAATTTACAAAAGGGGTGCAAATTTGCTCCTATACATTTTTCCCTCACTTTAGCGAGAAAAAATATCGACGACTGTTCAATAAAGTAGATCAAAGAGTTAGGAATGTATACATGAATTGTCGAGGAAGCAGACCATAATCTAGCAAACTCAAAAGTGTAGGGTAGGCATAGGACTCCATGAGTACTCTCTCCTAAGGAGGTTTGAACAAAAGGACTCCATAGCTCCATGGAACTATGAAGTTGAACAAAGTACACCGAAGGCCTGCAGACCAATGATGGAAAAATCCCATAGGATGCAAGCGCTTCACAGGCCCTCAAACCTACAAAGAAGGAGTTACCCCAAGTACTCTCTCATGAAGGAAGCCCAGTGAAAGGGTACTCCACAAAGTTGGACTAGAAATCAGCTTCATAGGTGCACCTGCAAAGAAACATGTTAATCTATAGATAAAACATGTTAGAAATTAAAAAATAGCCACATAGACAAACAAGAAAACAGTCATGTAGACAGTCAAAAACTTGAAGGAAGAGCTTTCAAATGGGTCCCTCGGGAACCCTTCAAAAGAAGAGGGGTCCACTCAAGGGATGCGTTGTTTGAAAGTGAAAGAGTGTTTTTCACAAATTGATTCAATCATCAAGGAGTCCTTTCGAAAGATGTTCACTTCATCAAGGAATTTGAAGGGAAGAAAATGCCCCCTCGCGAGGGGAAGGTCAAGGATTATCTTGCAGGAAAAGTTGCTCCCTCCTCGGAGGAAAGTTCTTCAAGTTATTTCTTTGTGAACCCATGACAAAGGAAACACGTTCCACCAAGGGTCTTTGTTGAGAATGCAATTTTTGAAAAAGGTTTGTAGGGATTTTCTAGAAAAGATTTGTTGACTACAGATGTGTTTTTTGAAAATAAAAACATTATGAGAGTGACGTTGTTGCACACACGAGGGACAAATCAAGAAAAGAAGAGAGAAATATAACAAAATTGCAAAAAGAGACAATAACATCACAAACAAAGGGCATAGGGGCAATTTGATATTTTGGGGTCAGAGCTACTCATAAATATATATAAGTATAGTAATAGTATATAGATGAACTATCATCAACCACCTATTATATCAGACCATATGAAGAATGCAAGAGAAAAAAAGTAAAAATAAAAAAATTGGGTTAGTATGGAAGGGAAGCCTAAATGCCCTCAATACTTTGCATCATCCCCAATTTGTCAAAAATCAATACATAACAGAGGAAGAATGATGCCACAAATAGAGGAATTTTTATGACACATAATCACTCCTGTATCTAAGCACCTACAAGGGTGACAAGGGTCATCCAGGAACACGTAACACAAGCATTGGGGAACACATCACAACAAACATGCACCTAATCTAAAGGTAAAGAAGAGGCACCCCCTAACACTCATCAACCAAGAGGTCATCTACTTCCCAATCTATATCATTATACAGGGAAGGTGGATGAGCTTGCAATGGTGGAATGTCAAGGGGAGAGCCCTATGACCCTCTTGCAACAAGGGCCAAGGAAGGAGACTCTTCGAGGTCTCCTCCACTCGGTTCTTGTGGAGCAAAGGTCAACGATTTTGTGAAGATCTCTGAAAGGGCCGATACCTCATCCAAAGAGTTAAACATGCACTTCATAGGAGTGCCATGTGTTACCTCAATGGGCAAGGGAGGTGGTGCTCGAGATTCACTACTAGGCTCATTGAGTGACTCGGGAGCAATGACAAACTTAGGGGATGTTGAAACTTCTTCCATCACAAGGATGACACATGCTAATGCAGAACCACCCCTTGAAGAGGGTGGAATCCTCTTATGACCCCCATTGCTGGAAGGCCCAACCTCCACCTTCCACTTCGTTGGAGGGTGTGAGACTCCCACAAATGAGGTAGAAGGTGTTGACAAGGAGGAGAAAACTGTGGCAGACACCACCGAAGTATTTGGCATGTCCATGGGCTTTGAGAATGGTGGGATGTCTGGAAGGGACATTAAGAGAGGTGACTCAATTGAGGGAGCAATAAACACTTGCACCTTTTTAGGGTCAGGGGTGTTCGCGCTCGCAGCAGGAGCCGGAAGCAGAACAAAATTTAATTGAACTGAGACAAAGGGGAAGGGAGAGGAGGAAACAACAGGAGGCCCTGAAATAGGGGCAATCAGCTCCCCTTCCTTCCTCTGTAAAGTGGCCTGCGTAATCGCCAGAGCCTTTCTTCGATGCTTGTGTTCACACGTAAGACAGTTTTTGCGGCTTTGGGAGCCAGAGACTGGAAGCTCAGATGGAACTGAAGGCTCCTGCTCAGCCATAAGGTGTCCATCATGGTCATTTTTGGCGGAGGGAGAGAATCCTGAATGAGAGCAGGAGGGAGAGGCTAAGGAGAGGTTGAAACAATAGCGGGGGGAGTCGGCTCTAGTGCCTTGACAATGAGCCTCTTCCCATTCACTACTTTAGGAGTAGGAGTGGTAGGAGGTCATGGAGGCCGAGACATAAAGGATTCCCTGCAAGGACCCTTCTTTCTACCATATCAAATGAGCCTAGGCTTCGTGGGTAGAATGGGAAGTTCAAATGCAGGTCGCTTGGGATTTCACCAAGCGAGCATCATAGGGTTCTCCCACAAATGAAAAGCAAAATCCAATGACGCGACAGTAGGGTGAGAGGAAGCGGCAAGCTGGACAGCAAAAGAGGAGGAAGAGGAACCTTGAGAACACTTCTCTTCTTCCCTTCTCCGGACCATGGTAGCATCACTGTCAGGTTTCAAACAAGCTCTATGCGAGACATCATAAGGAGATGGAGGGTACCTCACTCTAGGCGTTAAGTGCCCTTTCTTGTACTTCTCATAGGTTCGGTACAAGAGGTCCATCCGAGGTAGAAGCAAACCAACAAGTGTGGGCCAAAAGTGGTCTAAAGAATAGCTTCCACGTGCAATTGGCAGTTTATAACTGGTGTCATGGATCATGTGCATTGAACCCTCATGGATAAACTTCAAAAATTATACATAATCGAGGGAACTACATTTATAGTGACTAACCAGGGGATACTCAGTTTCACTCTAAAGAGTTCGGACCCTGGGATTATGTCAAAAAGCAAGTTTACTGACTTAGGCCCAACAAGGATTGACAAGGTGATGCTACCAAGGGGAGGTACAGAAAGTCCGTTATGTGTATGGATGGTACTTTTAGGTGCATCATACCCATATTTATGCAAGAAATTGATCAACATAATATCCTTAGTTATGATATTCACCTGACACGTTAGGTCAACAAGAACACCTGTCACAGTGTTTTTGTTGATTCACGCGAGGATGTAAAGAGGAGATGGATCTCTATTATAACCTAGAAGCAGGTCCTACGAGGTGAAAGTTATACCAGGAGAACTACTCATAGGATGCACAAAAGGGTTAGGAAGATACAAAAAGGAAGTCATTGTGTACAATAAACAACACCTTCACAAAGCCCCCAAAGGTTTGCAATTGGATAGTGACCCAACTAAGGTTTCATTCGGCTATGCCTACGGAGCCTTCCAACTATGCCTCTAGGGGTTGTAGGTTGGGTTGTAATGCAAAATTCCTCACAACACTCACACCTACAATGCTCCTAGGATAGAAGCAAATGAGCCTTCAACACCGCTAAATGAAACCAAAATGGTTCACGTCAAGTTCACCAAAAATGTAAGAGAGGGGGACCATCCACACCAAGGATCTAGGTCATGGAGAGCTGAGAGTGGAGGGTTGCCCTAACTAACCTCAAGCTAATGGATGTTTTGGGATAAGAATCAAGAATTAAGAGCACTCTTAAGTGCTTCTATCACTCTATAGATCCAAAAATCTAGTTGGTCCTAGATGAGTCAGTTTGTGGAGTCTAAATAATACCTCAGACAACTCTCTGTCTGGGGACGATAGTGCGGGTCTGGGACGATAACACGACATGTTGGAATCTCTCTGGTGCGCTAGCATTTGTATGGCCAGAAAATGTAAATTACTGAATAAAACTCTAGAGAACCTACTAACTACCTAGTAAACTGGTTTTAACGAAACAAACAAAATGATAAGGTATGAAAAGTAACTGCGTAAATGATAAAGTAGATAAAGACAAGGGTGGTAAAGATCAACTCACTAAAGCTCTAGTTCATTAGTGAGCTCCATATAGACATTCACCTACACACAAGCAATAGGGGAAAAATGTTGGGTTGTATAGGGGTTTGCCTCAATCAAACCCCCGCTTTGGTGTTTCCACTTCCATGGACAACCAGAAAAGACACAAAGAAGAAAGTACGATAAAGTAAAGAGGAAAGGAAAGTAATGTACACTATGAAAGATGCTATGTTATTCTATCAAACCATAAAAGGAAAATGAAGTGTTACCACCTCCACCCAAATGATCTCAAGGCCAATGAAGGGAGAATGCACGCAACGAACTTGACAAAGTTTCCACAGTTGTAGCAGTGATGAAGGGAGGTCTCGCAAGACTCCAAGCTCACAACTTCTATGGTAGCACAACACATAGAAAAGTGGAGTTGATGGAGTAACTAGCTGTTGCAATGCTCAATGGAGTTGTAAAAACTACTAGAATTGTGAGATGTGAAAGATGGAATTAAAATGCTAAAGGATGTGAAAGAGATGAAGTGAGTGTGAAAATGAATGCCTTTGAAGGCCAAAATGAGAGGGAAATAAGTCATTTTTGGGTTGGTTGGTCACACAGAGGCATTACAATTCATCCCCAATGAGGAGTGTAATGTCCTTGTAGACTCAAGAGGTAGGAATTTGTCAGAGACAACAACACACCACACAATGTTTGTGCGCTGCGCTCACGTCCCTGACAAAAAATCCCCCATCGACACACAAAGCACACACCAGGTGGATGGAAGGTAGGTGGGTGATGTGGAATTTCACCTTCGGATTTGATTTTCTAAGGTGAGGGGATTTGCAAAAGGGGAATTCACACAAGGGGTGCAAATTCGCTCCTATACACTTTGTTGATTTGTAATGGTAGATTGATTACAATTTTTAGCAAGATTCCCCACATTGAAAATATTTGTCCTTAGCTCCTCCAAAACATCCCCAATCTATTATAATGTCCTCAAAAACTACTTAAATACCCAACTTGGGTTCCCAAAACTACATTTTCAAGAGTAAGTAAGCCTAGATCCTAAATTGATCCTTAGAACAAAAATCTACAAGTTACACCTTATTTTCAAATTAAAGGCCTCAAAATTAGTTCACATTTTTATTATTTGGGCCTAAGAAAATAATTATAATTAAACACACTCAATACCAAGGAGTGGCTTATCACATAATTTGAAATAATAAAAAAGAATGGGGAAGATGAAGAAGAAAATGAGTTCCCTACCCATCATTATCTTGTTGCTACCTAGTTGCTCCTTTGCCATCATTGATCGGGTAACTATGCTATGAAATTTTGTATTGCCTCCAAGATTGAATTGAAGTTGGGAGAAATAATACATTGGATTTTTTTACAAAAATAGGTTCTTCTTGGTTTTCTCCACAACCTCCTTCATTTCCAACAATCTCTTCCAGAAGACATTAAGATTACCTTTAATACTAATCAACTCATCTAGTGGGAAAATTATTTGAATGAATATCAAAGTGGGAAAATTATTTGATGATTGCAACAAGAGGAAGGTTGAATTGGGTTTCTCACATAAGGTTCAAGGAGGGGATTTAATGAAGTTCTCAATCTTTGTCATTACCACATTGACAACCTCCTTACAACAAAATCAACAAGGGTTCAAAACTTTAGCTTTTCATTTGGTAGCTTTTAGCCACTCCATGTGTATCTTTGGGTTAAAATTTGGTAATATATTCTTGATTTGTAGGTTTATAAATGAAACCCTATCCATTTTTTGAATGGGTAGATTTTCCTCCAATATGATTAGATCTTCATCAAGGAAATATTAAACTCAACCATTGCACTAGCTTCATCTCTCACTTTATGGTAACACTAAATGACCTCTTAGATCAATCTACTTCCTTTCAATTCTAAGGAATCCCTCTAATCCAATGTTGAACTTACTACACCTCTATAATCTCTTATTTAATTTTCTTTATCTAGCACACTTCCAAGAGGGTAGGTTTTGGTGCATTAGAATCCATAGGATCCATGAGGTAATTAATGTAAGTAGATAGTTCAACAAGCTAGACCTTAAGCTCCTCAGTTTTTTCATCTTTACTTATGTGGCCCAAGATGGTGGATAATGTTATTTTGAGAGACTAATTCTCTCCATCTCATGTTTATTGGTCAAGATTGAAGGTCCGTAATTAGGAGTGTCTTGGTTTCATTATGGCTTCCTTCTTGTCTACCACTAGAGTTGCTACCTATGTAATTCCACTCCTATGAGAATCCACTGAGATAGTGGAAAATTTTCACACTCTTTTAGGCTTGAGTTGATCCTTGAACATTTCCACCACCTTAAAGAAGTCCTCTATAATAGGTTTGTATGTTCTCTAACTTTTCTCAATAATGGAGCTTAGCCATACTGACAACCTTGAATTGGTCCCTACTAATGTGTCACTTGTATGTACTTTGGGAGGACTTGGATATATTAGATGAATTGAGTGAGGTACACTTAGAGGAGGAGAAATGACCCTTTTTGAAGTGAACCATTAAGAGGAAGGAGGTAAATGTCTCAAAATCTAAGTTGGGGTATAAGATTGAGACCCCTCCCTAGAAGATGATTCGATGTTGTGTATTGTACCTTCCTCTTGAGTTGTAGAAGATGCTTGAGTTTCTTCCTAAAGAGGCACATCCTATTATCATATCTATTTTTTATTCTTTCTCCATTGCTTGCTAATCTAAAATGTTGGCTTATGGGGGAGATGGGATTGGAGTCTATGGAAGAGGAGAAGGAGGAGGTGAAGGAACCTATGTTTGAATTGGATGGGATGGTGGTGCCTAGCCTTCCTCCTAAGTTATTGAAGCTCATGTCCTTTGTAATGTCTCTACATAGTAACCTCTTCTTCCTTTTGCTCCACACTAATATACCAAATGGGATCTTCTTCTTTCTTTCTCTTGGCCTTCTTTTTTTAGCAACAAAAGACCACTTATTTGATTTCCATAGTTAAGGCCTTGGGAGGATTCTTCTAATGAGGTGAGGGTCATGCATAAAATATGGGTGCTTCAACCATATTTTGGCTCTTACAATCACAACCTTTGTTCTTGCCCTAGTTGAGGCATCGTCTAACATTGACTAGTCTATTCTCTCCATCAGTTGGTTGAAGACCTTGTCCCTATTTTAGGAAGGGACTAGTACGTTTCCATCTTCATGCATAGTCTTAAGGAATTTATCAATATTGCATCCTTTAATTAGCGGGATAATCATAGTGGTGTTATTGTTTGCTATTACATAACTTGCATTGTTCCTCTCTTTAAGATTGGCTAATTTCATTTCAATGCTAATGCTAGTTGATGATGCAAAAATGTGCTATGATGCTCTCTAAGTGATAATTCAATGATTGAAACTAGAGTTACTTGATAGATCTTCAATTCTAAAAAAGAATTAAGATTTGCTATTTTATACAACACTCTAGCATGTAAATCACATATTCAATACTTAAATCAACAAGTAATGATGGAATGGAATTGACTTAAACTCATAAATAAATTTGAACTAAAATATTTAAGGGTCAAATCTATAGTTGGAAATTCAAATTAGATCAAATTTATGATAATACATTTAACCAAGATCGACAAAATGAAAATAAAAATTCAAATCTAAGTCTTTAATATAAGCATAATCAAGTTTAATCAAAATCTAGACTCTAATTAATCAAAAACTTCCATAAAAATATACTACTTATATGTTAATAATTTTATATAAAACAAACAAATCAAATTAAATCATGATTCACCATTACACTTCTATTCCTTGAGAGTATACTTCATATTAGAAGCACACTTAGGTGCCTCCTAAAGTATAGGATAGTCTCTTATACTCTAAATCATACACAAACCCATAAACAAATCACCCATAATCGTGAATTATCCATTTTTATTTTTATTTTTTAAATATTGTGGATGCTTGAACTCAAAACTTTTTAGATCCCTACAAAAACGACCTTACCGTTACACTGAGTGTTGTCGTGAATTATACATTTCTATTTCCATTCAAATCCTGTAGGGGGTAAGGTATGTACACTTCGTATTGTGGAGCACGAGTTAGGTACCTGCCTTATATTGGAAGTACGAGGAGTCCCATATACTCTAAGCCATCTATAGACCCAAAAACAGATCGCCTATATGGTAGACTATGAAAAGACCTTTCCTTTCCTATTCATTTCAATGCAAGCAAGAAGAGATCCCTTAATTTGCAAATAAATTCATGTAACACGTGTAAAACAAGGCATAGGATTGTTTAGTTCTACCTATAGCCTAATTTAGTATTTAGTAGGTACGGCTAATACTCTTGGTCTTTTCTGTCTTTATAGCTAAGGCATGTGTTGGCAGTCCTTTATCTTGTACTTCCAAGTCTTCCGCAATTGTTTATCCACGGTAGTCAATGCACAATTGACGTGTAAATAATAATTAATTAAAATTCAGCGACATATGAGATCTGAATCAATTAATCGATAGAATGCACAGCCTTTTATGGAAATTAATATTCATAATTGTATGCGTTAGATGGAAGTAACATTTCCGATCTTTAAACGAATGCCGGCCAATGCAGAGAGGAAGCTTAGGGCCACACAGCTACAACTACACGTGTTTATAAATATCAACAGTAGGCGAGGAAGGAGGGAAGAGTGCTGAGATCTGTAACGCAGGATCTCGCAACTGCTGCAACTTCAACTGCCCAAATCGAATAAAATCGTTTGCGAGCATAGCAAATTATCCAGGACCAGGTAACAAACTTGACTGGACTAGATTATGGAACATTGCTCATTTATTGTTCAAGATCTGAAGTAAGTGTTTGTGCTTCAGTAATCATTATTACAGGATGCCCACATTCTTATACCCTCCCATTCCAGCCTCAACTTGATTGTAGCGGAATGGATGGAGCATGTAATGGGGTTTTCAGCATTGGGTTTTTAAGTAATGGGTTTATTGGACAAAGAAGATTTCAATTACTCTGGATCTTTAATACTTGTTTTTGTCTACAACATATCAGCATCTTAGTTATTAATCTTTAATAGTCTTTCAGAGTGAGGAAGCAATACCCAGCATTTTCTTTAGTTTTTACATCCGATTAGTTCATCACTTGACTCATAATTAACATAACTTGATTGTGAATTTATAGGAGTTATGCATAATTTCACTGTGATTCTATTCAAGTCATTCCCTCTAACCTCTCACTTTATTTCCTTAAAACTCTGCATCTTTTGCCAATATATTAGCCCTTATTTATCCTTCAATACCCATGATATCTTGCTTTTCTGATTTGGCCCTAAGTCTCTGCACCCTAAATCATTATGTTTGTAGATGATCTTCCTGTTGTTTCATATCGGAGTAACTTTCAATTGCATCCTTGCTAGTCACTGCATTGCTTTGGTGTGGCATGATGCAACTACTGTATTATATTCTTGCAGATCGTTGGTTTCAAATTTCTGCATTAAATGAATGCATCTGGTTCATCATTCATTCTTTTGAAGGATTGCGATGTGTATTCAAGCACAGATTTGGTTTATTTGACCCTCTGGAATCCTTAATTTCACTAGATTTAACCTTCGGAAGAAGTCTTTTCATATTTGAGTTTGATGTGGTCAAAATTACTTGTCCAATGCATCTATTAAAGAAAAATTGTGTTTACTAATTAGCGCCAGAGTAAGCTTTGTATTCTGTCTTACATGTCATTTCACATTCCTATCAAGTTTTTCATTAGGGTAAAAATACGCATTAAACCAAGAATCGTAGATTTGATTTGTGTCAGCTAATGTTGTACATTTTAATTTACAGCTATGGCCGAAACCCAAACATGGACAAGGCGGGGCAGCAATCCTAAGCTGCTTGAACAAGAAGTAATTGACATACCCCCTACGCCAACGGGAGAAGGGAAGTATGGTGCATTTCCAGTCTCTCAGACTCTTACAACAGCTCTCATTATTGCAGCTTGGTACTTTTCCAATATTGGTGTGCTATTGCTCAACAAGTACCTTCTTAGTTTCTTTGGGTACAAGTATCCAATATTTCTCACAATGCTACACATGTGTGCCTGTGCTGTTTATAGCTTCATTGCAATATCTTGGTTAGAAATAGTTCCAATGCAGTTCATTGTTTCAAGGAAACAGTTCTTGAAGATCTTGGCACTGAGCTTCATTTTCTCCTTCTCAGTTGTTTGTGGAAACACATCTCTGCGCTATTTGCCAGTTTCCTTTAATCAAGCTATAGGAGCCACAACTCCGTTCTTCACAGCAATATTTGCATTTGTAATAACCTGTAAGAGAGAATCCTCTGTTGTTTATATGGCTTTGGTACCTGTGGTGTTTGGCATTGTTATTGCAAGCAACAGCGAGCCATTATTCCACCTTTTTGGCTTTCTAGTTTGCTTGGGATCGACTGCTGCAAGAGCACTGAAATCAGTTGTTCAAGGTCTTTTGCTTACATCTGAGGCAGAGAAACTTCACTCTATGAATTTGCTCATGTACATGGCCCCAATAGCTGCAATGTTGCTGCTTCCTATCACCCTCTTTGTGGAGGGTAATGTTGCAGCTGTCACTGTTGTGAAAGCAAGAGAAAATCCTATCATCATATTCTTGCTGCTAGGAAACATGACAATGGCTTATCTCGTGAATCTAACAAACTTTTTAGTGACAAAGCATACCAGTCCTCTAACATTACAAGTGTTGGGAAATGCCAAGGCAGCTGTTGCAGCAGTTATTTCAGTTCTTATCTTCAAGAATCCAGTAACTGTCATGGGGATGACAGGTTTTGTAATCACAATCATGGGCGTGATTTTGTACAGTGAAGCAAAGAAGAGATTCAAGGCACCACATTAATGCTTGCGACCATTTTATTCTTCCATGATTTTTTCCTTATTGCCTCAATATGAGTTTTTCTACTGAGTTGTTAAAAAATAGCTCCGGTGAATCTTGTGCATTACAAACACTTTCTCAAGATGAGCATGTCCAATCCCCATATATCTGGTGCAAAGCACACCCTGAACTTTACATGTTGTGCATTTAAATATCTTTGGTGAGGTTTCAGAGCAGAGAATGTTAAATCAGATGCTAAAAGGCTGGTAAAATCGAAGTTCAAATCAATTCAGGTGCCAAGCTACTTTAATCTTTTCTTGCAATGTACTGCTTATTCTTTCAATTTTATGTTTCTAAAAGGACAAATGCTCTGTTGCAAATGCCATTCACATTTTTTCAATGGCCACTGTCCTTTTGTATTGTTCTTTCATTTCAGACGTCAGTAATGATCTCATTTAGGAGTTTCTAATAAACAGTGTTTTCTCTTTTGGCTTCTCTTATAAACAAACTAGATGCTCTTGCAGATGTTGATCACTCTCTAATACTTCATTTGTATTTGAACCTGAAAGATGAAGATTTCATATTCTATATACAATGTTTGTTCTGTATGCTGAATGCTATTTTTGTATCTTTTGAATAATAACTTAATGTCCCATAAAACACAGACCCTTGGAAAAATGTATTTTACTGTGATTTAAGAGTATGCATGAATTGGATTTGTAGAAAAAGATTTGCTATTTGATTTAAGAGTTTTCCACCATTACACTCAATCAAAGGAAAAACTCATAGAATTGTAAGGCAAATTTGCAATTAGTGAAATTGTGAGTGCCGGAACAAAATATTTAAAAATTCAATTCATTTGTTGCAATATTGAGGTCGAAATTTGAAGTATAGAATTGCATATCAGAAGATTGTCATTGCACATATTTGCAATTAGTGAGAGTAAGTAGAAGAACAAACTCTAAGAATTTCATTTAACGCATCTGTAACATACGGGTCTAAATTTGGAGTATAAAAATGCAAATCTTAATTTTGTTATTCAAATGAAAAAAGAGCTCAATAAAAAAGAAATCTTATTGGCCTCCTAAGACATGTTTAAGTTCTATGCTCAATTTTTCTGCAAAAACATTTGTTATTGCTAAAAGATTTAATAGCTAGTTACAGTAAGTATGCAACTCATCTCTTATCTTGTTATTCTGTTCCTATTTGTGAGGTGCATTTACCTCATGGCAGCATAGCTTTGTTAAGTTTCTGTTTTGCTTTGCCTAATTAGGTATTATATTTCATTTCCATGAAATTTAGTTAAAATTTCCTCCCTTCAGTGCATGACTTAAATTTGGTAAAAATCTTTCCCACCCTTGATGCACAATCTCATTGCTAGCACTTAAACTATTTTGATACATGATCAGGGCTAGCATTTCCAATGGATGATACATGAAATTGCATAAACTAATATGAAAACAGTGAACCAAAACAACAGAAGATGAACCAAATAAATATAGATGGTACTGCAGTGTAAATGAAAACTTTATTGAAAATGTGAATCATTCAGAAGTAGCCATTAATAAGTAGAGATGGGAAGCCATACTCTATTTTCTTCAGTCAGATGATTTTTTCCTAAATGAAAATTAAAAGCATGGAAAAAAGGAAGAAATGATTCTCTTCAGAATCTGAAAAAGCCATCTGACATGTTTCCTTGAGAAGTGGAGAGCACTTATTGCGACATGAAACTTGTTAAAATACAAATTCAATTCTTGTTAAAAAAATTGAAATTTTCCAATTGTTGTTTTTGTGATTTTAAAGCCCTTCACAGCATTATTTTGGTGTCAGATTTCACCTGTAAAAATGTATGCCTATAACAACAATTCGATCTATACTTGTTAAAGCCTTTGTAAACAAACAGTTTAGAAGTAATTATAATTTTTTTTCCTCAAAAAGGCTGAAGGTTTTCTCTTTAAACTACCTAGAATCTGTTAAGTTTGACATTTTCAATAATGATGATCTATGCTTTGGATGTACTTTGACGCTTCTAGCTTTGAGAGGAGATCTTCTATTGTGGTGATGAGGTTGATGGGGTCAATAATTCATGAGTTGGTGTTGGATCTGCACCACTCCTAACAATGCTTTCCTAACACAACATCCTTGGTCCAGGGGCCATTTGCTCTTGTGAATGTTGCATCACTTGTCCCTATCTTCAAGATTATTTTTATTCAAGGAACTTTTTTTGTGAAGGACATTGATGGTATTAACATGGGGAGACCTTGTGGCGGTGATAGATTAGGGATCAATCTCAATGATTTATTTCCTTTCATTTAAAATGCATAATTTTTTTTGATGCAATGTTAGAAAAACTTTGATACCATGTTAGAAAAAACATATGAGCTTTCATGTAGGGAAAATCTTAAGTGGTAAAAAATTGACTTTTGGGGTCTTAATAGACACCATTGGGCAGTATATGCTTTTGTTCATTTTTATTCTCTTTTTGTGAATGTAGTTTTAGATTGCCCATGAACTGTTTTTTTTTAAATCTTAGAATAGTATTAGATTGTCACACTATTTATTGTTGTTTGGTCTCCATTGCCTAGATATTATAAAGACAACTTTCAATGTGGGTTCAATTGTCTATTATTTTAATTTTTAGTTTTCAAAATTATGCTTCATTTGCTCGTCTTTTTACATTAATTAAGGACAAATGGCAGTGTGATCACCAATGAACTTAGAAGCAATTAAGGGCAAAGATTGGTGCGATTGCTAATAAAATTATATGCAATCAATGATAAAGGGTGGTGGAATTGACAATGAAATTATAACACAAATTAAGAGCAAAGGGTGGTGTAATTGCTATTAAAATTATAATGAATTTAGGGAAAATGTATATGCTTGCCATTAAATAATAGGCATTTGAGGGAAAACATATATTATTGTCATGCAATGACATGCATTTTAGGGAAAAAATTTATTAGTGTTATTAAATTATAGGCACTTAAGAGAAATCATGTGCCATCACCTCAAAGTTGGAAGTAATTTAGAGTTATTATGCTTAATTACCCATGCAAAAGTTACTACATATTTGTGGAAGAAATGGTTATAAATCTGAAATAGATGAATAACCAAGATCTTTCTATAAGAGAGATAAACTATAAAACTACAAATGAAATAACACAATTACATACTCGTGATTCCGAGATATGCAAATGTTAAGATGACAAGATTGCATTAATAGCTCAAAGAGAAGTTGCAAAAGAATGACTGCAAGAATCAATCATAATACATGAATGAAATACAAGCTAAGTAGTGAGTTTATATAAAACTAGGGGGAGGATGGAGGTGGCGAATCCAACCAATAGGGAGTGACCACCAAGTAGTCTAAAAGTAATAAATGCTTCTCCCTTTTAGGATGGTGACATCTCAACACTTTATCTCCTAGTTATTAATTAATTAAACCCATTTTATTAACCTAAACAAACTTAATAAAAGTGTAGGAAAAACTTAGGAATAAGGGAAAATAAAAACCTACACTAACACCCCCCTTAAGTGTAGCTTAGGTGGGTGAAATGATGGGTCCTGAAAAATGAAGCCTTATGAGTTACCCATGTACATAGAATATCCCCTCAAAGAAAAGTCCCTTCCCAAATGAGGAAGTATGCTCCTCCATAATAGAGAGAAAAGAAGTGAAAGGACTAATAAGACTCCCCATAGAGGGCTATGCCAATGGTAGATACTCAAAAATAGATGTAGAAGATGGTTTGTGATCGTCAAACAATGTTCTTCCCCCTAGGAAGAAACATAACCAAGGGTGTATGCAAGATTTCTTCCCATTCCTGAAAGGAATATGTAGGAAGAAAGCTTAAAATGTATGAAGTCTCTAAGATTTGTTCAATTGTCTCCATGTTCATGTCAAAATTTTCCACTACTAAGTCAAGTGTTCTAGGCCACATTGATGAATATGACAATCCAAAATCTAATAGAAAAGAATGCAGAACACGATCAAAAGACTCAAGTATGTCCTTTGAAGACAAATATGTCTCCAAATGCCGCTCAAAAGTCCCACACTCATATCAAATTGTATGAGTGATCATGTGGAAAAAGAACAAGAGGGTATGAATGTTCCCTCACACCAATTGAACAAGAGCCAACTCCACCAAAGAGAAGATGAATGCAATCAATAGTGTCTCCCAAATTTGAAATATGAGACTCTACAAACAAGTTTGAAATACCTGCCAAGAAATCATCCTACAAAGTTGAATTTGAAAGACTGTATATCTCACTCCAAGGAATCATTGAAAGCTTTTGAAGAAGCAACTTTGAAGTCTGAAGTGGAAATAGATGATAGAGATGTGATTTCAATATGAGGAGGAGAAGCAAACATAAAAGTCTCTATGTCATTTGAACATTCAAGACCTACAAAATGTTTAAGCTCCTATAAAGTATCATCATCAAAGGGTATATTATCTACATCATCAAGGAGAATGAGGAAATATGGAGTGAGATCATTTGAGAATGGATAAATATGAGGGTTTCCAAACATCTCCCAAATCTTAGTTCAAAGTGTACATGGACAATCAATTTCCATTATAGCCCACATAGTGTCATGATCAACACTAGAACCAATTAATCCTACTATAAGTTCAACTTTGTTACCCCATACTGATTCCCTTCTAGGTGTATCTGGTTTAGGTATGAGCCCATAAAGGAAAGACAAAATTTTGAGCCATCTGAGATGAGTTAGAATGTTATTTTTTCAAGATTCATAATTATCCTTACCCAAGATTACCATAGAAGGGTGAACAAAAAATCCATGATACAATCATCAAATGATAGAACTAGAGATTAGGAATCTCAATACAAAACTTATCCAATAGTTAGGATGTCCACATAGCCATCTAGAATGCAAATATGCGACAAACTAAATAAAAGATACCAAAAGACATCAAAAGAACCCCCCACCCCTCCTTTCCACTAGTCTTAGAAATCATCCCCAGAGATTACAATGTTGACACTTTATGATTAGTGTGATTACAAGGCTTTTACTATATTTACAATGCTCTATTAACCCATAATGGCCAAAAATACAAGTTTTGATACAAAATGAACTTGATACAAAATATGAAAAAAAATTATGTAGTTATGTAGTGCCCTTTATTTATTTTCAAAAAAATGGAGCTCTAGGGTGAAATTTATGACTTGTTGAAGATAAAATTAACAAACAATTTCAACCTGCAATATCTGGTAAAAAATGGAAAAAACTCTAATCAAGACCTTTGTGGATGGGAAGCACTTATCTCTAGCTTTCTATTGACTATTAGTATACCAAAATATGACACATGTGGCAAAAGTTATGCAAGTTTGAAAGAAGACCCAATTTGGCCTATAGGAGGGCCTTGATGGCCCATGGGTGGTGTTGTTGGCTAAGATGGCATGTCAATGGAGATTTGGTGGTGTTTGGATACAAAGTTGGTGGCTCAGTCAACGTTTCTCATCATGGTTTGAGGGATCTCGGTCGTGGTTTTTCCACTGACTGTTGGTGGCTAAGGCCGATGCTGACACCTTATTAGAGGTCATGGGTTACCTCAATGCTTAAGCACTGCCCTTTACTGCTAAGCCTAGGGCTAAAATCCTTAGTGCTAGCATAATGCTATTAAAGTGCTTTTTAAAAAAAAAAAAATTCAACCAACGATGTTGTACGACCTATGTTGGGGGGGCATACAACTTCCCTAACAAAACATTTTGCCTCAAAAACTCCAAACACAAAATATAAAAAAATTATAGTCAAAATTTGTCTATTCGACATCTTGAGCATAATGACAAGGTTCATTTGGGCCAAAAATTCTCTAGTAGAAAGTTGTTCACTAGATTTGAGCTTCAAACCCTTATTTGCTATTGTGTCATACAATGGCCACATTGACTGAAACGGAAGCCAAATGAATTTCTTGAGCCTCTTGGACATGCTAGAACAACAAAAAATGCTGCCACTATAACTAGAATAGTTGCAATCACCAAATTTCACCAAAAACACATGCAAATGTGAGATCAACATATCTTCATAATTCCTTTTTGATTCTCTAGATTGCATTGAAATACAAGAGAATGACATACAAGAATCTACAAGATCATATAAAAATTCCAATCACTTAATCAAGAATCTAAGTACTCAAAACTCTCAAAACTAAAGCTCTGATACCATGTTAGAAATCTGAAATAAATGAATAACCAAGATCTTTCTACAAGAGAAACTATACAACTTTAAATGAAATAACACAATTACAGATCCATGATTCCAAAATATGTGCAAATGTCAAAATGACAAGATTGCATTAGGAGCTCAAAGAGAAATTGCAAAATACTGACTACAAGAATCAATCACAATACATGAATGAAAATACAAGCTAGGCAGTGAGTTTATATAGAACTAGGGAGAGGATGGAGGTGGCAAATCCAACAAATAGGGAGTGACCATCAAGTAGTCTAAAATTACTAAATTTTCCTCCCTTTTTAAGATGGTGAACCTGAACACTTTATCTCTTAGTTATTAACTAATTAAACTCACTTTATTAACCTAAGAAAGCTTAACAAAAGTGTGGGAAAAATCTACGACAAAGGAAAAATAAATTAACCTACAAGGAAAATTAAAACCTACACTAACATAGACCTAAGATGACAAAAAACTTAGTGTGGTTGTGGATTCATATTTAAAAAAAAAAATCACTCATGTATTCAATTCACCCATTCTTTACAATGTGAATTTGTGATTCTTATCCTCTAGATTGGCATTAGATCAATCTATTGTGAGCTATCAACTGTGAGATAAGAGGGTACTTTATCAAAATTTAGTGAATAGATAGAGGCTACAACTCTATTTTAGTCTCTCATTCCTAGTGAGTTACACAAACATAATTATCAATTTGCATCACATTTTGTGTTGTACAATATTATTAATTTCTACAACAATAGTTCTCATGTGGAGTTACATATTTCTAATGTGTTGATTTGATTTCAATGTTATCATGCATAAATTTTTATTTTTTTATTAATTTGCTTTTCATATGTTGATATTGATAGAAAATATTATAATTGATTAATTACATAGGCCTATGTAGTTTTTCTCACATTATTATTTTTTATGGAGGTTGTCAATGGTTGTGGGTTACTAGTTGAGTAAAGTAGTTGTGTTTACTTCTAAATGAATTCATGTGGATGGTTCAAATGACAACTGGATTTGCAGAAGTGGTCCTTCATCTTGGCTCTTGGCATGGTCAATCCATCCTCACCTTTATGTAAATAAAAAAGTACATGTTTTATTTATCCTACATCATCAAATTAAATTACTTCAATTGTTCCTGGGGCTCCAAGGATAAAATGAAGATGGTTAAAGTAGGAGGCGACATAATTATTCAAAAAAGGTGATGTGTTGAGTGGGGGGCCCATAGTAGTTTTATTTTAATAAATCCATGGTTAAAAGAAAGTGAAAACATGTTTAACAATATGATGTGTTTTTCCTCGCACACACACCTCGTTAAAATGAGGACCCCCTCCTTTTCTTTTGCTTGGTTTTCTCGCTTTTGGGGTTTAGGTTAGTTATATTTTTGGTGCTTTCTTGTTTTGGTTTTGGGTCCTCATTGTCCTTCGAGTTAAATTTTTAGCTAGATTGCAAAGATTTGGGGTTGGTCGGATGCCCCTCATTCTTCCGCAAGGTTGAGTGACCCCAATTCTTCACAAAGGGTTAAGTGATCCCCATTTTTGGCAAGGCATTTTGTTGTGCGCATTTGACCTTGACTCGACCAAAGGTCGTGAGGTGCTCAACTCTCCGTAAGGTCATAGGAGGTCATTTTTTTGCAAGGATGAGCATGTATCAAGTTTCTACAAACCAGTGTTTACCATCCTTATGCTCTAGAGCATTTATGGTGTTTGGTGGTTGAGGGTATATAACTGTTTAACCTTGACATTTGGATCATTTGAAGTCATTTGGGAATTGATTGTTTCCATAGAACTCATTGAAGACCAAGCCTCCTCCATTGTTGTGATTCACAAAGGTTTCCAACCATATATCATAAAATTTGCATCATATTCTAAGTTTTTTCCCTTGTTTCTATCTCAATTTGAATATGTTTGCATGGTTGAATGGTTAATTTATAAATTTGAGGTTCACTTAACAATCATTTAATGGTTTTTAATGTTGATGGACTGACAGCACCACACCACCAGCCCATGGCCTGCCTGCCTCCAAATTTATTTAGACACATTGTTCACACCATCATAAAATGACCACCAACACTTAATTTTGGCACCAAAATACCGAGAACCACTTATCTACCATTTTGAATTTTTGACACTGATGTTTCATTATTTACCACCATTTATATATCTCCCTTGCAAAGCCTTTATCATCTCCTACCAACTTAAAATGATTCGTAAGGTGTACTAACGCTTTTGCATTTCCTACACGCAAACCCAAACCTTTCAACACCTTTCTACATATTCACTCTTCTTAAGACAAAAAATAATTTTTTGCTGGTCCTGTCTCATGTGATCCTCATACAAAGGATTTGTTTTGTTGCACCCAAATCCTTCATTGCAAATGAATTTTCTAATTTATGCTTAAGTTCATTAATATGTTGCATGTTAAACCTGGAAACAAGCATGTCATCAACATAAAGCAACAAGATAATATAGCTGCCATTACCCAATTTCTTAAATAAATGCAATAATTAGAATGGCATCTTTTGTAATCTTGTTCAGCCATAAAATTATCAAATTTCAAATACCATTGCTGAGGTGCTTGCTTTATTCCATACAAACTCTTCTTTAACCTGCACAAAAATTCCTCCTTACCCTTGACCTCATATCCCTATGGTTGCTGCATGTATATTTCCTCTTCCAAATCCCCATGGATAAATTTTGTTTTCACATCTAGGTGTTCAAGATGCAAATCTTCTGCAGCCACAAGACTTAGAATAGTTCTAATAGAAGTCATCTTTACAACTAGAGAAACTATTTCATCAAAATCTATACCTTTTTTCTATGCAAAACCTTTTACCATGAGTCTGGCCTTATATCTTTTCTTGCCTCCATCTTCTTCCTTCAACCTATAAACCCATTTATTTGGTAATGCTCTTTTACCTTTAGGAAATTGGACTAAGTCCCAAGTTTGATTCTGCAACAAGGAATCCATTTCCTCTTTCATGCCTAGCTCCCATTGCTTTTTGGTATCTACTTGCATTGCTTCTTCATAACCTTCAAGCTCAACAAAATCAGTTAATAATATAGAATATAATGAAGGAGAAAATATTTTTGGAGGTCTAGTTATCCTTGTTGAATGTCTAACACTTGCAGGAGTTTGTGGGATAACTTGTTGTTGTTGAGCATTAGGTACCACTAACATTTTATTTTCTAGAATCTTATCCAACACCACATATTCCTTTTTGGCTTGTTCATGCTTCTTTTCTTGCAGATGATCCTTATACATGACCTTCTCATTGAATATAACATCTTTTCTCCTAATGATTTTGTTATTTTCATAATCCCATAACCGATAACCAAATTCATCTACTCCATATCCAATGAAGGCACATTTTTTAGACTTAGCCTCAAGCTTGGTTCTATTTTCAATATCAACATGGACAAAAGCTTCACAACCAAAGGTTCTAAAAAATGAATAGTTTACCTTTTTACCCATCCATGCCTCCTCTAGAATGCCACCATCCAAAGGATTTGAAGGTCCCTTGTTTATTAAATAAACAATGGTATGTACAAAATCTGCCCAAAAGTGTAAGGGTAGTCCAACATGCAATCTCATGTTCCTTGCATGCTCTAAGTCCTATTCATCCTCTCAGACACACCATTTTCTTGTAGGGTTCTAAGAATCATTTTCTACCTATAGATTCCACTGTATGAACAATAATTTTCAAATTCTCTATTGCAATACTCACCTCCATTATCATATCTGAGACACTTCAACTTTTTTCCTGTCTCATTCTCAACCAAAGCTTTCCACTTTTTAAAAGTTTCAAACACTTCTGATTTTTGTTTTAGAAAATACACCCATGCAATTCCTAGTTGCATCATCAATAAAAGTAACATAATAGCAAGAACCACCAAGAGAAGATACCTGAGTTGGTCCCCATACATCTAAATGCACAAGCTCTAATTTCTCACTCTTCTTCTCTTTCCCAACTTTGAGAAATCTGACTCTTTTCTGGTTTCCATAAACATAATTTTTCGAGAACTCCAAGTCAATTTGCTTCAAACCTAGTAGCAAATTTCTGAAGTGAAGGATCTTCATCCCTTTCTCATTCATGTGCCCAAGTCTATGGTGCCACAATTATGTTTTTGTCCCTATAGAAAGTGCTCTAATTGTCTTAGTAGTAATTGTTTTTGTAGCGGCTAAGGTAGAATAAGTATTACCAGTACACAAATACAATGTGCCTACCTTTTCACCTTTAGCTACTACTAATGCACCTTTAGTGACCTTCTAGACTTTGTCTGAAAAGGTAACTATGTAGCCTTCACTACCCAGTTGTCCTACAAAAATTAAATTCCTTCTCAAATTTAGAACATGCCTTACCTCCTATAGCAACCATTCATTTCCATTCTGCAACTTGATTTTTATCTTTCCTTTTCCAACAATCTGACAGGGTTCATCATCACCCAACGATACTTGTCCAAAATCACCTTGAACATAATCTACAAAATATTTCATATGGGGTGTGGCATGAAGTGAAGCCCCTGAATCTATTATCTAGGAATCATTAGCATTATCTAAACAAAAAATTAAAGCATCCTGCAATTTATTACTTGCAACATTAGCTTCCTTACTGTTATCATGTTGTCTGTTTCCTTATTTTCCCTTTCAAGACCAATAATCCTTCTTCAAGTGTCTTGGCTTTCCACAGTGCTAGCAATCCATTCTTCCTCTGGATTTAGATTTGCCTTTCTTCAACTTCCTTTCTAATTTCCCATGATTTGTTAAAGCTAGGACACTTGAAGCAAAAAGGCAAGGCTTGTGTGTAAAGATACTCACAGGTGGAAGGAATTGATTTTGAGGAGACATTTGCTCTGGTGGCAAGGATGGAAGCTATTAGGATGTTTTTGTCTTTTACAACATACATATTTCAAAGTTTATCATATGGATGTGAAGTCTACATTCTTGAATGGTGAATGGGAAGAATTTTACATTGAACAACCAAAAGGCTTTCAGTTATTAGATAATCCTAATATGGTCTGCAAATTGAAGAAGGCATTATGTGGACTCAAGTGAGCTCCTTGAGCTTGGTATGCACGATTGGATAGATACTTATTGTAGCAAGGATTCAATAAAGGTACTATATATAGTAATATTTACTTTAAGGTTAAAAAAATCAAATCTTGATTGTGGTTGTGTATGTTGATGATATAATTTTTTGAGGAAATGTAGTTATGTGTAAGAGATTTGTAGAACAAATGCAAAATGAGTTTGAAATGTCAATGTTTGGGGAGATGAATTTCTTCCTTGCACTAAAAATCAATCAATTAGAAAAAAAGGTATATTCATTTCACAATCAAATTATGTCAAGGAGATGTTGAAGAAGTTTGGAATGGAATAATCTAAACTAGTATGTACTCCTATGGTAATTGGTTGTAAGTTGAGCAAGAACGATGAATCTCCTAAGGCTTATTAGATCAAGTATACATCAATGATTGGAGGATTGTTATATCTAACTACTACTAGACCAAATATCATGCATGTAGTCTGTCTTGTGGCTAGGTTTCAAGAAGATCCCACACAATCACATGTTGCAATAGTGGAGAATATTTAGATACTTGAAGGGCACTCAAGGACATGGCTTGTGGTATCCAAAGGATATTGACTTCTCTTTGAGTGCTTATAAAGATGCAGATTGGGTAGGTTGTGTGGATGATAGAAAAAGTACAAACTTGGTGGTGCATTCTTTCTTAGAAACATGTTGGTGTATTGGCTAAGCAAGAAGCAGGATTTAATGTCATTATCTACTATAGAGGTAGAATACATTGTTGTAAAATCATGCTACACACAGGTGTTGTGGATGAAGCAAACTTTGAAGGATATCAAAGTGTATATGATGAACATATTTCTATCTTTTGTGAAAAAAAAGTGCTATCAACATTTCAAAGAATTTGGTAATGCATTCAAGAATAAAACATAACTCAATCCAATATCACTTTTTGAGAGAGAAGGTTGCAAAGAATGAGGTGAAGTTGGAGTATGTGCCTACAAAGGATCAAGTTATAGATATCTTCACAAAGGCTCTTCCTAAAGATGATTTCGAGTATATTTAGGAGAAGTTGGGGGTTATTTTCCCCCTTCTTTTAACTAGATGCATATAAATATGCATTAGTCCAATGAATTTAAAGATTCATTCCTTATTCTAGATTGATGTTGGTGGCTACCTCTCAAGGGGAGTAGGTAGTAGCATTGTTGGTTGTTGCAGTCAGGGGGAGTAAGTGTTGTCATTTTATGGTATGAGTAGTAGTTGTCGATTGGTGCAGTTAGTTGTCGATTGGTGCAGTATGTTGTACACTCCTAAAGGGGAGTGTACAAAAAAAGTGTGAAAAAATAGAGTGCATTAAAAGGAAAGTAGTTGTAAAGCAGTTTTTGTCCCCTATAGGTGTTGCCCTTGGGTGAGAGAGAGTATGTGTGATTGATGTAAAATGGGGAAAGATACAAGTGTACTGCCCTTTTCCATTGATGTCAAAGGGGGAGAGAGTTAACTTAAAAACATTATCAATTAAGGAGGAGAGAAGTCTTGTATTGAAAAGTATATTCTTGTGTAAGGGGAGCACTGTGCACTCTAGTGCAATATATGTGTTGGTGATTAGAGCTGTTGTTATTAATGTTTTTGTTGTTGATGTTTTTTCCATGTGTTTCCATCAATGACAAAGGGAGAGATTATTGGAAGTTTATGTTTTATTTGATGTCAACAAACCTTTTATACAAGTTGCATTGATATCAACCTATGGAGATTCTTTGATTGGTTGCATTATGTTGTCATTAGTAGTATCACTGATTTCAACATCTAGTGTTGCTTTGATGAGAATGTGTTGATGATGTTCAATCTCTTATGTGGTTGATTGGTTGAGAAGGTGTTCCAGATGATGATAATATGTTTAGAGTGCTTGGTTTCCAAGTTCTTATGAGAAATTTTGAATAAAAGAGGAAACACTGTGGTGAAGAGTGTTTAGTATGACAAAGTGGTGTTCAATGTTTTTCTCCATATTTCTTCATGGTTGAATATCTACTTGTGTGGTTTAGATATGTTGATTAGAGGTTTTCAGTGGTGTTACATCCATAATTTCTTGTCTTGGATTGTTGTGTAGAGAAATTTGTGTTCACTAATGTGTGAACTGTGTATTACAGTGGTGTTTGGGAGAAATGGTCTTTCTTCACATATCTCTGCAGTGTGGTTTCTAGTCTTGCAAATGTAAGGGTCATGTGCTCATATTTCTCATATCTATCTTCATTATGTGTTGTTGAAATTTTGATGCTCCACAAGGTTTGATCCATACGTTATAGTATGAGGAAAGTTAACTGGGTATGTAGGATGAGTATGGTCTTTAGGTGAAAGTTTTTGTGAAGGAATTTGTTGGATTTTAGGGTGTTTATGGAATATTCTAGATTATGTTCAAGAGATGTATGTTTTCTATGAGTCATCATCTTTGGATCTAAGGAAGCATGTACTTGAATGTTCAATGGTGCTTACACAGGTTTGGTCGACCTTGGGTGTTTACACTAATTGTGGATGTGCGTTGGTGTCTGTGGAAGTGTAACGTGCCCATTTCTCTACCTAATATTTTCCTATGTTTTACTCACAAGTGAATAGTTTATGCATCTAATGTTATGAGCAATAAAAAATTTATTTTCTAATTCAATAGAAATATGCACATTTGAAATAACTT
>VDFB02000003.1:74751630-74824939 GCA_007258455.2 Sequoia sempervirens | reverse complement strand
AAGACTGGTGGAGAGGAGGTTGACAAAGGTAAGGAGAAAGTTGATGAAATGTGGGCCACGATTCACATTACTAAGAAAGGCTCTGCAAGGGATACTCCTGAAGCCGCTAATGTGCATCCTTTATCTAAAGATTTTTCCTACCTACATTCTAATGGAGAAGAAATATATGATGTTCTGACTTTAGCTCGGGAGGGGGTGACAAACTATTTCAAACTGACCAAATGGTTCCTCTTGGAGCTAAATAAAACCAATGTCAAAGTCCATGGTCTGCAGGAAAAAGTGTCTAATGAGGAGAGGGACCATTATGGGCCTATTAACAGGGAGCTGCAGAACAGGGTGGAAGACGTTGAAGAAGCCATCATTGTTTTAAAGAAGGATTATGAGAGCATGATGTTGGATATGGACAAGAAAATTAAGGAGATTCATATGTCACATCCCTCCAGTCAATGCTAGGGGTAGAATAAATAGATAAATTTAAAATGCCGTATGAAACAGTAAAAGAGACGGGAGAAGTCGTCAAACAGGAATTAAAGGAGGTGACTTCTCCATTCTAGGGTAGGGGACAAACACCATTTAAGAAGTAAGGGCGCGATTTTTGCAGGAAATGGTGCGAGCATGTTGTGGAATGGTCACGCAATCAATAAGCATGGCATTCATCTCTTTGGTCATCCACGAATTGCAGTGCAAGGACGAGATATGTCACGCAGGGTAGGGAAAAGGACCCGCGACCCTCCATAAATCGACACTTCGGGCTTTGTTTTGGGAAGAGAAGGAATGTTTAGGCAATTTTAGGGGTTCCTTAAAATATTTCATGGCATGTATGTGTGCTGAGCGCCTGGGTATGGGTGCCTTTCGAAGCCTGAGGAGATCATCAGGCACAAGGAAGCATGGAGAGGGCACAAAATATAGATGAATTCCCTCCAAGAGATGTGCTCAAATAGATTATAAGGATTGCAGGATACTCACGAAATGGATTTGTTGAGAAGGCTTAAGAAACTTTCAAACAAAATCAATTGGTGGGTGTGAAGCCAAATTCTACTACCATTGCCCGCACCATCCCTGCCTGCGCCACTATGAGAGCTTCCGCATGTTACGGATTACCATCAAAGCATATAAGATGGAAAATTTTCAGAGAGGATAGAGATGTGTTAGGGAGTTTTGTTCAATGCCATAGTTGCAAATGCCTTCATGGATATAGTTGTGACATGAACTACTTCACAGTATGCCTGAAAGAGACGAGATGCCATGGTCTGCAAGTCTTGGCAGGATGTTCACAAAAGACCTGGAAAACATTCGAGGCAACCCTGGGTCGTATCCTCCTTGCCAGAGCCCAAATGAGAACTAGGAGTCACCAGGTAAGATGCCCAAACCATGCTATTTATTATGCATTAGGGGAGAGGACCCAAGTAGTTGGGTATGTTTCAATAGTGTGATAGTAGCTGTTTATATAATGCCCAATATTTTGATCAATATTGAACCAATAGTTGTGACATGACTATCCATAATTAAATAAAATGTATTCCTTTGATCTAAAAAGCAACCAATCATGTGATGCCACATCAGCACTCAACTATTCATGATGTGAATGAACAAGTATTGGTCAACTACATCTTGACAAAAAACATGCTGATGTGGCATCATATTTGATGATGTGGCCCCAAAACAAAGCTATAAGCAGGGGACTTGCCAAGTAAGCTGTTGTAAAAAATTGGGAGTGATTTGAAATTTCCACGTAGGATAATTAGAAGTGTGAAGTTAGGGTGCTCAACTATTGGGTCCTCTCCCCTATGTGAAATAATGATGGATTGTAAATGATTTATACGCTATCCAAAATAGTCCATTATGGGATGGGTGCCATGTAAGAGATTTATACGATTATATTGTGATTGCACATGTAGATGAGTGATTTAGGACCTTCGAATTAAGGTATATAGTTTCTTGCACTTGAGGGCATTCATTTCAATCTAAGTGAACTATCTCTTGAATCATGATCAAGTTTTGGTATGACTTGGATAGTTATAAGTCACATATTTGATTCAACCGGAGTTTAGAGTCTTTATTTAGTGAGTAATACACTATTGTTAATAGAACAACAAAAGAGGGAGGGAGTTAAAAATATTAATAACAAGGATTGTTTGTAAAATTGTATAAGATATTGATTACTATTATTAGAAATGGGGAGATATAATTAATGAATTTTATAATGTCAGTTACTTGATAAGATCCTCGATGGTATGTGGTGTAAATACCAACAAGTATGTCATTGTATTCATCATCGGGTTGATAACTAGATGAAGATTCACTTATCTTATTGTGCTATGACAAGAAGTTCTACTTTTAACATTGACACCAATCTAATTAGTTGGTGAGTAGTGGTTGTTGCTTATTTTTGCTTTGCTAAAGTATCAAGACTATTTTGTGTTGTAAAACAACTACCCATGTGACAATTAATAAGGTTATTGTATAGCCATTGAGCCTAGTCAAAGTAAGTGTGATGAGAGTTGTAATGGGTTATTTTAGCTCTCAAGAGTGTTGTGTGTTCCATGGTTGTATTCTAAAATATATATTCTTGTAATATGAATAATCTACAAATTAGTATGAGATATAGACTTGCTAAAATAATATTACCTTCTACACACTACTATTGATACACCCTTGGTCACTGGGTAGTGATTCAAGGGTGCTATGTTATAAATGATACCTTCCAGCACATTAGAGGAATGCTTAATTAGAGTAATAAGGGACCTCAATCCTATAATGTTGTGCCTAAGGGGTATTGTTCACTCTTGGGAGTTAGCCAAATAAAACCTTACATGGATTTTCTATGGAATATAGCTTTTGGATGTGGTGGTTATGATTACAATAATATAATTCATGGCATAGTGTCTTGGTCTAGTGATAAATATGATTGTGCAAACAAAGAGAATTTACTATTAAGTAATCAATCTAACTTTTGTGTCACAAAGATGAACTTATAAGATATTTTGAAAAAAATAAAAATAAATTATCAACTAAGAACTTACTATAAACAATGATTAATTATTTGAATAACTCCATGTTCAAACTTTAAGAGAAATAAGATGGCAAAGAGTCTTGAATCAAATCTTTAGCTGCAAGATAAACTTAAATATGAACCAAGAATCAGAGATAATTAATGTGGACCTTGGTTCTTGGTTGCATAATATTGTAAGGGTGACTTCATATAGTGGCACTACAACCACACTTACTAAACATGTTTTAATGTTGAAACTAACACTTTTGATAATTTGTTGATACCACAGTAAATGCTTTATATGGCTACATGATGTCTATCAACCTCTTAAATGCGAGAATCTTGATAATGGAAATATCAAGCGAACAAAAGAAGGATATTAGATCTATTGTGAACCATAATATGGTCGCATACTATAGATGGAAGGTAACTATCGTTTAATTTGATTATGTTGTTGAAATTAAGTTAACAAATAAACCTATGAGATCATGCTATCCAACATCTCTTGTGACCTTACTGTTGACCATCACGGTCATATTTGGTATAAATAAATTACCCAATCAAGGAACTAGACTATTATAAGAATATGGGGTGCTTCATAGGGTAAAGGAAAACTAGAAGATCAAGAATATTATTAGTAATATTATTAATGATTTTCATTTCTTGGTCTAATGGATATAGTGTTACCAAGTTTCTTAAGTAGGATTTGGGCATTGATTATAACCTAAACAAGCTCCTAAATACTATTGCTTGTTCTTTGAAGGTATCTATTGACCCTTTGAGTATAAGAACCTCAATATTGAACCTATTATATGAGTTTCAAATGGAAATGATTTCCTATTTGTTTGTAAACCAAGGTAATTTCATAATCTTAGCCCCTATGTTGATAAGACAAACCTTGGGATGTTCAAGTTGGTTTATGATTAATGTTGGGTATAGTTTAATTAAAGACATCAATATCTTTAAGGGAAATGTTATGGTATGGTTTGCCAAATGGTGAACTAACTTATGATTCCTAACTATTGTCAACTATTGTAGTGTCAGAAAATGTACTCCTTTACATTTTCACACTATGTTTGGGTCCCTTAATAAACTAGACTTAATTAAGTCTCTAATTAGCCTAATTATGCATCTACAAGCCTAATTAATTACAATTTCCAGAAGGGAAATCATGATTTAATTAATGCAACTATCATTTTTAACACCCTGAAATGAATAGGTCCTAGCAATTTAGGTCAGGACCCATTCGCCCTTGGGTCCCCTCTAGTTGCTTAATTCAAATTTCAACATGTTTTTGGCAGCCTTTTTATGATCCCAAATTCAAATTCAAATTTCGGCTTGTAATGTTTAATTTGTGGGAAATTAGAAAATTGTCTATATAAGCAAGGTCTTTTTATCAATTCAAATCCTAGCACAAGAAAGAGATTATCCCTAGAGCTAAGATTATTGTCAAAGGTGTTCAAGAGCAGATTTCTCAAGCATTTGTTGCAACATTCAAGATCTCAAGCATCATGTCAAAGTTATCAAGCATCATGCATGTTTTGGAGCTAACATTGTGATGTAGGTTTCAAGCATTCAAGTCAAATTTCAAGCATCAAGATCACATCATCAATCAAGCCATTTCATGCAAGATCTAGATCTTGGAGAGATGTTCTAAGTTATAGTTCTTCAAAGATCTCAAATGAAGGGTTTGGTGAGATGCAACATAGCACTTGTTCATTCATCATTCCTTTCAAGTGTCATTATTTCATTTCAAGGTTTGATTACTAAAACAGGGTTTGACCAAGGAAAACCCCCATTCACCAAAAACAAAAAAAAATCTCTCTTATGTGTTTTGAAAATCTTAGGTTGAAGAAGGATTGAAGATCTATCAATAGAGCAAAATTGCAAAAAAAATCAAAGTTGCAAAGTTGTCAACATTGTCGTCAAACCATGAAAATTCACTTTTAGAATTTAATTTTGAATTTTCGACTATGAAACCTAGAGGAATCAGGAGTGCAAACATAGGACCAGAGGACTGTAAAAACATATTTTCAACCCCTATAGCAAGACCCATTTGCCCAGGAGGACACTCAACACAACCTTTTTGCGACAAGTGCATAAAATCACATCCTTCTCAGATATGTTAAAACTTTCTAACAACTGTCTAATTAAGGTTTAATTTAGAGGTTTCATGTGTTACATTGCATAATTGCATTCATTTGGTATTTTTCATTCATCTCCCAAAAGTGCATTTCAAGCTAATTTACCTTGTCCTAAGTCATAAGGAAAACAACAAGATCTCCATCAAGGTTGACTCACCTAAGGGTTGAAAGTCAATCTTTCCATAGGGGATCTCTTTTTCCTAATGAAATAAGGAAGATAGGTGCATCATACATGTCCCCCATTCTAATTTTAGGATCACCCATTTTTCCATGTTTCATTTTGGTGAACCCGACATTATACATCAAAAATTCTGAATTTGGAGTCCATTCAAACCCTAGATCTAGGATTTGCATTAATTTGCATTGAATTGCATTAGTTTGCATCTCATTTAGGGTTTTAGGTTTGTATTTTGCATCCTTCAAAATCTAAATAATTCAAAACTTTGCATGCATATTACATTGATTTTGCATAGTACTTGAATATTAGTGTAATTTTCATCACTCACATTCACAAATAGGATCAAAATTTCATTTCAAAAAGTGTCATATTTTCCATCATTTTTCATTCATTGCACTTGCATTTAGACATCAAAATCTAGAAAAATCAATCAATGAAACAACAATTTATAGTCTAAAATAGGAAACCCATTGAACCTCAGACTCATATTTAAATTTTTCCATCCTCTGTGTTAAGACCCACTTGCCCTAGGGAAAATCTTTCTTTGTACAGGTGTTGTTTCAAACTTTCGGGCAATGATTTGCCTTTGTTTTCTTCATTTTGATTTGTTGTTAAATCTAGGTTTCAATTTTAGAAATCAGAAAAATAGGTCATTGTTTGCATTAAGTTCAATTGGTCAAATCGAGTGCATTGTTTGAAATCAAAATTGGCATTAAAAACATATCATTTTCAGTATCTTGCATTGAAATATCAGAAAATCTTCAACTTTGCATAAAAATTCATCATGGACAGGTGTATGGGTAATATATGGAAAACCTTAAGATCTTTGGTAGATGTTTCATGTTGTGTGTTTGGTGAAGAACCTAATGCAATCGAGACTATTAATGAACCTTCATCTCCTAATGAATGTCCTTGTGAGTTGGATATCTTAGTTCAAGATGAAGATATCATGCAACAATTCATACAAGACTCCTTACACAACCTTGAAAACAATGCATCCTTTTATCCATCCATGCAAATGCCACCTATAATCCCATCACTTGATATGTTCAACCTCTTACACCTGAAATGGAAGCACAAAACATGCCTCAACCCATGATTGCACCCAAAGCCCTTCCAAGTAACCAAGACCAACCCATAAAAAATTATTCGCCTATTTCCTATAAAAGACCAAGAGATAACCAAATAAGTCCTATTGTCCCTCCTAAGATCAAATAAGTTTATAGAGTTAAAGAGAAATTGGTTGAACAACCGGCCATGGTTCCTTCCATTCCTCCCTTACGGGAAGAAAATAAATCAATGGTTGATAAACTTGCTCCTACACAATCACAACTTGAAAATCGTACAAAAAGAAATATAAATGCTAAAGAGCATAGACATAAACGTCGTGCTATTTATCATAGATTAAAAATAGAGAATAAAAGAGAAAATCAAGATCAAACACCAATTGAAACAAAGCATGATGAATCTCCACCTTCGCCATAGCAAAAACAATAAGAAACCTCTATGGACATTATCATTAGGCCTCTTGTTATGATTAACTTGGATGATGATGATGAGATTGCTAAGATTGATGAGGAAATGCTTAAGGAGTTGAATTTATTGTTTTCCTCTTCCATGAGCTTAGATGATAACAACCGTGATAATCCTCCTAACAAGAGTGACTCACCATGTGTTGAACCTAGTCATGCTCCTAGTACAACTTTTTATTGTCCCTTTGGCTAGTTATCTGCCTTTTGCATATGTTGAACAAGATGGGATGCATATGACTTGCTATAGGTTGACTCACATGTGACATACTAGTATTGTCTTTGTCTTCATATTCTTTGTGATTGCCTGTGCATAATGTGATCCCCCGTACAGAGCTACTTGGTGTGTCTTTATATGTTTGTGAGCCTACTTTGGATTACCCTTGTCACTCTGTTGGTGCAAGGATACAAAGGAAGCGAATTTGTTGTGACATTCTTTTATTTGTATCTACATTCTTCTATATCATAACCATTTATCTTTTCATTTGGCTTGTGTTTTCCTTTTGGGGATGACGCAAGGTGTCAAGACATTCAGGTGTCTTCCATTTTGACCCAAAAAATTATCTCTCTCTCTATGTGTCATTCCTCTTTTGTGCTTGTTGTTCCATGAGTTATTTGGGGAATGATGATGATTCTGAGCTCGATTATATCACTGCATCAACGAAAAACACTGACCCCAAATCCATGGATCCCTTATGTGTTATCTTAGGATTGAATATGCAGGGCTGAAAGGAAGTCAGGTGAGCGGAAACAACTTCCTACACTAATCTAAGTAGGGGAGAGTTACAATTTTTTTCCTTTTTAACGCCTTATATAGTTCCAATAGAGAAACACATAGGAATAATGGAATAGAAGAACAACAATACATAAAACAGTGACGCCAAATTTATGTGGGGAAAACCCTTACAGGTAAAAAACCCCACCCTCCAAATGCACAGTTTTATTGTATTACTTCAAACAAGAGTTACAATACAACCCCAAGTACAAAGCTTTCTTCAACAAGTGTTTTGAAATAAGCACCTATTTTAGAGTCATACCGGCAACAATTCGTTACCTCCAAACAAATATGCATTCTACAATGCAAGGCACTCAATATATAGAGAGATACAAGCTTCAAGAAGCATCTAGAAGGAGAGGGGCATCCAAAACCATGTGGCACAATCTTCCACACCATAACATGCATTTGGACACATGTAACACATTCCCTTACACCCCTTACAGTTGTCATAACATGCAAATATTCTTTCTCCAAGCTTGGGCGCCTAGAATATGCTAAAAATAGCTTATGATAGATGCCTTACACATCTTACAGTTATCATAGAATTTTTCATAACTGACAACACTTACAGTTGTAAGAGAATCTGTCATAACTAACCAAGAATACCCGATTCTCCTACAACCTATCATAACCCAACTTGGGCACCAACTTTCTCCATGCAACAAGATGCCTTATGACACATCATAGAATCTGTCATAGGTCAAAGATTCTGAAGTGGGATGCCTATGTCCACTTGGAATGATTATGTGTCATCTAGTCACTTCCAATGGGGATGCGACCCAACCGGTAGGTCCCAACTTATATATGACACCATAGGAAAATAAATAATATACATAAATACAACAATACATCAATTAAAACAATATTAGGACTCTAAGGTTGAGATACCTTAATCCCAACATTCTCCTACTTGTTGAAGACCTATCGAGAGTCATATGGAATCATCTGCTTAGGGACCCAAGGCCCATGGAATCGAAACACCATATGAACTTTTTTGTGCTTACTGGTTTTGTCAGTGCATCTGCAACATTCGCCAAAGTGTCAAGCTTTTCCAAGTTCACCTTTCCATCTTCTACCATATCACGAACAAAATGATACTGAACATTGATGTACTTTGTTCTAGCATAGAAGGTAGGATTCCTTGCTAAAAAAATTGCACTTAGACTGTCACAACAAACAGTAATATGTCATGCATCTAAACCAATATCAGAGCACAATCTCTTAAGCCAAATAGCTTCCTTACATGCATGAGTGGCTTCCATATACTCTGCCTTTGTCGTGGACAATGTGACTACAATTTGTTGCTTTCTCATCCAACTAATAGCACCACCAAACATCTGTCATGTCCCCAATTTGGAACCTCTCTTCAGTTGGTGGGAAAAAGAGCATTTTTAAATGCTAATTTGAAAATAATATTAAAATAATAATAATCTTTAAATTTAATAAATAATATAATTATATTTAAAAATTTAAATTATTGTTAAATAACATTTAAATTTAAATAAAATTTCTCTGGCCGACTTTGAAGGAAAAGTATTTATGGCCGATCCAGTTCATTATTGATCATCATCGAATGAATACATGAATAATTGATGACGTAGCTGGTCAAGATCGTGGCAAGACATAGTCTATGTCAGTGGGTTGGGTCGACATTCTCATAACAAGCATTGAAACATCACTCTAGAGTTGCACATAGAAGAAGATCGACTCGTGGACTCAAGATGAATCTACAGTGAATCACTCATCTACACAACAATGACCAATTTGGATAAAAGATGACAAATTTGAAGAGACTCCATCTTAAGGCGCACATGAAGATAACATTTCTAGACACTCACGGGAGGCATTATCGATATATTCCCAGATCGCAGGTAACAAGCATTTCATTCCGTCACTAGTTGCCAAGCCATGATAGAGGATCCATCTGTCCAATAATTTCTAGTGATCAACATCTCCAAGAGACCCAATGCATATTCTCATGGGAGTTATCAACCAAGTGACATCTCTCAAAATCACATCGTGTATGATGATAGTTCATGGTCTCTATTATTCTGGTCAATCATGGATTCACCAGACCAACTAGGTAGCGGATTAGTTGGTGAGGGTGTGCAACTGCAAGGGTGCCCAATATCGAGCAACCATCAATAATATATATTTGCACAGTTGTTCAGTGATTATTAATCCCACATATTTGAATCATGACATTTCCATCAAATGCCTTGTGACCCTGTTTCATCATTGGCCAGGAAGATTGTGACACATGTTTGTATATCTATCATCAGGAGGAGTTCGGAGTGTTGACAACGAATCCATTTTATGTACCTCACATCAATAACATATCGGCCCAGTATCAATGATTGTCATATTTCTCAGTTTTGTGTGCTCAATTTGATTGATGTCTTGTTATTGTAATTGATGTTAAATAATATTTGGGAAGTCTGTTTAGCTAGGTTACTTGTATTTTGAATCCCATCCCATAATCATTTATGCACACAGTCTTATTACCAGTGAACTGATATTAATAATTACAAAGGTATTCGTTGTTGTGTGATACTACTTCTATAGCTATAGATCTGAATTGGATTCCATTGTTAAATATTTTATATATATCAATGACAGGTTCATCTAAGTGGTATCAGAGCCTTGACCCTGCTAGCCTATGGAAAGAATTTGGTGAAAGAGCATCGATTGGTGATCGAAGCTTCGATCTCTGGTAAAAGATACAGATCTTGCTCAAGAGTTGTATTCGACTGAAGCCTCTGAAGACATGGACCAATACCAAAGTTTGTTAGATCATGCAAAGGCTTGTATTCCCTTTGATGTGTACTTAAAGGAACTCAAGTCCCACTACCCCCACAAAGGACTTTATGACTACATACAGTGAAAGAAGAAAGAAGAGGGAGATTCAAAAGCCGCCAAGGAAGAAATTAAAAGGTCAAATCCAGAAGAATCAACATTGAAATAAGAAGAGCCAAGGTGTTGGAATGTGGGCCAAATTCACAAAAGGAGGGATTCGTAGAAGTGATTGAGTCCCTTGAAGATGCTGAAGTGGAGTTTGAAGAGGAGAAGATTTCAGTTGTTCATAAGGAGGTCAACGAAGATGTGATGATAGTGGATCAAAAAGAAGGATCAGAGTTTCAAGCTATCAAACAGGAATCTTTTACACTCCCTTGTTCCAAGATTGATCAGATCACTGATGGAGTTCAGATGACAGGTGTGTATCTCGTCTCGAGGTTGCATAGTGGGATTCTTCAACGGAGCATGCTAGAAGAAAATGATGGCATTAAAATTTGGATAATTGATGAAGTGCTTCATGAGATGCTACAAGAGAGAAATGATGCTAGAGATGGTTACATCAAAGTAGCCCAACTAAATGGTCGAGCAATGACTTTCAGATTTATACGGGATCTTGGTATATAAGCCTGAATTGCTTGGGGACAAGCAATTTTGGGGATGGAAGGACTATCATGTCCCCAATTTGGGATCTCTCTTCAATTGGCGAGAAAAAGAGCATTTTTAAATGCTAATTTGAAAATAATATTAAAATAATAATAATCTTTAAATTAAATAAATAATAGTAATTATATTTAAAAAATTTAAAATAATATTAAATAAATAATAAATTTAAATTATTGTTAAATAACATTTAAATTTAAATAAAATTTCTTTGGCCGACTTTTCGAAGGCAAAGTATTTATGGCCGATCTGGTTCATTATTTATCATCATTGAATGAAGACATGAATAATTGATGGCGTAGCTAGTCAAGATCCTAGAAAGACGTAGTCTCTGTTAGTGCATTTGTGTCGACATTCTCACAACAAACATCAAAGCATCACTATGGAGTTGCGCATAGAAGAAGATCAACTCATGGACTCAAGACGAATCTACAGTGAATCTCTCATCTACATGACGACGACCAATTTGGATAGAAGAAGACAAATCTGAAGAGACTCCATCTTAAGGCGCACACGAAGATATCATTTCTAGACACTCACGAGAGGCATTATCAATATATTCTCATATCGCGGGTAACAAGCATTTCATTCCATCGCTAGTTGTCAAGCCACATTAGAGGATCCATCCATCTGGGAATTTCCAGTAATTGCCATCTCCAAGAGACCCGATACATACTCTCACGAGAGTTATCAACCAAGCGGCATCTCTCAGAATCGCATTCTGTATGCTGATAGTTCATGATCTCTGTTATTCTAGTCAATCACGGATTCACTAGGCCAGCCAAGTAGCGGATTAGTTGATGAGGGTGTGCCACTATAGGTGCTCAATATTGAGCAACCATCAATAATATATATTTGCACAACTGTTCAATGATTATTAATCCCACATATTTGAGTTGTGACATTTCCATCAAATGCCTTGTGACCTCATTTCATCATTGTCCAGGAATATTGTGACGCCTGTTTGTATATCTATCATCAAGAGGAGTTGAGAGTCTTGACTGTGAATCCATTTTATGTACCTCACGTGAATAACATATAGGCCTAGTATCGGTGATTGTCATATTTCTCAGTTTTGTGTGCTCAATTTGATTGATGTCTTGTTGTTGTAATTGATGTTAAATAATATTTGGGAAGTTCGCTCAGCTAGGCTACTTGTATTTTGAATCCCATCCCATAGTTATTTATGTGCACAGTCTTATTATCGGTGAACTGATATTTATAATTACCAAGATATTAGTTGTTTTGTGATACTACTTCCATAGCTATAGATCTGAATTGGCTTCCATTGCTAAATATTTTATATATATCAGTGACTAGTTCATCTCAACATCATAAACACGTAACCACTGGTGGACCTTCTGTTGTTAATGTCACTTGCCTAATCTGAATCCACATATCCATGAATACTCACAGAATATTGAGATCCAGTAGGATAAACCATGAAAACACAAGGCATACTCAGAAGTACCCCATAAATATTTGAACACTCTCTTAATCACATCCCAATGCACCCATCCAAGATTAGCCATAAAATAGCTAAGGACTCCCACTACTTGGGCAATGTCTGGTCTCATACACACCATTGCATACATCATACTACCAATTGCACTTGCATATGGTACTTTGGTCATGTCCTTCATCTCAGTAGGAGATTTTGGACAATTATTCACATAAAGCTTTCCCCCCTACATCACATGAACAACTAATTGTCTGCAATCTACCATGTTGAATCTCTCCAACACCGAGTTCACATACTTGCTTTGGCTTAAACAAAGCTTTCTATTAGCTCTGTCTCTCGTGATCTCCATTCCCAAAATGTGCCTAGATACACCTAGGTCTTTCATCTCAAAATGTGTTGACAATTGAAACTTTAAATCTAAAATCATACTTTTACCATTCCCAATAAACAACATATCATCTTTGTATAAGACAATAATGAGAATGCGACCATTATCAGATTTAAAATATACACAATGGTCAGGTTTAGATCTTTGAAATCCCAATGACAACACATGTATCAAAATGTTGGTACCACATTCTAGGAGACTATTTCAAACCATAAAGAGACTTCTTCAGTTTGCAAACCAAATTTTCTTTACCTTTTTCAATGAAATGCTCTAGCTATGACATGTAAATCTCTTCCTCAAAATCACCATGAAGGAATGTTTTCTTCACATCCATTTGTTTCGCTTCTAAGTCATATGCTACTACAAGTGACAATAGAAGCCAAATAGATGTCAGCTTCACTACATGAGAGAATATCTCCCCATAATCAATTCCCTCCACCTGAGAAAACCCCTTAGCGACCAACCATTCCTTATACTTCTCAACATTTCCATTAGGACCGCACTTTTTCTTGAAAACCCATTTACAACCAACAGGTTTACGTCCAATAGGCAAAGTTACCAAATCCCAAGTCTTAGTTTTCTTTAATGCAGATATCTCCTCATCCATTGCTTTTATCCAGGAATCTGCATTACTCATACGTACCCATAGCCTCTCTAATAGTCTTAGGCTCATCAATGTTAGTAATCAAAGAAAAAATGCAATTGGAATCCAATAGTGAATAACCAAACCTTTTCGATTGTCGCCTAACTCGCGTAGACCTCCTTAGAGTTTGAGGTTGAGGTTCTTCTTCTTCAGAACTTTTAAAGTTACTTGATCTCTCCTCATCATTAGGTCCAACGGGATTGTGTAGTTCTTCTTTCTTTGGAGTAGGTGGAATTTTACTACCTCCTTATGTTTCTCCTCTTTCTCTGGTTGCAGCTCAACAATGGAAGGTTTCATCTCTCTGAAAAATCACACTTCTACTAGAGAGAACCTTCTGAGGTTCTGGATCTCAAAGCTTGTACCCTTTCACATCGACACCATAGCCAATAAAGATACACTTAACAACCTTGCTCTCCAACTTTGACCTCTTCTCAATTAGAACATGAGCATAAGCTTCACAACCAAATACTTTGAGATGTCTCATCGAAGGATTTTTACTAGACCACACCTTCATGGGTGTCTTACCAACAAGCGCTGATGTAGGAGATCTATTGATCAAATAACATGCAATGGTTATCGCTTCAACCCAAAACTTTTGTTCAAGGTTAGCACCACTCAACATACTTCTAGCCCTCTCCATCAACAATTTTTTCATCCTCTCTACAACTCTATTTTGCTATGGAGTGTAAGAAGTTGTCTTATTTCTCTCAATCTCATACTCTTTACAGAACTTGTCAAACTCTGCAGAACAAAAATCACCACCATTATCAGTCCTCAAACATTTAATCTTTCTACTAGTCTGATTTTCTACCAAGGCTTTAAACTCCTTAAACTGACTAAAGATAGAGTGTAAGGAGATGTCTTATTACTCTCAATCTCGTACTCTTTACATAACTTGTCAAACTCTGTAGAAAAAAAATCACCACCATTATCAGTCCTCAAACATTTAATCTTTCTACTAGTCCGATTTTCTACCAAGGCCTTAAACTCCTTAAACTAACTAAAGACTTCAATTTTACTTCTAAGAAAATAAACGAATGTCCTTCTACTACAATCATCGTCAAAAGAAACAAAATATACATATTTTGATAATGAACATTCATAGGACCAAAAACATCTGAATGAACATAGTCCAAAACCCCAGAATACTAGTGAGAACTAGAGTAAAAAGAAACACAGTGTTGTTTTCCATATACACAATGTTTGCAAAAGTCAAACTTTAGATTACAATCATCAAGGCCTTCAACAATTATCTTATTTTTTATTTTTCTAAGACCCTTCTCACCAATGTGACCAAGTCGTTGGTGCCATAACATTGTCTTCTCTGCAAGAAGCTTCATTTCCATGGAATGAGCACCCTTAGGTACTCTAAATACATGACCATCAGATGTAGCTGCAACATACTTCTCTGCATGATCTAATGATGAGGATGAAGAATCCAAAGATCTCTTCTTTGGTACATCAGAAGAACTATTGCACTGTACAGTGCATGCGTCAAGCTGAAACAAAGTGCCAATATGAACTCCCTTAGCTAACACCATAGCTCCTCTTGTCATCTTACATCCTCCACCAGAGAAAACAACTTGCACTCCCAAATCATTTAGTTTACTTACAGAAAGTAGGTTTCGAGCCAAACCCGAGATATGCAAGACACTATTAATCCCATTCACTCGTCCATCAAGAAATCTAATTTTGACTCTTCCACGACCAACAATATTCAGGTGAGAGTCATCACCCAAGTACACCTCTTCGCCATTGTACTCTTCATACTTTGAGAACCAATCTCTATGAGAGGTTATGTGAAAGGATGCACCCGAATCTATCAACCACACATCATCTGATGCATGGGCTTCCAAGGATGCAATAAATGCTTCTTTATCATCTTGAGATGATTTCTCAGATTCAGAATTAGAGAAACACTTGTTTGTCTTCTTCTTCTCCTTCTTGCAATTTTTTTGAATGTGACCGACTTTGCCACAGTTCCAACATTTTACCTTGAAATTCTTACTAGGAGACTTAGATCTCCCCAGATAATTTGAATTATATTTATTGTCTTTCTTTTCGCCTCTCTCCTTTGGTATGCCAGGAATAGCAAGGGCCTCCTTGGCCATCTCAGAAGATTTCCTTTGCATCTCTTTAAATAATAATGAGGCAACCACCTCATCCATCTTGAAGGTGGAAGTAGTTCTTCCAATAGCCATAACCAGGTGATCCCAAGAGTCCAACAACGAACACAAAAGGAGCATGCAACGGTCTTGTTCATCAATCTTGTATCCAACAGAACCCAATTGAGCAACCAACATGTTAAAAGAGTTTAAATGATCTTCCACAGATCCTCCATCTTCCATTTTTAGAGAATACATCTTCTTTCTTAGGAAAAGCTTGTTTACTAGGTATTTAGCCTGATAGACATCACCAAGCTTCTTCCACAGAGAAGCAAAAGTCTTATCTTCATAGACATTTAGGAGGACATAATCAACCAAACAGATTCTAATAAGACCCTTTGCTTTTCAATCCATGAGATACCAATCCTCTTGTTTCATGCCAAATGACATAGTTCCAGAAACAACAAGCCATAGATCACGATCTACGAGCATGTCTTCCATTTTGAGCTTCCAAAGTTCAAAATTACCATCGTTAAAATTCTCCATCTCAATCCTTCTAGTTGTTCCTACCATCTCTTTCTTGCAACAAGGTCATGAAATACACTTCTACAAAACTCCCACTGAAACAAATATCAACTCAAAAAACCCTTCTAACCCAACAAAGGAATCAAGGTTGGCTAGGCTATGATACCAATTGAAATGAATCCGGGTGAGCGGAAACAACTTCCTACACTAATCTAATTAGGGGAGAGTTACAAAAACTTTTTTTTTGACACCTTATATAGTTACAATAGGGAAACACAAGAATAATGGAATAGAACAACAAAAATACATAAAACAGTGACACCAAATATACGTGGGGAAAACCCTTTCAGGTAAAAAACCTGACTCTCCAAAATCACATTGCTATTGTATTACTTGAAACAAGAGCTACAATATAGCCCCAAGTACAAATCTTTCTTCAACAAGTGCTTTGAAACAAACACTTGTTCTAGAGTGATACCAACAACACTTTGTTACCTCCAAACAAACTATGCATTCTACAATGCAAGGCACTCAATATATAGAGAGATACAAGGTTCAAGAAGCATCTATAAGGAGAGGGGTTTCCAAAACCACGTGGCATAATATTCCATGCCATAGCATGCATTTGGACACATGTAACATATTCACTTACAACCCTTATAGTTGTCATAGCATGCAAATATTCTTTATCCAAGCTTAGGTGCCTAGAATATGCTAAAAATAGCTTATGATAGATTCCTTACACATCCTACAATTGTCATAGAATCTATCAACTAACAACACTTACAACTGTAAGAGAATTTATCATAACTGGCCAAGAATACCCGATTCTCTTACAACCTATCATAACCCAACTTGGGCACCAACTTTCTCTATGCAACAAGATGCCTTATGATGTGCCATAGAATCTATCATAGGTCAAATATTCCAAAGTGGGATGCCTATGTCCACTTGGGATGATTATGTGCCATCTAGTCACTTCCAACAGGGATGCCACCTAGTTGGTGGGTCCCAACTTATGACATGACACCATAGGCAATTAAATAGTATAAATAAATACAATAATACATCAATTAAAACAATATAAGGACTCAAAGGTTGAGACACCTTAATCCTAGCAGGGGAAACCCTCCTTTGACGATGTAGCTCTACTTGGAAACATATGTTTACATAGGGCTTTCCGAATAAAACTCTCATGTATTGGCATGTATTGTGTTCTACTTTAAATTAATTGCTCGCAACATGATGTTTATCAATTTCTTTAAAGTGGGGGCATACACATCCCCACTCATCATTCGCTTCAAAGTGTAGTATTTTTACTTCACGTGATGTGTCTTCTTTGTGGTGTCATTGGGTTTGATGTCCTTCAAGATTGTGACCTTTCTGAGCATATGACATTCCTCTTAGTGGTAATGCTACATATTGTATTCCCTAAGTTGCAAATATTTTATCCTTGACTAATCCTCTCTTGGAGACATTAAGCACGATGTTCCCTAAGGAGAGACCTTTCATGAACTAATCAAAACCCCTTTGAATATCCTATTGCATGTATCAAGTCCATCAAGCATAACACAACTTGCTTGTTAGTGGAGCCTTTATGTTTTTCAAGGCCACCAAGCATAACACAACTTGTTTTCCAGTGGAGCCTTTTTCGTAAGTCCCTAGCATAACGTAGCTTGCTAGCCTTGTGACCATTTTTGTGGCACCTTATCAAAATTATCAGGAGGTATAACTTTGGTATGGTTAATACAATGGGAGCCTATACCTAGAACGACTTCCAATTAGCCACTTTTTAGGGCTCACTTAGTGGACAACAAATTTCACTAGCCTGTGTGAGTGCATTTTGTTTGCATAGTGGACAACATGTTTCCACTTGTAAATATTTTTGGACAAACATCTAAGGCTTGATCCATACCGATTGGACAAATAGTCGAGGCTTGATCCACCCCTCTCTCTTTCTTCTCTAATTTTGGCATTGTATGCTTGTGTATCTTATCTTGTTGTTGCATATTTAACATAGGCATGTGTCTCTTTGTGCCTTTGTTGGTTTTTCGTGAGATCTTAGATCTTGTGGGCTTGATCATCCTCCTCAACCTTTGTTGTCTTATCTTTCTAGCAATTGTACAATTAGAGCTCTCTTAACGCTTGTTTGACAACTTTAGTGTGAGTTTGAGTGTAGGGATCATCCTCTCACTAAAGTGGGGGCTAAATGTAGTGTCTGAAAATGTACTTCTTTACATTTTCACACTATGTTTGGGTACCTTAATAAACTGGACTTAATTAAGCCTCTAATTGGCCCAATTATGCATCTACAAGCCTAATTAATTATGATTTACTAAAGGGGAATCATGATTTAATTAATGCAATTATCATTTTTAACACCCCGAAATGAATAGGTCCTGGCAATTTAGGTAAAGACCCATTCACCCTTGGGTGAATGGGTCCCCTTTAGTTGCTTAATTCAAATTTTAAACATGTTTTCGGTAGCCTTTTTATGATCCCAAATTCAAATTCAAATGTTGGCTTGTAATGTTTAATTTTCGGGAAAGTAAAAAATTGTCCTTTAAAAGCAAGGTCTTTTTATCAATTCAAATCCTAGCACAAGAAAGATATTATCCATAAAGCTAATATTATTTTCAAAAGTGTTCAAGAGCATATTTCTCAAGCATTTGTTGTAGCATTCAAGATCTCAAGCATCATGTCAAATTTATCAAGTATCATGCATGTTTTAGAGCTAACATTGTGATGTAGGTTTCAAGCATTCAAGTCAAATTTCAAGCATCAAGATCACATCATCAATAAAGCCATTTCATGCAAGATCTAGATCTTGGAGAGATGTTCTAAGTTTTAGTTCTTCAAGGATCTCAAATCAAGGTTTTGGTGAGTTGCAACATATCACTTGTTCATTCATCATTCCTTTCATGTTTCATTATTTCATTTCAAGGTTTGATCACCAAAACAGGGTTTCACCAAGGAAAACCCCTATTCACCAAAAAAAAAAATCCCTCATGTGTTTTGCAGATCTTAGGTTGAAGAAAGATTGAAGATCTATCAAAAGAGAAAAATTGCAAAAGTTGTCAATATTATTGTCAAACCACGAAAACTCATTTTTCAAAATTTAATTTCAAATTTTTGATTGTGAAACCTGAAGGAATTAGGAGTGTAGACATAGGACTAGAGGACTGTAAAAGCATATTTTTAACCCCTGTAGCAAGACCCATTTTCCCTTGGGCAAATGAGTTCTAGGACTTAACGCAACCTTTTTGTGACAGGCGCATAAAATCACATCCTTCTCAAATCTGTTAAAAATTTCTTAATTTTTTCAAATTAAGGTTTAATTTAGAGGTTTCATGTGTTACATTGCATAATTGCATTCATTTGGTATTTTCATTCATCTCCCAAAAGTGCATTTCAAGCTGATTTACCCCATCCTAAGTCATAAGGAAAACAACAATATCTCCATCAAGGTTGACTCACCTAAGGGTTGAAAGTCAATCTTTCCCTAGGAGATGTCTTTTTCCTAATGAAATAAGGAAGATAGTTGCATCATACATTTCCCCATTTTAATTTTAGGATCACCCATTTTTCCATGTTTCAACTATTATTAGTTGAAGGGAAACAAAACCTTGGTTATTGGAACCTGTGTGTAGGTCCTTTGAGATACCTTGTAAGGAGAACTATATGTGACTTTGATCCATTTGGAAGCGGGTATGTAGGTGGTCCTTGGGTAAAGGATGCCTATGTGGCCTCAAGTCTATACTTGGGGAGTGTCTAATGGGAGATAAATCCTAGATTTTGGGGTTGTTCCCAATTGGTTTGACCTTCCTTCTTCAATAGGCTTCAGATGAGGTCGAATGGGTATTAGATGGTTATGAAAAAAAACCTGATAACATATATTCAATACATAATGTGTGTTTGAATAGTAAGCTAAAGGAAAGGAATGAATTGGACTACTTGGTAGTGGCTACATGTTAAGTTGATTTCACCTTGTGTTGACACTAAGTGAATTCTTTTATGAATTGTGAATATTAACCTCAAAATTACATGAGTATGTATAGGCTTCTAATTTCGTCGATTGTGATCTACTTATTTTACATTAAGAACCTATCTTCTAGTTATAGTGCTAAACATGAGTCTAGGAGTAGTACTATTATGCTTGAGATTGATAGGTGTCTAGGGGTAGTACCATGCTCAAGATGGATAGTAGTCAAGGAGTAGTGCTATTATGCTCGAGATTGATAGGTGTTTAGGGGCAGTACTATTCTCGAGATGGATAGTAGTCAAGGAGCAGTACTATTATTCTGGAGATTGACAGGTGTCTAGGGGCAGTACTATGCTCTAGATGGATAATAGTCAAGGAGCATTTTATTCCCAATGATGGCCACCCTTGGTTGCTTAGTCATATGATGGACTGCAGGGAAGAGAGTTTCTAATGAAGAATATGTAGGTAACACTTGGAACAACACCATAGTACAATTTTGGCATATCTTGATGTTGAAATGGTATACTTAACCCTATTGAGTTGAGGGTGGACCATTGGTGTAGTATGGGATGCATCGAATTCTCTTCTTAGTTATGTGATGGTGTAGAAGATCGGAGAAAAGGATGGGACCCACGGTGTAGTGCGCAATGCACCGACATTCCTTTTCTATCTGGGATGCACTAAGGGAAAGTGTGTGTTAGCTAATGTGAATATGTTTGCTAGTCATAGTTGTGAATGTGTTATACATATGAGCTTTTCACTAATGTACTTGTGATGTATGTATGAACTAGTCACTGTGTATATATGATATATGTTGATACTAGTCATTGGGTATTTATGATGTATGATGGAGATAGTCGTCGTGTATATGTGACATATGCTAGAGCTAGTCATTGTGTATATGTGTGGAACCAATCACTATGCATATGTGATCTGTATGTATGATGTATGCTCGAGTCACTCCCTTTAAGAATTGGGGAATTATGGAATAATATAACCCTGTGTGTTTGTGTATATTTATATACTAATGATTGGTAATGTTTGGTGGGACCAATATTTGATAGTAAAAATTATCATTGTATTATGATTAGGTTAAGTTTTACAAATAGTCATGGTTTAAAGAGAGATCAGAGATCTCAAACAAGAGGAGAGAATGAACTCCCTTTAACCTTGTTGAACAAACTATGAAGCCTTTGATTTTCTATGAAGGGATACATAGATAGGGTCATCAAGAATGAACCCTCGAGGCTTAGGTCTAGGTCTAGGAATGGCCTTAACCTTGGGAGCGTACCACTCCTATGTGTATGCATGTAAGTCGCGATGTTCAGTTGATGCAACCGAAGAAAAGAAGAAGTTTTGAATATTGCACTTCTAAGCTACATGGAAGATGCTTAGATATTTAAGTTGGTATATTTGTTTTGAATTGATTTAAGAAAAATAAAAGGTAGCAACCAAGGGGCATTTGTTACATAATACCAATATTGAGATTCTTTTGAAGATAAGCCAATGTTCTATTAAGAATGGTGTAGAGGGTTTGAAGATCCTCATTGCGAAACTAAAGGAATTAAGGGAGGAACAAATGGTTGGAGATTCCCTAGAGAATAGCTAGAAGAAAGAGCAGGTTACTAAAGGAAAAGGGAAAAAACAAATGTTGGATGATACGATGGGGCCTAGTTCTAGAACCCGTGGAAGCAAGAAAAAGTCCTTTGAGGAGGAGGAGAATGAGCTATTGGACCTGGTTACCCTGCAATACAACTAGGAGTTAGAGGTTGTTGATACCTTGAAGAATATGAAATAGATTTGTTGTTATTTTTTTTATTTTTTTTTGTTGTTGTTGCTTCGTTGTTGGTTGGATGTTCTATATCCCTATGTGCACGATTTTGATGTAAAGGGTTTCGGGTCCCTTCAAAACCTATTTTTCATGCTAATAAAAAAAATCTAATTTAATGTAGCCCATAGCAAAATTAGAGCAAAATACCATCAACCAATAAAACCATAGTAAAAATATGCCAAGAAAATTGTTGACTTGTAGTAGTCAAAAGAAAAACCCAAGAAAATCACTTGTAATTTTACTTGCCAACAATTTACCATAGAAATTCAATGATTTTTTTTCAACTCACAAAAACTCATTAGTTTGAACTAATTTTTTTCCTATTGACACCAAAATACATTTCATGGCTAGAAAAACATCAAAACACATATTTTGTAACAATTTTTTTATCCACCTCTCATTTCTTCATCACTTTGACAACATTCAATGCATTTGGAATTAATTTTTGGTGATCATGGACTAATTTTTGGTAGCATTTGCAAGGTATATATAACACTATAACCACACAATTAACAATTTTCTAGCTATATTTTCAAATTTTTGTTTTTATTTGCCTCTCATTTTAGAGTTTTATTATTATTATTATTTTATTTACCAACTAGCAAGTTGCTAGGATTTTAAAACTTTAACTTAAATTAGTATTTATCAATGAGCTATCTATTAGGGTTTGTTTTATATAATCTTAATTTTTTTGGTTTATAGAATTTTTTTTGGAGTAAGAAATGACATTTTCAAATTGAGACCTTGTTTGAAGCATGAAAACCTATGAGAATAGAGGGACAAGTAATGTGTCATTATTTTAGAATGACATTAGAAAAGCATCAGTCATTTATGTGTGAGGGGGAAAATCATTAGATTGCAAACAAGAAAAACATGCTTGAAATGAGAATCTAAACTAAGATCAAACACATCAATCTAAGATCTAAACCTACATATAAGAAATGAATCTAAGCTATTGAAAACACATTTAGGAAATATATGATTGCCAAATTGAAAGCAAATAATAAGCACGGTGTTACCATCCCATATCGAAGTGTATTCGCCTGATGTTGGATTGTTCTTATCACCGCGAAGCCTCAATATTTTGTGAAAATCTTGATGAATGATGCTTGATGTTGGTTGATCGAAGGAATGAGGAAGCTCTATCAATGGTGATCTTGACAATAATTTGTTGCATAAGTTATGTTGATTATTTAATCCTTTTTTGTGAGGAAAGAGGTTTGTTATATAGAGAAAGATATTTTGAATCGACGATTAGGATTCAACAATGTTAGATCAAGATCAATGGTCGAAAGGTGTTGAGAGGATTTAGACATGAGAATATTGTGCAAATTGATTGATCAATCAAGAATAGATTGGCTAGTTAGGAAATAGATGGCTTAGTTAGCAACCATAATTTGCTCAATCAGAAAGTGGGTGAGGAATTATGAATTAATTGATTTCATTCCTTTTTGGAGTTGAACGTGGAAATCAAGTTTGGCTTTTTCAAATAAAGTTGCATTAGTTTGATTTGATATTTGATAAATGATTTGAATATTTTGATTTAATTATTCAAATTTTTGAGGGAAAGTGTCGTTATGTTTAAGGGAATAATGCATGGAGATATAATGAGATAGTTAACTAAATAGATATTTTAGTCAACTAGAAGAAAGTATTCGCTATGTTTGAGGAGATTGTGCATGAAGAGATAATGAGACAGTTAACTAAATAGATATTTTTGTCAATTGATTTAGAAGAGCTAGTTAAGTTTTTGAGGGAAATTAATTAATTAATTAATTAATTAATATCAAAAGGAATGTGCACATGTGAATTCGACTTTAATAAATAAAGTTTATTTATTAAATTGATGGTGTTTTTTATAAGATAAGCAACATTAGCAGGGTGTTGTACCCTTTACACAATGAGCTGCAAGAGCCAAACAAAACGAGCAAGGTTTTGAAAGGACCAAGAACCTTACAGAGCTAAAAAAGGACATGACTAAACGAAACTGAACAACACCAGCAGAAGAACCACTTAAACACAGCAGAGGAAAAACAACACCTAGTCACTAGACAACCAGGAGTGACATAACACACAGGACCGACTGCATACACCTAAAATCGGTCATAACATCTAATTAATTAAATACTAGTTATTTAATTAATATTTCGACTACGTATAAATAAATTCTCAATTTATTTATATTGTTCATATTCTAAATTCTCCAAATCTAAAATCATATTCTTCTAAATTAATTAAATAAAATAAATTCCATAAGCTTGTTTTATTTAATTAATCTTCACTAATCTCGATTAGGAATTCAAACACATGTCTACAACTTTTTGTGTCACCTCACCAAGGTCACATGAAATTAAACAATTCTAATTTTTAATTAGAATTATCTTCAACCAATTTTTAAAGCACATGGTTTATTCCTCACACACTTCCACCAATTTTCAAACACATGGTCTTTCTTCCCACACTTGAGTCTTCCATCCATTTGGCATGTTGCCTATTGGTCAAGAGATTCCTCTATCCATTTGGCATGTTGTCTTTGGTCAAGGGGACAAAATATTGATTCTCTCCATCTCCACCGTTCATTCTTCTTATTCGAATCTGGACCATTGATCATTGTCACCTCACCAGATGCTTGGAAAAGGCTATAAATACAACCCTTTGGCATTGTATTTTGCATCCACTTTTGAATAGAGTTATCATGCAGGAATATCATTTGAGCTTGGGAGCATTATGGATTCTTATAGTTACATTTTATATCATGTTTTGCATCATAGTTAAATCTTAGAATAACACTTTCCTTCATAGTTGCATTTTATGTCATCCTTTGCATCATAGTTACATTTTAGATTAGCATATTCATAGTTACCATTTGAGCATATGGAGTATCATCTTAGTTTTCTATAGTTTGCATTTGAGCATATGTAGAATCATCCCATCTCAATACCATAGTATCTACCTCGAATCATCTAACACTATCAACCATTCATCATAGTATCCACAATCATTTTTATCATATAGTTCTATAAGTGTCATTATAATAGCCTTTGTGCACATAGAAATCTAAGGGCCAAAGGGTTAAAGGAATTTTTAAGAATAGAGGACAATGAGACGTTCTTAAAAGATTTTTTTGTGGCAATTTAGAGTAGCTTCTTTGCTTTGAATATTTGATATAATTTGTTTCATTAAGGTTTGTGTTGATTTACTAACTTTCCACATTTCACACACACACACCAACAACAGTCCATAGTCAAAAAAGTAACCAAGCTATGAGCCAGGAAACAACCCACAACACAACAACCCTTAGAGACTGCTTGAAACAACCAGGCCACAAACCTCCTACAATAGTTGGACTGTAGCAGGCCTTCCGCTTAGAATAGACAAAACTAAGCCTACTAGAATCCCCCCAAAAGACTGAGGTCCCAAAAAAACCACCAAGCACAATTAGACAACAAACCACCTAGAGCAAACCTCCAGTTCAAAATAGGAAAAACTGATCCCACCAGAATCCCACCATATGAGGGGTATATAAAACCAAAGTAGCAATGGAGAAACGTTCTTCAAATTGCACCATCAAACCATACACCAACCCCAAAACCACCTCAAAAGGATAGGGGCCCTGCTATGCCTTGCATAACCACCCCATTTTATTCTGGAACAAAATGGGTCCCCCTTTTTCTTTTGTTTTCTTCACCTTTGGTTGTCTGGTTTTGTCTTAGGAGTTCTTTTGTTTTCCTCCTAACTCTGTCTTTTGTTCTGTCAGATTTGGTTCTGCCTCAGCCAGAGTTGGGTTTCTTTTTGTTAAAAATTGAGAGAAATGATAAAAATGATATATTTTATATGATTTTGAGGACTAATGGAGGCATTGTCTTGCAGGGTCAAATCATACATCTGATGCTATTTCACAAGTCAGTTCGAAAGCATGCCTCAATAAGATTTTGCACAAAACTCCTCAAAGAAGAAAGTCGTTGAGACCAGTTGGTTGTCTTTCTGACTGGAGTGTGATATTCATTTGAAATACACCGGTCGCCCAAACATTTCAGTCGCCATGGGTTTTTATATCTCCCTCTGCTTGGGATGTCTCATCGACAGTTGTTCACAAGGCCGGCGTCAGGGGGGAAATGATTTTCTTTCAGCGTGACCTCTGGCAGACAAATGAATCTCTCGCCGAAAGGATGTGGCTTTGGGGTAATGTCCCACCGAATAATCGTGGTTTCGCTGAAGGTTTGTTCCTTTGGTGTGATGTCTTCCTTACTGGGGGGAGTCTTGCTGAAACGAAATGGTCTGAGCTCGCCGAAAGGAGGTGTCATCAATATAACTCCTGGCCGAATGGTTTGATTTTGGCATGAGATCTTGCTGACCAAAGGAGGTCTCGCCGAAATGGAATGGTGCCTTTGGTGTAATGTTTTGCACTTGGTGTAATGTCTCACCAATAGGGTGAGGTCTCACCAAAAGAATAGTGGCTTAGAGAGAAGTCTGGCTGATTGTTGGATCTCTCGCCGACATGGAGTGGTCTTGGTGTGATGTCTCATCGACCGAAGGTGGTTTCGCCGACAGTGGTGCACAAGAATATATGACTTTGGTAAGACTCATGGCTGAATGGTTTGTCTTTGATATGAGGTCTTGCCGATTGAAGAGTCTCGCCAATGGTTTCACTCTTCGGTGTGACTAATGGAAACCCGCTATGACCTCCTGCCGACTAAATAATGTCTTTCTGAATGCAGATGTCTTGCTAATAGAGGAGCACAGCGGTATAACTCTTAGGGGTTCGCTATGATGTCTGGTTGATAGCGATAGTCTGGGTGACAATTTTGGATATCGATATAACTTTTGCAGCTCGATGTGAAGTCTTTCCAACATTTCTAAGCTATGTCGATCGCTATTGTGGAGTATAATCGCATCGGGGAGACACGGCTAGTGTCTCACCGACATGCAATTCTATTTGAATGACTTTTGACTGCTTGGAAATCCTACGTGGAGCGTGTTCAACTAATCAGAAGAAGCTAAAGGTGAACCATTGGCAGTTTGACTGATTGACTATTCTTGTGAGGAAGATCAGCAGAGCATAAATGACATGGACTTACTCTGGGATCAAAAGCGATGGATCGGCTCAGTGAACAATGGTGTAGGGATCTAACATGAAGGTTGGATGTTGTCTCTCAAGGGGGGTCGACTTGCAAAAGGATCTAGAGCAGGAAGAAAGCCAAAAGGAAGAAGAGGCCGCGAGTCTCAGGGACAACTGTGGTGTCTACTGGCAAAGGTAGATCGACATTAATGATAATGTTGCAGAACATTCAAAGCAGCTCTGCAAGGAAGTTTGAGGGTGGACACGGAGGCCAGAAGTTAATGTGATGGTTGCAAAAGATCTAAAAGGCCATCCCTAGAGCGATCCTTCACTGACATGGACACGGGGATACACATTGAATGCAACATTAACTTTATTCCAAAAGATCTGAGGGCCAACCCTTCTGTAACCGACTATTTTTTAAACCCTAAAGCAGGGGCCAATAGATTCTTTTTTTGGCACGTTTGTATATATGGCTTTTTGGGACCTTTTTGTAAAAAAAGAAGCAGGAGAGACCAGTAGGAGAGTAGAGGAGTAAGAAGGTAGAAAAACTCAAGAGTAGAATAGAGTAGGAGTTAGATTCAGCAGAAGGAGGTGATGTACCTTTCAAGTTTTCTTAGTGTAGATGGAGATGATTTGAAGACATGGATTTTCTGTACACTGGTGATTGTGCCAGATTTGTAAATGTTGCTTATCTGTTTCACCAATAGTAGAAGCAACCAGATTTAAATCTACTTCATATTGTGTTCTAGAATGGTATTTATCTTGGGTTAATCATTTGGTTTGAACAGCTTTCAAGGAATGAAATCTTATTTTATGTTTTGTTTAAATGGTGATTTACAATCTGCTATTGAAGTTAGCACTGTGAATAAATGAAACTGTGTGTCAATCACAAGTTAATTTTGTTCTGCAATTTTAGTTAGAAATTCCTTGAAAGGTAACAAGTCTGATTAGGTTGGATGAATTAGCATTCTCTTCAGTTCCAAAGATTTGATCTATCTTTTTTTTGTTTCTTTAAAAACCCTGGTTAAAGTAGGTTTAAATTTATGTTTGATCTTAGAACAATCCAGAAGCTCAACTCCAGCAGGCCTCTTGAACATTATAGTTCAATCAACCATTGAGTTAAATCAGCACAGTCGAGAACCAATTACCAAGACCTTAGGAGTTAGATATCCATGTGTTATTCTTTCTCTTTCAGGAGAACAAAATAGTAATATTTTGTTTACTGTTGTTGTGCTCATTCGACCATCAACAGAAATTGGCGCTAGGAGGGCCCCTTGAGTAATTTTGGATTGTTGTGAGTTGGAGTGGGTTAGATCTTGGAAAACCCAGCTCTGATGGGTAGCCCTTTGTATACACCAGGATTTTTCCATGAAATCCCCAGTAACCTGCATGATAGGATTCCTTTATTTTTCCCTAACAGTGGGAAAAATGCTTCTGAACATGTCAAAATTTGTAGGCGTGTATTCATTTTTCTCCAGATTCAGCATCAGGATATCATCTACCAGTTATTTGTCAAAACACTTCAAGGTACAACGAGGCAATGGTATGATAATTTGCCACCAGATTCTGTTAGTTCATGGATAGAATTAAAAATCTTATTCTTAGATCAGTTTGATCCTCATGCGCATGCACTACACCCATTACATGAATTTCCAACTATGAAAAGGAGGCCATTAGAACACATTTATCAATTTAACCACAGATTTTTGTCTATGTATCAAAGGGTTCAATCTTTAGATTTGGTTGTTGATGATCATATATTGATAGAACATTATTATTGGGGTTTAAACCCCTCATTTAGAACCAAAGTCAGACATGGTGGTGAGGCTACATCCTTGCATGATGCATTGAGCAAAGCTCTCTTATTGGCACAATCTAGATATGACACTGGAAATTCAGGTAGCCCAACTCAGGGTTATAATCCTCTTGTGCTTGCAAACTGCCATCATCTGCAGCCTTATGTCACTTCAACCACCATCCCTACCCAGGTGCAATCATTCTCACCAAGCAGCTACAACCTTCCTAAGGTTCCAAGCACCACATTTCCTAATACCCCGTATCAGGTCAATCGCACACAAGACCACTGGGAGAGCTTATCTCTACAAAATCCAATCACAGAGTTAAGTACTCCACTTTTCAATGAAGTTGTGACCATATCATCTCTTTTCGGTCATATTCTAAAGAATAGTCCATTACATCACAATGAAGTTGTGGATGAAACAGTTGATGAGTGAGTATATCATTTTGATGACTTGTTTGGTAAAGAGCATGAAATGGATGTAAATTTAGAGCATAATGGAAATCTCAAGATAGAATCTAGCTTTGTTGAAAATGTTAGTACTAATGATGGCTTTGAAGAAGATGAGGTATTAATATAGGATTGCTGTCACGAGAAATCAACAATACCTTCCAACAATTTGAACAACTCTTCTTATCAAGATGAGAATCAGGGTGATGAGGAACGGACAAGGGAACATGGTTCATGTTGGATTGATATCCCTTGTATACAAAATCGAATAAGGGATAAATTAGAAGAGTTGGGAGATCTGAAACTATCAGAACTTGTTGGGCCAAGTGGATGTAGGATACATCGAACTAATCAACACTCTCAGATGGATTGCCATGTCTTCCTAGGAAGGATGGAGTTGTATTTCAAGCAATTGATCACTATTGAAGGAATAATTATGGAAGATCCTTGGAGTATGTATCCCCTCAATGAGGAGGATGAAACAACTAGCACACATGAAAATGATAATCAGTCCATCCAAAATGATGAGAGTAACTGTGTGAGGAGGTTTAATTCTTCCCTATCTTTTGATGACCTTGATCCTTGCATTGAGATGGATTCAACAACTGATGAAACTCCTCTACCTAGTGCAGACTTGATAGAAGTGGATAATGGATTCATCGATGCATTCACAGATTCTTTCATGATGGTGAATAAGGAAGAAACACACTTTGATGGGTTAACACAAGAAGATGACTCTGCTGATTTAAGTTGTGAACGGATTGAAACAGATAATACACTTCAGGATGAGATTGCCAATGAATCTTGTGGTCCAAGACAAAGACTTAAATGCCAAAATGAATTTTTGAGGGAAGAAGTTCGAGTAGACGTGTAGATCACTCAAGTGTTCCCTGAAGAAATTTATGATGGGATACATTTGGACGAAGTAGAGGAATGCCAAGAAAAGGACCAAGAGGTTATCTCAGAAGTTGAATCTCTTCAACATGACGAAGAGAATGAGACAAGGGAGTATTTTCTTGATTTTGATTTTGTTTACTCAAATGTATTGTTTGAAGAAAGTGCTTGCTTAGCATCCACTAATGAATTTGATCTTAATATTGACAAATTTGATGTTGAATGGCATGTTCTTGTTGATGATGTGCATGAATATGAATTCAGAAAGTGTTTTCCTAGCTTTGACTCCGTGCATTCAAATGAGTTCAAAGAAAATCCTTGTTCACCATGTACCAATATCCCTGATATCAATGGTGATAAGTTGGATGCAGATTCTCAAACCCTTGAGGGCGACATGTTTCAAGAGAGTGTTGAAAGTAAGACTTCATGTCAAGAAATCCACAAAAAATTTGACTCTATACCCAAGATGAATACAGAGATATTGGTTAGTGAATATCCCAGCTGCAAGACAGACCTTGCTTCAGTGGTGTTCCATGAGCTCAGACCTCGAGAGAAGGAATTCATACAACACAAGTCTGCATTAGTAACTAGAAATCTTCTGAGTCAGGTGGTGTCCTTTCATTATCCTCTGTGTTTCAATGATTTTCAGTTTGATTATGGCGTTGGGGATAGTAAAACGTGTTTGTGGGTAAATCATGACAAAAATGAGAACCCACAACTGATAATATTTCAAGCTTTATGCCCTCAAAATGAACTTATTGCACATAAACTTCATATTTCTAAGTATAAAGATAAATTTGCTAGGTTTAGAACTGTGCCTAGTAAGTTAAGATTGTTGCACATAATGAAAAATCAGTCAAGTCAATGTACAATTTTTTACAGTTTTGTGTTTGTAAATCTTAGCTTTGAAGTTAGTTTAGGATTAGGATTGGTTAGTGTTAGTTTTTGGTTTAGTTAGTTTTCTTTTTGTTCTGTTGTTTTCTTTTTCCCGTGTCCTCTTGTTTTTCTTTTTGTTTCTGGGTTTGTTTGTTTTCTTTTGTTTTGGTCCTTTTTTTATATGTAAATAGTTTTTTTGTTTGTTCGTTTGTTTTTTTCTTTCGTTATGTTCATTTTCCTTTGTTGTTTTGTGTTTTTCTTGTTTAGTTCTTTGGGCTTTCTCTGTTCTTTCCATCTTTAAATGGTGTGTTGTTATCTGAAGTATACTTTGGTTATTAGGAGAGAAGTGGTTTAAATATTTTCAGGTTTTCTAATTGGATGATTTTGTCCTAAATTCATTGCTTTATGCCCATTATCAATAAGAGTTGTGGAAATTATTGAAAACAAGGTGCAAAGTAAACAAGCTTCATTAACTACCTCTGAATTTGTCACAAATCATCAAGATCATCTCCTTTTTGCAATGGTATATTTGTCCTAGGGCGATAGTGTTGTAAGATTTGAGTGAAAAATCTGATCCCCCAAATGTTGTTATGAGGTCCATGGTAGTTTTCAACCTAGCACAGATGTCAGACATCTAACATATTGAGAAAAAAAAATTGAATGAAACATCTGAAACTCCAAGAGAAAAGAAAAGAAAAGAGAATTATCTGAAAGAAAGGAAGACTCAATATGAATGGGTGATTCTAGTATCTCTACCAGGGCTATGGACGCCTAACTGGCAGTAGAGCAATGCTGTGAGAAAACTATAGGTTTCTCCATTGGGGCTATGGACGCCTGACTGGCAGTGGAGCAATGCCTAGGATATCATTGCATAATAGCTAAAGGGAATCAACTCATGTAGTTCAAATCTTGCACATTGTTGTTCAAAAGATGAGGAAAACTTTATAAAAGGATGATGCACCATCAAGCACACACATAGATTCAGGGGTAGCCAGTGTTGACTTACATTTGAGATTCTAGCTCAACCTTGGTTGTTAAAACTGACCCAACTGGAGTTGTGATGTTCATAAATAGGAGTTCTAGGTAGTTGAATCCTTCAGTTTCCTGAAAATGGTTAAACCATTTTCCCAGCCGAGTCGCCATTTGTTATGCCTTGCATAACCACCCCATTTTATTTTGGAACAAAATGGGTCCCCCTTTTTCTTTTGTTTTCTTTGCCTTTGGTTGTCTGGTTTGGTCTTAGGAGTTCTTTTGTTTTCCTCCTAACTCTGTCTTTTGTTCTGTCATATTTGGTTTTGCCTCAGCCAGAGTTGGGTTTCTTTTTGTTAAAAATTGAGAGAAATGATAAAAATGATATATTTTATATGCTTTTGAGGACTAATGGAGGCATTGTCTTGCAGGGTCAAATCATACATCTGATGCTATTTCACAAGGAAGTCAGTTGGAAAGCATGCCTCAATTAGATTTTGCACAAAACTCCTCAAAGAAGAAAGTCATTGAGACCAGCTGGTTGTCTTGCCGACTGGCAGTGTGTTATATTCATTTGAAATACACTGATTGCCCAGACATTTCAGTCGCCATGGGTTTTTATATCTCCCTCCACTTAGGATGTCTCGCCGACAGTTGTTCACAAGGCCAATGTCAGGGGGAAAATGGTTTGCTTTCGGCGTGACCTCTACTCGACAAATGAATCTCTCATCGAAAGGATGTGGCTTCGGGGTAATGTCCCGCTGAATGATCATGGTCTCACCGAAGGTTTGTGCCTTTGGTTTGATGTCTTCTCGACTAGGGGGAGTCTTGCCAAAATGAAGTGGTCTGAGCTTGCTGAAAAAAGGTGTCATCGATATAACTCCTGGTCAAATGGTTTGAGTTCGGCATGAGGTCTTGCCAACCGACGGAGGTCTCGCCGAAATGGAATGGTGCCTTCGGTGTAATTTTTTGCACTTAGTGTAATGTCTCATTGACAGGGTGAGGTCTCACCGAAAGAATAGTGGCTTGGGGAGAAATCTGGCCGATTGTTGGATCTCTCGCCGACATGGAGTGGTCTCGGTGTGATGTCTCACTGACCAAAGGTGGTTTTGCCAACAATGGTGCACAAGAATATATGACTTCGGTAAGACACCTGGCCGAATGGTTTCTCTTTGATATGAGGTCTTGCCAAATGAAGAGTCTCTCCAATGGTTTCACTCTTCGGTGTGACTAATGGAAACCCGCTATGACCTCCTGCCGATTGAATAATATCTTTCTGAATGCAGATGTCTTGCCAATAGAGGAGCACAGCGGTATAACTCTTAGGGGTTCGCTATGATGTCTGGTTGATAGCGATAGTCTGGATGACAATTTTGGATATCGATATAACTTTTGTAGCTCAATGTGAAGTCTTTCCGACAGTTCTAAGCTATGTCAATCGCTATTGTGGAGTATAATCACATCGGGGAGACATGGCTAGTGTCTCACCAACATGCGATTCTGTTTGAACAACTTTTGACCGCTTGGAAATCCTACGTGGAGCGTGTTCAACTAATCAGAAGAAGCTAAAGGTGAACCATTGGCAGTTTGACTGATTGACTATTCTTGTGAGGAAGATCAACAAAGCATAAACGACATGGACTTACTTTGAGATCAAAAGCGATGGATCGGCTCAATGAACAATGGTGTAGGGATCTCACATGAAGGTCGAATGTTGTCTCTCAAGGGGGGTCGACTTGCAGAAGGATCTAGAGCAGGAAGAAAGCTGAAAGGAAGAAGAGGCTGCGAGTCTCAAGGATAGTTGTGGTGTCTACTGGCAAAGGTAGATCGACATTAATGATAATGCTGGAGAACATTCAAAGCAGCTCTACAAGGAAGTTCAAGGGTGGACACGAAAGCCAAAAGTTAATGTGATGGTTGCAAAAGATCTAAAAGGCCATCCCTGGAGCGATCCTTCACCGACATGGACACAGGGATACACATTGAATGTAGCATTAACTTTATTCCAAAAGATATGAGGGTTGACCCTTCTGTAACAGACTATTTTTGTAAACCCTAAAGCAGGGGCCAACAAATTCTTTTTTTGGCACGTTTGTATATATGGATTTTTGGGACCTTTTTGTAAAAAAAAGAAGCAAGAGAGACCAGTAGGAGAGTAGAAGAGTAAGAAGGTAGAAAAACTCAAGAGTAGAATAGAGTAGGAGTTAGATTCAGCAGAAGGAGGTGATGTACCTTTCAAGTTTTCTTAGTGTAGATGGAGATGATTTGAAGACATGGATTTTCTGTACACTGGTGATTGTGCCAGATTTGTAAATGTTGCTTAGTTGTTTCACCAACAGTAGAAGCAACCAGATTTAAATCTACTTCATATTGTGTTCTAGAATGGTATTTATCTTGGGTTAATCATTTGATTTGAACAGCTTTCAAGGAATGAAATCTTATTTTATGTTTTGTTTAAATGGTGATTTGCAATCTGTTGTTGAAGTTAGCACTGTGAATAAATAAAACTGTGTGTCAATCACAAGTTAATTTTGTTCTGCAATTTTAGTTAGAAATTCCTTGAAAGGTAACAAGTATGATTAAGTTGGATGAATTAGCATTCTCTTCAGTTCCAAAGCTTTGATCTATCTTTTTTTTGTTTCTTTAAAAAACCTGGTTAAAGTAGGTTTAAATTTATGTTTGATCTTAGAACAATCTAGAAGCTCAACACCAGCAGACCCCTTGAACATTATAGTTCACATCAACCATTGAGTGAAATCAACATAGTCAAGAACCGATTACTAAGACCTTGGGAGTTAGATATACATGTGTTATTCTTTCTCTTTCAGGAGAACAAAATAGTATAATTTGTTTACTGTTGATGTGCTCATTCGACCAACAACAGGTCCCCTCTATATGAGAGGAAGAAGTGGGGACAAAAACTACCAAAGAAACCTCCCTCCAAAGCAAGCACTATCCACCTCAATAGGAACCAGTAGAAGAGAGAAGCACTTCCCACCATATCTACAACCACCAGCTCCACCTCAATAGGAGAGGGTTCCACCTTAATAGGATCAATATTCACCTCTATAGAATACAACGATAGTAGAACATGGTAGAAAGCAAGAACTCCAGTAGAAAAGGAAAACACCTCCTCCTTTGGCACCTAGAAGGATGAAAAAAAAAGGAAGGACAACACCAACCTCCCAACCAACATAATCAACCTAAGCCACGGTAAATCCAACAGCTCCTTCCTTAGATAAAGTACTGACCACCACAAGGGGCCACCTACCAACCGAGAACCCAACACCATCCTTCTAAGAGTGGCAATCATCACAAAAATATCCACCATCCAAGCACAAGCCTTGGTCTAGAACCAATCCACACCCTTGCACAAACTAACTAGCAAGGAAAGTAGGGCATCCTTCATAAGACTAACCCAAATAAGATGGCTTTCACCAAAAAACTTATCAAAGGTTCAACATGGACCAAGCCCAAGTTTAGAACCCTACACTACACCAACCTGAAGCAAAAAAATAGTAGAACTGACATTATGTAGTAGCAAACTCTGTAGCTAACCATGTCATGAAAGGCCAAAACCTCCAAAACCCGAAACAAGGAAACAACCACCGAGGAGCAGCACTTTCCATAACCAACCAGAACCCACCAAACTAGCTCAATACCACAAAGCATGGCAGCAGAGAAAGTAACCCCCAACACCCTATTATCAACCTAGAACACCCAAATGGGCTCAGAACAATGAAGGAAAAAAGCAAGGTGGGAAGAAGCACCTAGAACAAACACAACAGGAGCAGCTAACCCCAGGCCAACAGACCAAAAGATCACACCATAAGAGGACAACAAAACATTCCTCAAACCCATAGGGACACCACCCCCACAGACATGAGCAATAAAATGAGGTAGGGCAGGAAGAACCGAAATGACACAAGGAATAGCAGTGACCAAACCAATACTGGCAGAGCATGGGGAAAGCCAAAACTTCACCCATACACCCAGAAGGAAGAGATCTGACCTAAGGCCCACACTGAGCCAGAAGGTGACAATAACTCCATCCAAGATAGAACTAGAAAAGCCACCACCATCAGAAAGCTTTGAAAACTCAGACTAACTGTCATTTCTAGAAGCCACAAAAGGAGCCCAAGAATATGCCCCAGTCCAGCCAAAGTCAAACTGAACAACAAAGGGAATGACAGGACGATGACCAGCATAACCAGGTTGAGCAGGACATAGCCAACTGCTATCCTCAACAAAACCCATCCAAGCACCATCCACATCATCGACCAAGCCTTCAACCCCGTCCTTAGATCCTTCAACCCCAACTTCAACAAATTTGAAACCACCGTCACCCTCCAGCAACAAAACATGCATCAGGCAGCCCACACAGACCAAACGACACAGACCAAATGCCCTCCAACCACCATCGTCAGACTTCTAGTAGACGATCCTCATCATCGTCATCCTTAGCACCAAAATCATCGTCCTCAGCAACGCCAAAAGGAATTTGAAATTCCCTGGTCGCACACTTTCCCGCTCAGAGCAAACGCCATACTAGGTAAAGTTATTTTACATTGTTACATTAAATTTATTAAAGTGATGATGTTGAATGAATTAAATAATTTAATTTGGAAAAGGTAAAGTTGTTTAATTAAATAATTATTGATAATCATTTAATTAAATTAGAAGAATATGTGGGGTTAAATAATTAAATAATTATTTAATGTAGAAGTTGAAAGGAGGATTAAATGAAGAGTTAACTAAATAGATTGTTTAGTCAACTGAGAGAAAGTGGTCGTTATGTTTAAGGGAATAATGCATGCAGAGATAATTGAATAGTTAACTAAAAGAAGAATTAGTCCATGTGGAGAAGATAATTAATTAAATTAATTAATTAATATTAAGAGGAACGTGCATGATGAAATGTTTTTAATAAATAAAAGATTATTTATTAAAGGGATGATGTTGAATGAATTAAATAGTTTAATTTAATTATTTAATTTGGAAAAGGTGGGATTAAATAATTGAAATAGTTATTTAATGTACAAGTTGAAAGAGGATTAAATAATATTTAATATTATTTAATTTATGAGGGAGGATTGAGTGATTTAATTAATTAATTCTTTTTGGAGTTGAACATGCAAATCAAGTTTGACTTTTGCAAACAAAGTTGCATTAATTTGATTTGATTTTTTATGATATTTTGAATAGTTTTATTCAATTTATTCAAATTTGGAGGGAAAGTGAGTTAATTAAATTATTATGATTTAATAATTTAATCAACTTAGGAGAGTAAAGTTAATTAGTGATATAATTAAATAATGTGTTATTTAATTAATCAGGAAGAATAAAGTTAGATTAGGACTATGTTAAATAAATGAAATTTATTTAATTTATTTAATTTTTTGAATTTGATGAAAACGTGAATTAATTAAATAATGTTGTATTTATTCAATTAATAGAAAAAATTAGGTTTTTAGAATTTTATTAAATAAATGAACTTTATTTAATTGGTCAAAAATGATGAAAAAGTGAATTAATTAAGTAATGTATTATTATTTAATCAATAGAGGAAATTAGTGTTTTTCTTGATGTAAATGATGAATATTAGTGTTAAAATGCTAGTTCGCAAGCTAGGACAATTTTAGGTGTCTACATTTTCCCCCTCTTTGAGACAAAGTACCAGTTGCTTTGTTTCAAAGAACATTTCTCTGGTATGCCCCAAGCACAAGAGTTGCCCCAGTATGCCCTAGTATGCTCCAGATGGGATAGCTTGGTGCCCCCTCGAGAAATTTGGTAAAAATTTTGGATAATGAAACAAATTTTCCGATAAGCTAATATGATTCATTAAGGACTAACAAAAGAAATGGTGACAAGAAGAAAATGTTAATAAGAAATGAAGAATAGTTGATGTTGTTAGTCATTGATGAATTTTCTTTCACTTTGCTTGTAGACTTCGCATTTTGAACAATCCTTATTGTTATAGAAAATAGATACAATGCACAAGGGTATTAATGACCAAGGTGACTTTGTATCCTTTGCGTGGACTTTGACTCAACATACAAAGAATATTCTTGCTCATACCAGACATACAAAAACTTTGTTTAAAATATATGGTTCGGTTGTATTAAAAACCTTTCAGACTAGCTACACAAAAATGTATAGAATACCTAACATGTAACTACTACACGAACTATTTCAAGACAACTTCAATACACTCAATAAAGCAAGTATTTGCCTTGGTAATATTACAAAATTATCTCGCCTCAGCTAACCTCTCCCCAGACCCCAACTTGGCATCCATAAGCCCAAGGTAAGGCGAGGTGAGTCGCTGGGCTGGGTCGCGGGGATACCACTGGGTTATCAAAAAAAAAAAAAAAATTACAAAATTATCTTACAAACAACAAATCAAAAATGATGCTCAATTTCCCCCATTCCTTCTTCTCTAAATCCTTATGGACGTCCTTAAGAGATCTTGGGAATGATTCAATAAAATAAATCATAAAAATAAGACTACAAAAGAATAAAACAATGATGTTATATCACTTGCCATATCTGTTTGGGTTGGGTCTATTATCCAATGTTGATCATGTCTATCGTAGGAACGGATCTATTAAGGCATATCTCAGGATGTTGTTGGTACGTTGTCAAACAATATGTAGGTAATACTTTGGCATGTGTTCATGTCTGGTTGTAATCCAATCTATGTGATTATTTTCTTGAAAGTTCTAGCTTTTGATGTTCGCTTTCTTTGTTTGTTTGTTTCGTCAAAGGGTGAGTGTGATGATTTGTTTATTATGGGTGAAAATTTTATTGTGTATTTGTGATGATGGAGTAGGTCTTTTTCGGGGGCTCATCAAAGATGAGCGTTGCCTACATTGTACATGTAGAGGCTCGTAGTTCACTTGGTTTTTGAATTTTTTTTTTACCTTTTCTATTTTGTGAATGTTTTTGGATTTTAACTTTTTTGACTGTTTTTGGGTTTTGAATTTTTTGATTGTTTTTGGATTTTGTATTTTTGACGGTTTTTGGGTTTTGATTTTTTTGACTAAGTTGAAATAAAGCATGTTTGAAACCTAAGGGGACTGACCTAGGTTCTCGGGGGCTGTTAATCCTTTCCTACGTTGTACACACAAAGACCATGTAGTTCGACCATTTGAATCAAAGCATAAACTATTTTTGGATAAACAACATTGATAATATGGATTGATATTCCACTTCTGTGTCTAGACGATATGTTGTGGGAAATCACATTGAACTAGCTGTGAGGTTCAAGCAAATATTTATATCTTAGACTATTTGAGTGAAGGAATAACCCAACGATGTTTTTTCAAAAAAAAAAAATTACTTTTGTTATTTTATAGATGTTTTTGATTTTTTGTTGTTTTGACCATGTTGGGACATTCAAGGATCTAATCCACGACCAGCTTCAAGAATTTTCCCCTAGTTGAAGACAAGACTTCTTTCCTTTATCAGTGACGAGCCATGGTTGGATAGACTATTTTATTATGAAATGGATGGGTGGATGTTGTGGATAGTACTGATAGATGATGATGCAAGTTTTATTCAAACATAGCATCTATTTTCCAAGTTTTCACTATGTTACCTATTCTAGGAGCGCCATAAAGTGGTTTTCACTCAAAAAATATTTTCTCTTTATTATTTTTCTTGCTTTTCTTTGTATTTTTGTATTTTTTTGGATTTTTACCCTTTTTCCTAGGGTATTCTGACGTGCTTTATGTGTATAAATTCTTGAGGTGGTTGTTTTTTAGCGGTTCAACTAAGGGTTCTCCTTTAGGAGTAGCCAACCGATATTCCCCAGAGTCATAGCTCGTTGTGATGACAAACGAGCCTAACCAGTTGGGTTCAAATTTTCTTTTGCCATCTTGATTTAGTTGTACCTTTTGATTCTCTTTGAGGACTAAGTCACCAACTTGAAATTTATTGTCCCTAATCTTTTTTTCATAGTTTCATTTGAGCCGATTCTGATAAACCTATAGATGGTTTAATGTGCTCAAATGCTTTTCATCTAGGAGCTCTAATTCATTTAGTCTGGCTACCCTGTATTCTTCATTATTGACCATGCCTTTCAATGAGACTCACAATGAGGGTATTTCGACCTTGACAGATAAGACAACCTCTTATCCATTGACCAAGGAAAATGGTGTGGCACCAGTAGGTGTTCGGATGCTGGTTCGATAAGCCCATAGGGTTGGGTTTAACTGCAAATGTCAATCACAGTTGGCTTCATTAATAGTCTTTTTGAGTATTTTCAATATGGTTTTGTTAGACGCCTCAGCCTGACCGTTTCCTTTGGGGTAATAGGGAGTGGAAAATATATGTTGGATAGAAAATTGGGAACAAAGTTCTTGGACATCCTGATTCTTGAATGGGGTCCCATTGTCTATTATTATCATTTAGGGGATTCCATACCTACAAATTAGATAGTTCAAAATAAATTTGGATAGTTGTTTGTTAGTGATATAGGTCAATGGAATTGCCTCTATCCATTTAGTAAAATACTCTATTGTTTTGATAATGAATTTGTGCCCATTGGATGAGGCATGTGATATCTTGCCTACCAGGTCTAATCCCTATTGTGAGAAAGGCCATGGTGTGATGATGGGTCTCAGTTCATGTGCTAGTGCATGGAAGAGATCATGTGTTGCTGATATTTTTGACACTTTCTGGAGTATTGTATGCATTCTTGTTCCATGGAGGGCTAATAGTATCCTGTTCGGAATAGTTTTTGGACTAGATTAGGTCCACTAGAGTGGGACCCGCAAACAATTTCGTGTACCTCTTATAAGGCTATTTGTGCTTCTTTTGTGTTAAGGCACCAGAGTAAAATACCATCTAGACTACAACGATATAGGGTATCTCCTAGGATGGTAAATTGGGAAGCTCTATGGGTGAAGGTTTTCTATTGAGTGGTCATTAGGTCAGGTGGTATGATACCATGCTGGATATAGTCAAAATTATCTTGGTACCATGGGGATTTAGGACCAAAAACAACACTTACCAATTATGATTTTAGGATGTTGACTGCAAGAACAAGTAGTTGTTCCATGAGGAACTTGTTGGAAACACAAGGGAAGACAACTAAGATGGGGGGTGAATCAGTTGTCACAGAAATTATACAAATTAAACTTATTCTCAGATCTGATAGAAAAACATGAAAGCATAAACCATCACCACATCAAAACACACATAACACCAAGATTTTTACATGGAAACCCTATTAGGGGAAAAACCACGGTGGAGGTTAATCCACAAGATTATACTCTATTAAAATTATTATAAATGGGGAATGCACATGCATTCAAGCACACTGCCTAGAGCTCACTTCTCAAATACAAAAGGCTTACTGCCCAAAATAAGACTCACTGTCTTACAGTCACATTCAGATTACATCCAAAAGATTTTAAATGAAGAAAATATCATTTTCTAATGCCTAATTACAGTTCTGGTTAAGCACATAAACACTTTCATCTGATCACTCTTTTTCACACTTTACTTATGCCTTCAAAAGATTAGAACATTATTCATATGCAACACTCAACATACATCGCACACCATGCCATCAAATGGTATAAAAAATTGATCATATATATCTGCAACTAAGGATAACATCAACTACATGTCTGCCCAACAAAATATGAAATGTGTACAAACTGTCGGCCCAAATCAATAAACAATTTATCAATGTTAACCAAACAATGTCAGCTAAAACATAGTAAGGACCCAAAACAACATCCTCAAATATGGAACACCTTCAAAAATTATGCCTCGAAGATCTGCAACATGCTACAATCACTCTGTCAGCCATGATCATGAAAAACATGAACTCACAGAAGAAAATCACCAATCGCAAGCACAATGATCAATGCAGACCAACAACACAGATAGAGGATGATCTAGAAACATCCACAAGCATCACGAATCACCACAGAAGCATCTACAACAACTCAAATTACTGGAATCACACCATATTCTTTCAGGAACACCAACTAAAGCAACAAAACCCTTTAATCCATAACCTCTTATCATCAATATACTGAGCCACCATACTGAACTTCACTACATCACCGACAACCTACAACTTATTTTATTACAATTTTCTCAATATCCTCAACATATATAGCCTTAAAGACATTAATGCCAATAGTGTTGACATCAATGACAACCACATATCAGCAATATCCAACAATCTCCCCCTTTGGCATTGATGGCAACACATGATGTGAAAAACACCATCAATGATACTTTCTCTTTGCACTTTCTCCCCCTTAGATTTTGACTCTTTTCCTCCTTAACTCTTTCACAGTTTTTCACATGACTCTTCTCCCCCTTTGACATCAATGAAAAAGATATAGATTATCTTTCTTCACACAAGCTCTAAACCACATTTCTGAACATCTGACTACTCCACCTAAGTAGCATCCACCACAACATCAATCTAGATCACAAGATATGACTATGAAATGCACAGACTGATGCAATTCAATGCATCTTAATTTTGATTAGGAGGGGTAATCACCCCTAGCTTCCCTCTGAGATACTCAAAAGTATCCTTAAATCTAAGCTTCAACAAATACTTGTCCAATTTGGCATACCATGCTCTTGGGGCTTGCTTAATTCCATACAATTCTTTCTTCAACTAGAAAACCATATCTCCCTGATCAATCAATTGAAATCCATCTGGTTGCTCAATATACCTTCCTCTTCCAGTTCACCATTTAGAAATGTTGACTTGACATCCATCAGATAAACCTTGAAGTTTTTGTAAGCAGCATAAGCAAGAAATAGTATCACAACTTCAATCCTAGCAACAGGAGCAAAAATTTCTTCAAACTCAATTCCTTCCATCTGAGAATATCCTTTACACACAAGTCTTGCTTTGTTTCTAACAACTTCACCTTGCTCATTCAATTTGTTCTGAAAGACCCATTTATTTCCAATTAATTTTTTGTTTGTAGGTCTAGGAACAAGAATACATGTTTCATTCTTCTCAATTTGTACTAGTTCTTCTTTCATTGCTTCCACCCAATGTTCATCTTTGCATGCTTCATTAACACTATTAGGTTGAGTCTTTGAGAAAAAATAGTATTCTTATGCAATTCTTCTCCTAGCTTGAACACCTTTGTTCTTATCACCTATGATATGATCTTCTAAATGATTTAGTCTTACATACCTTAGAGTCTTAGGATATTCTTGAACTTCAGGCTCTTGTGATCTCACTTCTGCACTTTCACTAGTTTCTTCCTCTTGATTTTCCTAATTCACTAGAATGATTTGAACATGATTTAGAGTCTAGACTTTCTTTCCTTTATTTGAACTGTCATTCTCATCATCTAAATCATATATGCAGGTTATGGATGGTCTAACTTTGTCTTCATCAACCTTGACATTAGCACTTTCAATTACTTTCCTCAATCTCTTATAATAGCATCGGTAGGCTTTAATTTTAGTAGAATAACCAAGAAAGATTCCTTCATCACTTCTAGCATCAAAATTTCCTATATCTTCATCTCTTTCAATATAGAATTTACTCCCAAAGATTTTGAAGTATATAACAGTAGGCTTATGACCAAACCATAGCTCATAAGGAGTCTTATCAGTATCACCTTTTCCATGTACTTAGTTGAGAGTGTAAACAGTCGTACTCACAACTTCTCTCCAGTACATATGTGGAACATTTCCTTCCAGCATCATGGTCCTAGTAGCTTCTTGAATTGTCATGTTCTTTCTTTACACAACTCCATTCTGCTGAGGGGTCCACGGGGCAGATAATTGTCTCTTTATCTCGTGCTCTTCACAAAAAGAATTAAACTCATTGGAAGTGAATTCACCACATTTATCTAATCTCAAACATTTAATCTTCAGACCTGTCTCTGTCTCAACCATAGCCTTTAAAATCTTGAATTTCTCTAGGGCTTCATATTTTTCCCTTAAGAAAGTAACCCACATCAATCTAGAATAATCATCAATAAGTAGCATGAAATACCTATCTCCTTGTAAACTTCTGACTCTAGAAGGACCACACAAGTTAGTATGCACAAGCTCCAACACTTCATTTGAACAATGGTGTTTGCTCCAGAATGAAACTCTAGTTTTCTTACCTAACTGAAATTCCTTGCATATAGCATTAGTGGGTTTTATCAACTTAGGAAGATCTCTCACTACCTGAGTAGAACTTATCTTGATAATATTGTCAAAGTTTACATGACACAATCTCTTATGCCACAACCAACTTTCATCAATTTGAGCAATCAGACAACTTTTACTAGTAACACTTAGGTGAAAGATATTACCTTTTGTTTTTGTACTAGATGTAATCACATTTCTGAAACTCCCCAATATTATACACTTTCCATTCTTGAATTGAAGATTGTATCCCTTTTCAACCATCTATCTAACACTTAAGAGATTATGCTTCAAACCTTCCACATATAGAACATCATCAATATTATGCTTACCATCAAGAGAAATGGATCCTCTGCCATGAATTACACCAGCTTTGTCATCACCAAATCTTACAACACCACCATCATACTTTTCCAAGCTCACAAATTTACTTTTATCACCTACGATGTGATGAGAGCACCCATTGTCAGTCACCCATTCATCTTTTTCTTCAACTCTAGCAGCTAGAGCTTTCCCCACATTTATGCAACTAGCAGATTCAGTAGGTATTGGATCATTTTCCTTGATAGCAATAAATACCCATTCATCCCTAGTTAAATTCCCTTTATCATATTCATCATTTGTCACACCTTCATCAGCAACATAATAACGCTTTCTTTGGAATCTAAGCTTGTTAGGTTTTGGCTTAGGAACTCTTTCCAGACACGTTGAGAAAAAATGACCTATCTTATTGCAAGAAAAACATTTAAGAGGTAATTTCCCTTTATACTTACCTTCTCCTTTGGCTACCCTCTCGATAATAAGTGCTTCAAGCTCATCTAATTTTATCTCTTCTTCTTCAATCTCTCTCATTTCCTACTCATACTTGGACATTTTTCTAGAACTTTCTCCTAGATCATATCTCTGCTTATCTTTTCCAGAGATAGTAGCTTTAATGCAGATTTTGTCTTAGGAAGAGATTCACCAAACTCACTTAACTCAAAAGCATCAAGCTTACCAATCAACATGTCTCTAGTTACATTCATCACAGTCTGGATCTCCTCAATAGCAACAGCTTTGTGTTTGCATGCAATAGGCAAGGATCTAAGCACTTTAGCAACAATCTTTGATTCTTCCAATGTTCCACCAGCATATCTGATACTACACACAAGTTCATTCACTCTTTGCATTAAAGAAGTGATGTTCTCATCTTCACATGGGTATCACCTTCATACAAAGTTTCCAAATCTTTCCAAATCTTTTAAGCAGTCTTCAGCTCCATTACATTTGTCATCTTGGAATCAGTCAAAGCACTGAACAATGCTTCCTTAGCCCTGATATTGTACTCGACTTCCTTACTCTCTCCTGCAATAGAATGACCATTATGTGGGATGATATACCTATTCTTTGTAATTGTCCAGTAAGGTTCACCAATGCATCTCAGATGACACTCCATTCAAGTCTTCCACAAAGAATAATTAGTTCCATCAAATCTCAGACTATCCTTCTTATATGTCGCCATCCCGGATCACCTCAAGCTATTAAACTTCTTCTGAGGAACCTACTCTGATACCAATTGTTGGAAACACAAGTGAAGACAACTAAGAGGGGTGGTGAATCAATTGTCACATAAATTATACAAATTAAACTTATTCTCAGATCTGATAGAAAAACATGAAAGCATAAACCATCACCACATCAAAACACACATATCACCAAGATTTTTACCTGGAAACCCTATTAGGGGAAAAACCACAGTGGAGGTTAATCCACAAGATTATACTCTATTAAAAGTATTATAAATGAGGAATGCACATGCATTCAGGCACACTGCCTAGAGCTCACAACTCAAATACAAAAGGCTTACTACCCAAAAGAAGACTCACTGTCTTACAGTCACATTCAGATTACATCTAGAAGATTTTGAACTAAGAAAATAGCATCTTCTAATGCCTAATTACAGTTATGGTTAAGAACATAAACACTTTCATCTGCTCACTCTTCTTCACACTTTACTTCTACCTTCAAAAGATTAGAACATTGTTTGCATGCAACACTCAGCATACATCGCACACCATGCCATAAAATGGTATAAATAATTGATTATATGTATCCACAACTAAGGATTGTTGATCCATGGAACTTGCTCAAAACTTATTTTGACAAAGTAATCCTTGAAAATTTTCACCATCATTTTATATAGTGCCAGTTTGTCATCTTTGGTCTGGTATTCATCATTCACCTATTTGATTACTAGCTAAGATTCTCTGAAGACATTTAGCTCCTTTATTCTCCACTCAATAGCCATTTTTAGCCCTATGGTTAAAGCTTCATATTCTGAGATGTTTTTTGTGCAAGGAAAAGCAATCATGTAGGCCTTGGGTATATTATCTCCCTGTGGTGTGAGAAATAAAACACCCACTCTGGAGCCATGCTATGTCTGGGATCCATCAAAGTAGAGATTCCAATGTTCTGTCTGTTCTATCATCAAGATACTCTCATCTGGAAACTCCACCATGAGAGGTTTTTGATCATCTATGGGTGCTTCATCTAGCTAGTCTGTTATGGTTTGTCCCTTGATAGATCTTCTATCCACATGCTCTATTTTGAATTCACTCAATATCATCACCCATTTGGCGATTCAGCCTATTAGGTTTGCTTTTGCTAGTAGGTACTTGAGCGGGTCTACCTTGGAAATCAGCTTGACTTTTCTATTCAAGATGTAGTGTCTTAGCTTTTGTGTTGCAAATACAACTCAAAGGCATGCTCTTTCTATGGGTGAGTAGTTTAGTTCATAGCCCACCAATGTTATGCTGATGTAGTAGATTGCCCTTTCTTTATTGTCATCATCTTGTTGGGCTAGGAGAGCTCCCATCATTGCTTGTGTGGTAGACACATATAATATCATTCCCTTGTTTGGAATAGGTAGCATGAATACGAGAGGAGTAAGTATTCCTCGACCTGCTGAAATTCTTGGTCACATCTTCCATCCCAATTGAAGGTGACATCCTTGTGTAGGAGATGAGTAAAAGGGTGATATTTCTCTACCAGTTGCGTGATAAATGTCCTGATGGACTGTAACTTTCCTTGTAAACTCCTTAGTTGTTTCAATGTTTTTGGTGGAGGCATCTCTAGAATATCTTTTCCCTTTGTGGGATCCACTTTGATCCCCCTTCTTGATACTATGTACCCTAAAAATTTGTTGGATGTTACTCTAAACACACATTTCTTAGGGTTGAGCCTCATATTTTCCAATTCAAGTTGATCAAACACCTTTTCAAGGTTTGTCAAGTGATCTGCCCTTTTGACTGACTTTGCTAAAATGTCATCCACATAGTCCTCCATGATGGTGTGAAGCATATCATGGAATATGGTCATCATTGCTCTTTGATATGTCACTCCTAAATTCTTTAGACCAAATGGTATGACATTCCAGCAAAATTTTCCCCAAGCATAGGTAAATTTTGTTTTGTGTTGGTCATCTGGAGAGATCTTTATCTGGTTGTATCTGTAGAAACCATCCATTAAGGATAGCATCTCATTCCCTGTTGTTAGATCCACAATAATTTCTATGCTTGGTAATGGGAAGTAATCCTTTGAGCAAGCCTTGTTTAGGTCCCTAAAGTATGTGCATATTTTGATGCCCCTAGTAGGAATTGACACTGGTACTAGATTTGATATCCATTGTGGATAGTTGATGGGTCTGATAAATCCCACATCTAGTAGTTTCTTTAGCTCTACCTTTACCAGTAATGCAATCTGAGGATGCATTTTTTTGAGTTTTTGCTTGATAGGCTTTGCTTCAGGGACTACATCTAAATGATGTACCACAAATTCCAAATCTAGTCTAGGCATGTTAGCATAGGTCTAGGAAAATTTTACCTTTCTCTCATTGATGAAAGCTGTGAAATTTTCCTTCTCTTTAGGATCAAGTGATGGCGCATGGTATGTTATCTTTGGGTCTTTTGTTGTGTCAACATTTATGGGTTCTTCTTCTTCTACTAAGATTTTTGATCTTTCTTGGTATTCTAATATGGGGAGATTGAACTCTCCATCCTCGGGTGCCTTTGGGAGGTTTTCACCTTCTGATGTGTCCTTTATTCCTTTTCGAATCTGATAGAGCCACAATGTGGTTTTCTCTAGGGTGCCTTGTGTTTATTGTTATATTTTCTCTCATTTTTGTGACTGGAAGGTTCAATCTCCTCACCAAAGTATGCCTCTTGTTCAAGTTCCATGATGAACCCTGCTTTGTGATCTCCTGCTAGTATGTCTATTCAAAGTCCCATGAACTTTGTGATTGCCTCATCATTCTGGAATTGATCCAGAACAGGTGTATGTTGTTTTTTATCTCAATTTATAAGTTGTGGGTAATAGAGTGGGAGGCTATCATCTTGGTTTGCAAAGCTTATGGAAGTGGGTGAAAGGGTCACTATGGCTTTGGTTTCCTTTTCCTATTGGGTGTCTAGATCGTCATTACTAGAAGTAGGGGAATCATATCTAGTGAAGAAGGAAGGGGAATCCCACTCATATTCGTTAGAGTCAGTTTCAAAATGATAGTAGATGTTGGGAATGGTTTCTATATACTGGAGAGGGAACCTATCAATGTGAAAGTTGTCAAACAGGTCTTCTATAGGTAAGTCATTGTCCATTATATGGTAGATATCCAGTGCCTCAATGTTAGAAGTTTCATTTTTCTTATTAGAGGTTCATTTGGTCTTTGGAGTAACCACTTCTTTTGGATTATAACCTAGTCCCATATTTTTTTGTCTCTATTTCACTATTATAGGCTCCCATCAGCCTTGTTTGTGCAGCCCCAAGCCATCGGTTCCTCGATATCCCATTTGTTTCGCCATTTGATAGCCTCTACTATTAGGATCAATAGATTTTGGCTTTTCTTACTCTTTTGAGTCTTCTCTATAGATCATAGATGAAAATTCCTTTTGGAAGACTTCTTCATCCTTCATGTCCCCACACTTGGTGAAAATCGTGGGTTTAGCTATCATTTGTACCTTTTGAGCATGTTTCATCTCTCTCGGCCCTCCATAGATTTTGGGTGTTGGTGGAAGCATACCAATGCAGAATGCTTGGCTAAAATGATAGTTTTCATTTCCCTTGTCAAGTACTTGAATCTTGGATTTCATTTTTGGTTTCTCACTTGGTGTGTTTTTGGTTGAAGTTGATGGTAACATGGAAGGGTCAACATATGAGAATGAGTGGAAGGCTATATCCTTGCTAGGAATGTGTTGGATTTTATTATATTTTTCCTCAAGCTTTGCACATAAATGGAAAGGCTCAAGGTCGGCATATAAGGTTACCTATTTTCCTTCATGGGGAAACTTTAGGCATTAATGAAAAGTGGATGGTACCACTTGTAATGCATGGATCCAAGGGAATCCAAGGAGAAGGTTATACGGTAATTCCAGATCAAACACTTGACATGTTGTTTCTATGAGGACTAGTCCTATCTGTACATGTAGCCTAACTGTTCCTTCATAATTTCTTTCAAGGCCACCATAGGCCCTTATAATGATAATTTTTCCTTTGTCTATCACGTCATCATAATACCCCAATTGTTTGAAAAAATTTAAGGTACAAATGTTTAAACTTGCACCATTATCTATCAGTACTCGTTTGACCATGGTTTTATGAACACCAACCTCTATGTAGAGGGCTTGGTTGTGGAATGCTCTTTAGGGTAGATCTTTCTTGAAAAATATTAAATGATTACTTGTTGTGATCTTTCCAACCATGGCTTGGAACTGACTAGGATCGAGGTCATTAGGGACTGATGTTTCTAATTCCTTTTCAAGTATTTCCCTATGTGTTGGCGATAGTTTTTGCAACTCTGGGATTGAGATTAAAGCAAGGGTTTTCTTAAGTTGTTCCACAATGTTGTAATCATTGAATGACTTGATTGTGGGTTTAGGAGGGGCTCCTTGTATTGTAACTCTCCCTCGACGGGTAGTTACGTTACAGTTGTCTCCCCCTCATATAGTTACTATGTTTTCCCTATTGTCATTAGCTTGGGATAGAGTTCCTAAAACCGTGTCCCCATAGGTATAGTTGGCATTATAGTAACTTTGGTCTTATCCCTTGTCATTCCTTTTTTGGTGGTTTGGGATTGGGTTGTTGTATATCTGCAAATCCTTATTCCCAGGATGATGTTCAACATCTACCTCCCCTTTGTCTATCAAGTCTTGGATGAGGTGTTTGAGTCTCATGCAATTGTTTGTGGTGTGCCCCTTGATCTTATGAAATTCACACAAGTCATTTTCATTGTACCACGGTGTTTTGAATTAGGCTCCTCATAATTTGGGTGATCATTAGGCTTGATTGAGTTTTTTTGTATGAGCTTCCGCATGACTGTCTTAATAGGTTCTCCTAGTACCGTGAATTGCCTCCTTGGTTGGTCATACTGCTTTTGCTGACCTCCTTGATTTGCTTGTTGATTTTTTTCTTGATTGTTTTTGGGATAAGCAGGTTGACTATTTTGTGTACCATTTGGGGCATAGTTTTTCTATGCTACCTATGGTGTGTTTTGAGATGTATTTTGTGTGCATGCCATAGTGTTCTAGCATCAACTACTCCATCATTTGTGACATTTTTTTTCTTAGCTCAAACTTTAGGTTTTTCGTTTGAACTAGAGGGATTATCTTTTGAGCTACTCATTTTGAGGGCTCCCCTTGCAATGAGGGATCTCTCAATATTTAATCCCTTCTCGATGGTTTCTTCAAAGTCAGCTAGACATAACATTGTGAGTTGATAGTTGATCTCAGGTAAGACATTGGTAATGAATATGTCCACCAACTCCTTTTCGAGAATGGTCTACTTACATCTACTAGCCTTGTGTCTCCATCGATATAGGTAGGAGGTAAAGGACTCTCCTTCATTCTATTTGATTGTGGATAAGCTTCTGATGGTGACATCTTGCTCGACGTTGAAGGAGAAGTGACTTATGAACTTGTTAGAAATTTCATCAAAGGTTTTGACTGCTGGTGTCACATGGGTGAACCACTCCATAGAATGGCCTGTAAGGCTTCGTGGAAATATCCTGATGAGGTATGATTCATTATGTTTTACTTCCATGCATGATATGGAGAGATTGCGTATATGCTCTACTGGATCTCCTCTTCCTAAATATTTGTTGTCAAACTTGGGTATCTCAAAATTCTTTGGAAATGTATCGTAGTGACAGATTAATCGAACGAGAATGGGCATATTTCTTGGATGGTATATGTTTTCTTTTGTTTTCCAGCTTGCATGCCTACTATCAGTTGGGTGACAGCCTCTAATTTCATTTCTATGTTCATTTTTGGTACCTTTTTTTTGTAAGCTTTGTGTATAATAGCCTTGCGGCCCCACCATGTTTTGGTCATATATCGGATATTGTGAAGGTACAGGACCTTGGTAATTGTTTTGGACATAGAGTAGGTTAGGTCCTTGTTGGGTGTAAGGAAGGTTAGCTCCTTGTTGCTAAGATGAAATGTACTAAAGGTTACCCTGTTGGTGTGTTAGCGAGATATCTTGTTGGTAGGATGAATTGGGATGATTTCCTTGTGGCACACCTTGCTATTGGGAAGGACTAAATTGAAGGTTACCTTGTTGATGAGTTAGTTGAACACCTTGTTGATGGGATGATTGTAGAAGGGTACTATGTGGTACACCTTGTTGCTGGGAAGGACTAAAATGAAGGTTACCCTGTTGATGTGTTAGTGGAACACCTTGTTGATGGGATGACTGAAGAAGGGTGTTTTGTGGCACACCTTGTTGTCGATAAGGACTAAAGTGAAGGTTACCCTATTGATGTGTTGGAGGGACACCTTGTTGATGGGATGACAGAAGAAGGGTGTTTTGTGGCACACCTTGCTGTTGGGAAGGACTAAAATGAAGGTTACCTTGTTGATACATTAGTGTGACACCTTGCTGATGGGATGAATGAGGAAGGGTTCTATGTGGCACACCTTGCTGTTGGTATTGTTGGTTTAGAAGGGGACCATGTGGTCCACCTTATTGGTGGTATTGATGGTTTAGAAGGGGACCCTATGGTCCACCTTGTTGATGGTACTGATTATTTAGAGGGGGGGCCTGTGTTCCACCCTGTTGATAGTACTGATTGTTCTGGGAAGGTTCGACACTTGAAGTGTTTTGAGGTATGTATTGTCTAGGAGGTGGATTGTTTTTTTGTGGTTCATATTGGGATGGCCCTCCTTGATACAACTATGCCACTTCTTCTTGTTTAATCTGAGTTGGTTTTCTGAACAAGGGGTTCTCTTTGGGTTGATCATTTATTTGTGAGAACGTGAGTGGCATGTTTGGAATCTCTGTGGGTTCAGTTATTTGTCTCACAACTAAGTTATCTCCTAAGGGAATAAGATTGGGATCCTTGAGAGCCTCTACATTGAATTCCACTGGTAATTTAGCACCACTTTGTGCTAACTTGAAGAAATAGGAGTTTGGTTCACTTCTCAACAACCTATCCATTAGTTTGAGAACCTTGGGGTTGTTATAATGTTCAAACAGTTCCTCCTCATTTATCTCTTCCTCAGTGTCTACCTCCTCTACAACCACTTTTTTTGGATCTTGATTGTTTTGTTCTATCACCTCCTTTTGTTTGTAGTTCAGTTCTTCTTCACTGAAGGTGTCTCTATACATGGGCCTTTTTGGGGTGTTTCAAGGTTGCTTGGCCTATAGCCCCAAGGGATACTTTCATTGTTCATGGTATTGGCTGGTGGGATGCTAGTGTTGTTCTTGCTTGCTTCCATTTTTTTTCTATGTTGTGATCTTGTGGTTGTCATAAACAACTTGGGTCCCTTGTGAGAGAGTTGTGTAATGTTTGAACTCTCTAGTTGAATCAAGTTTGGTGTTTTGTTATTTGATGTTTTGATTTAGATAGGTTCAAGATCATGAAAAAAAGTCTAGAGTTTTGAATCATAAAGAACATGTACAAATCTGGATGTTTCCTTAGTGCACATTCATAAAACTTGATTAACAACCTTTTTTTTTGGTAGAGTGTTGAAATGCGGTTTTGGATTGATTTTGAACTTAGATGCCTAAGTTTGAAGTGACAACCTATAGACCTTCTCTTGGGGATTCTTGTTTTGTGTGAGATCATGAGGAGGATATTTATTGCCAAGTGGGTGGTGGTAATACGAGTCTTCTGGTTGCTATGTCTACTTCCTCTTTGTCTAAGATGATTGATGCGGTGAGAAACTAGTGAGGTGTTTTATTCTTCTCAAATATGAAGGATTTCAAACTACTGATAATGTCAGTTTGTTCACCTTCAATGTATATGAGACTAGGTTGAAGGATTGGCGCTACAAGGTCTTGTTGTTGAACTGGAGCAATTGGTTGCCAGATGGTCATAAGGTGTAATGTTGTTGTGAGATGGTTGCTATGAAGCTCAAGACCCTAAAGTTTGAGTGTTGTTTTGGAATGTGGCTACTTTTTGGAAATCAAAATGTTGAAGGACTAGGGACGATATTTCACTTCCTTGTCTAGAGGATATGTTGTAGGACAACTTCCTTGTACTATTTGTGAGTCCCAAGTAACTATTGATATCATAGATGTCTGAGTGAAGGAATGATCCTAATGGTTTGTTTGATTTTGATCTCTAACAAGTAGGATGGAAATGGTGGATGAAAGACTATGTGACCTATCTATTTTTTCAATTGTTTTGTTCAAACAATGACCCTATAAACAAATTTGATTTGTTTTCCCCAAGTGTTAGCAAAATGTTCAAGACTATGAGCTAGAATTGTAATTGTATCCTCTGCACGTGTTTTGTTTCCTCTATGTTTTAGAGGATGGAAAACTATAGAACAACAATGGACTGACTCCAAAAGCATGGACTTTGTGTGACTTGAATATCTATAGCTTAAGTTGTGAAATCACATCCAAGCCACAGTTCCCAAATTTTTACTTTGATTTAATATAGCTTGGAACAAAAGCCTAAATATCCAAAAACCTTGAAGGAAATCCTCCAAGGAGTGCAAATAAGGGGCTTTTCTCAAAAGCATACACTAATTCAAAGGGTTTGTGATTTGACCATTGTGTTCAGTGTTTGTTTGGATGTGTTCTTTTCTTTAAATCAAGCACAAAATTTGATGTTTAGATTGCTTTTGAATGTAATTGGCAAGTTTAACAAAAAAAAGCATTTACAACCCTAGGGGATAGAAACCATTCTTTTAGGTGGGCTTGCCTCATGCTCCGAAGAGACAATTTTACATACGACTTATGGTGCGAACCTATAGTCAAACTTGGCAAGTAACTTCTTCGAAGTAAATTCAGATGCACCACTTCAAAGGATGTTTTTGGCTAATAGGGCAGCTTCTAAAACAATTGGCTCTTAGTCATAACTATGAACACAAAAATCTGACACTCACATGCTGGCCACTTAAGGCTCTTTAACCATTCTTGTTCCACTTAAGTCATGGGATTAGGTGCAATCTGTTGTCAGCATGGCTTGAAGTTACTTTCTTACAATTTCACAACCTTTGATATAGCCTGCCAGTAAATGTGCTTCAAAACCTTGCAATGAGTTCTCCAGTGTGGGATTTTTCTCAAAGCAAGCCCTCTCTCTAAGGTAAAAATTGAAAATAAAACGTGAAGCTCAAAAATGTTTTTTTCACTCACCCAAGATCGCCAAAAGGTGTGAGGGGAGAAGATGAAACACTTCAGCTTGCCAAACATTGCATGCACAACAAACACTTCATAGCAAATCAATTCTTTTTAAACACCTCGAGCAATGTTATCCCCAAAAATATGTGAATAACATAAACAATTTGTTCTTTTTATTTGCACCAATATGAAGTATTTAGGACATCAATCAGTTAAGATAGCAATGGTGTAAACAAACAGATAGAAACATTTGTTCATTTTTAAAGCCCAAATATGAGTGTTTCTAAGAAATCGGGCTTGGTTCTAACTTGGTCAACAAAAGTAAATTGAGCATGCATCAACAAAATAGAAATCATTTTGTGTTCTTTATATGCACCAAAATTAAAGTTCCTAATTATAAAAACATAAAATGTGTTCATTTTTAGAGCCCCAAAATTGAAGTGTTTTTTTTTTGTTTTTGTTCTTTTTATGAGCACCAAAATAAGATTTCCTAATGTAAGAAATCTTAAAATTGGTTCAATTTTAATAGCACCAAAAAAAGTATGAGTTTGTCTTGTTCTTTTTAGAGCACCAAAATCAAACATTCCTAATTTAAGAAAGCTCAAAATTTGTTCAATTTTAAGAATACCAAAACCAAATGTGTGTTTGTCTTGTTCTTTTTAGAGCACCAAAATTTAGATGTTCCTAACTTAAGAAAGCTCAAAATTTGTTCAATTTTAACAACACCAAAACCAAATGTGTGTTTGAGTTGTTCTTTTTAGAGCACCAAAATGAAATTTTCCTAAGTTAACCAAAAATGTTTTTGGATCTATAAATCTTTGACCAATCGTCTTCCCTACAAAAAATTGAGTTAGAGTCATGAAAATCCTGCATTCAAATTTGTTAGTACGTATTACACATTCACAAACAAGCAAACGTTAGCAAAGAAATCCATTACAATAGTGTAGGATCTGTGCACTTGTCTAACAGAGAAAATGCTTAGAAAAAAAATGAAAAAGCGCCCCTGTCAAAATTAGATGCTCAAATCTCTAAGCAGATGCTACCCCTGTCAGAAACAAATACAAGGGTTTAAAAGCAGATGCGAGGATCTTGTTGCAAGTGCACAGTTCTCATGTCAAGTGCGAGGTTTTCTTAACAGTCAAGTGCAAACTTTTTCTGGGAAGTGCGTGAATTATTTTCAAAAGCACTTCCGAGACCTGCAACTTCACAAATGGCTCAAACGAACGTTAGTGTATGGGACAAGGGTGTTGGCCTCCTATAATGATTAAACAACTAATCCCTTACATCTGTGATTCAGAGATTGGACATCTAAACTGAATAGCCATTCAATCATCATGAAGGTGCATTTAACTTGTCAACCCAAGGACATGAGCTTGAAATGGGTCAGCACAGTATGTGCACTAAGGATCCAAAGTAGCCATACTCATTCTACAACTAAGAAAAACATAATGCTGAAGGTAAATTGCTTAGAAATAAATAACATAAGTGTTGAACATCAACCAACAACTATGCTAAGCTGAAATGCATGACAGAAATGAAAATCTGAGCAAACAAACAGGAAACTACTCTGTCTGCTTTGGCTGCAGGAATAGTCACATAATGGAATTCTAGTGGTTGCAGGAACAATCAGTGCCAGATTCTTAACTAATTACTGAATAGAAAGTAATAACTAAACTAAACTAAAATAAAGTAAACTAAAGAACAAAATGCTCACCAAGTGGGCCCCCTTGGATGAGTATCCTCTAAAACTAATGTAAACTCAGATGCATGGATTTATAACTTCATCTTATTCCATTACAGAGTACATAAATATATTGTTGAAACTAAGAATGCAAGTATTGTGACTTGAAACCTTTTGAGGGTGAGTAAAGGGACTCTGGCTTAGAGAAAAAGCTAATAAACTAAGTATAAAATAAATCCCTACACTGGGAGGATTTTAGGGAAAGTAGAAAGTGGAGAGGTGTGCCACACATGCATGGAATATGGTCGAGTATTATACCAACTAGCCAGCACAAGAAAATGCATTCGGCTTCAACAATAATAAAGACCATTTGCTAAGTAGCCACATAACTTAGTTTTCCATGAGGAATCTCCTCCATCGATAGTCTCTTCATTGACCTTTGTGAACACTGAGGAAACTAAGTAGTGGTGACACAGACCAATTAGTGACCTTCCTGAATTCTATGGCCTCAATCATATCTACATGGCAATATTAGTACACACAATAATCGCATATCTATAACTATCTTAAAGAACATTCATTAATCCACATGCAGAATTAACATAGATAGTCCATATAACATGTCAATGCCATTAAAGATTTGCAGAGATAAAATTATGCCCAATGTCTCTGGTTTTGAGGAAATATCAACATTCAAACATCAAGGTCCATGACAACTTCAAATGGGGCCAGGATCAAGGCAATCACCAAATTAAAACCATAAACTATACTCATCAAAGGGGTCCCAAACATGCAAGAAAATGTAGAGGGTAGGGAAGTCGTGTTGAATAAAGCAAGAGATCATATGAAATAAATCTAACCAAGGATTTCAAATGACATTAATCTAAGATCTAAACCTACACATATGAAATGAAACTAAGCTATTGAAAACACATTTAGGAAATCTATGATTACCAAATTGAAAGCAAAGAATAAGCACAGTGTTACCATCCTGTATTGGAGTGTATTCACCTAATGTTGGATTGTTCTTATCACCATGAAGCCTCCATAGTTCGTGAAAAAACTTGATGAATGATGCTTGATGTTGGTTGATTGAAGGAATGAGGAAGCTCTATCAATGGTGATTCCACAGCACTTGCTGCATAAGGTATGTTGATTCCCCACATTTTTTGTGAGGAAAGAGGTTTGTTATGAGAAAGAGATTTTGAATTGATAACCGGGATTCAACAATGTTGGATCAAGATTAATGGTCGAAAGGTGTTGAGAGGATTTAGACATAAAAAGATTGTGCAAATTGATTGATCAATCAGGAATAGATTGGCTAGTCAGGAAATAGATGGCTTAGTTAGGAAATAGATGGATTAGTTAGGAAATAGATGGCTTAAAGTTAGCAACCATAATTCCTTCAATCCTAAAGTGGTAGAGGTAACCAGGAATTAATTGATTTAATTAATTAATTGCTTTTTTGAGCTGCTAGTAAATCAAGCTCTGACTTTTACAAAGCTGCATTTAGTTGACTTTGGATTTTTGATAAATGATTACAGTTTACTTAATTAGTCCAATTTACAGAGGGTGCAATGCTATGTTTGGTGAGAATGTGTGCTTTTATATGAGAAATGAGACAACAAGAATCCTAAATAGATATTTTATCCAACTAGAAGAAATCATTCGCTATATCAGAGAGATTGTGTATGAAGAGGAGGAATTATATCAGCTAACCAGCTTGGGACATTTTGTCAACCCGATTTAGTAGAGCCTAGTTAAGTTTTTGAGGGAAATTAATTAATATCAAGAGGAATGTGCACATGTGAATTTGACTTTAATAAATAAAGTTTATTTATTAAAGTGATGATGTTGAATGAATTAAACAATTTAATTTGATTATTTAATTTGGAAAAGGTAACACTGTTTAATTAAATAACTACTGATAATTATTTAATTAAATTAGAAGAATAGGTGAGGTTACATAATTAAAATAATTATTTAATGTAGAAGTTGAAAAGAGGATTAAATGAAGAGTTAACTAAATAGATTGTCTAGTCAACTGAGAGAAAGTGGTTGTTACGTTTAAGGGAATAATGCATGCAGAGATAATTGAATAGTTAACTAAATTTGTTTAGTTAACTAAAAGAAGAATTAGTCCATGTGGAGAAGATAATTAAATTAATTAATTAATATTAAGAGGAACGTGCATGATGAAGTGTTTTTAATAAATAAAATATTATTTATTAAAGGGATGATGTTGAATGAATTAAATAATTTAATTTAATTATTTGATTTAGAAAAAAGGTGGGATTAAATAATTGAAATAATTATTTAATGTAGAAGTTGAAAGAGGATTAAATAATATTTAATATTATTTAATTTATAAGGGGGGATTGGGTGATTTTATTAATTAATTCTTTTTGGAGTTGAACGTGCAAATCAAGTTTGACTTTTGCAAACAAAGTTGCATTAGTTTGATTTTATTTTTGATGATATTTTGAATAGTTTTATTCAATTTATTCAAATTTGGAGGGAAAGTGAGTTAATTAAATTATTATAATTTAATAATTTAATCAACTTAGGGGAATAAAGTTAATTAGTGATATAATTAAATAATTGATGTTATTTAATTAATCAGGAAGAATAAAGTTAGATTAGGACTATATTAAATAAATAAAATTTATTTAATTTTTTGAATTTGATGAAAATGTGAATTAATTAAATAATGTTGTATTTATTCAATTAATAGTAGAAATTAGGTTTTTAGGATTTTACTAAATAAATAAACTTTATTTAATTGGTCAAAAATGATGAAAAATCGAATTAATTAAATAATGTATTATTATTTAATCAATAGAGGAAATTAGGGTTTTTCTTGATGTAAATGATGAATATTAGTGTTAAAATGCTAGTTCGCAAGCTAGGACAATTTTAGGTCTCTATAATTTCAAATATCATCTTGCATGAATCCTAAAATATGTTCCATTTTATGATCAAATAGAGCCCAATGATAATGGTTCTCCTTTCTTCATATGAGGAGAGATGGCAAAATATGCAATAACAGATATAGCAGTGGCAAACCATTATGATGTTTTTTGAATCTTGATGCTTTTCGAGCCACTATGATTATTAATTCATGATGTTTGAGATTTATGATCATATGAGTGAGTTATTGAACTTTGACACTAATTAGTAATTACTAATTGTGCTAATAAGTAATAATTATGAACTTACAAATTATGGTATTATGAAGTATGATTAAATTATGAATTATTAATTAATGATGTATAATTATGTATTAATAAGTTAGTATTTATTAGTTATTACTTATGAGTTCTCCAATTTTATGATTTGTCATGATTTATTATGCATTTTTCTTACAATTATTTTGTAAATATATGTTTTTGATATTTGAAAAATTTGTTGAGTTTTTGTTGAGTCACTCAATCAAAGTCAAATTTGGATCTATCTAATTTTACAAAGTCACAAGTTTTTAATATGTGGTTGAAACAACCAAGCTTTCTAAAATCCTTTTCTTCTTGCTTCAATTTTATAAATAACCATTTCTATTCATTAGTTCAATTTTTTTTAAATATACTTTTTGTGTGCAATGTTTCTATATCATACTTAAATTCTATATTAAAGAACACAAAAAGATAATTTTTTTAAAGAATATTATTCTTGGGTGAGCATACCAAGATGAGGGAAAAAAATGGTCAAAAATATTATTTTTGTTAAACACATGTGCACTTTTTAAAATAAGAACAAGGAATAACATGTGAACCATAATGCATATGCATTACAACTACCATATTGTAGTGTAGAAAAATGTACTCCTTTACATTTTCATACTATGTTTGCATATCCTTGATTAATTGGACTTAATTAAGCTTCTAATGGCCTAAATTATACATTCCAAAGCCTTATTATTCTCGTTTTTCAAAAGGGAAACTTATATTAAACAATTTCCATCGTTAATTTAAACACCTTGGAAATTGTGTCCTAGATTTAGGTCCCAAGACCCATTCACCCTTGGCGAATGGGTCCTCCTTAAGTGCCAAGACCCAATTTTTAATATGTTTTTGGTGGCATTTCAATTATTCAAATTCAACTTTCAAATGTCGCCTTGTGGAATCTATTTTTTTGGAAATTAGATAAACACCTCTAAATACATAGTTATGTTATCAATTCAAATCATCTAGCATTAATGCAACTTTCACAAGATCAAATATTATTGTCAAGAGAATTGAAGAGCAGATTTATCACTCATCTACAATAGTAGTCAAGATCATATCATCATGTCAATATTCATGTGTGTTCATATCATGTTTTGGAGCTAACATTGTGGTGTAGGTTTCAAACATTCAAGAAAGCATTCAAGTATCAAATCAAACAATCATTCAAGATAATTCAAGCAAGATCCAATCCTTAGAGAGATGTGTTAGACTTCAGTCCTCTAAGGGCAACCATTAAGGGTTTGGTGAGTTGTATCATAGCATTGTTCATTCATTAATTACTTCTATTTATCATTATCTTTTATCATCAAGGTTTAACTACCAAATCGGGGTTTGACCAAGGCAAACCCCTATTCACCCAAAAACAAATCTTTTTATTCTCTCTTTGTATGTGTAGATTTATAGGTGAAGAAGGATTGAAGATCACTCAAAAGAGAAATTTTGCAAAGTTGTCAAAGTTGTCAAGATATAGAAACTCACCTACGGGATTTATTTCTAGTTTTCCAACAATCAAACCTGGAGAAATCAGAAGACTAGATCCAAGATCTAAGGACTATAAAAGCAAATTTTGGACCTCTATACAAAGACCCATTTTCCCTAGGGTGAATCTATCCTTCAGCAGTGTTCAAAGCCAACTTTTGGTGCTAGGTACATACCACTCTGCCCTTCTCAAATCAACCTTAAAGTTATTGTTTATGTTTGTGCTATCATAATAATCTACATTTCAAGTTTTAGGTCACATAATTGAGTTCATTAAGGCATTTAATTTTATCTCCCAAAAGTGCATTTCAGTCATTTTTGTCATAAGAAAACAACAGATTCTTCCTAACATGGTTGACTCACCTCAAGGTTGAAAATCAATCTATCCTTGGGAGATCTCCTTTTCTAATGAAATTAGGGAAAAGGTGCATTTTAGGTGTTCCATTCTAGTGATCCCATTCACACACCATCCTCCTAAAATCCCCCTCATTTCCCTATGTTTCATTTTGGTGAACTTGACATGAATTGTGTTGCACAAACGATTGTTGTTGCACCAAAAGATCAACCTGTTAATGCCCAACACAACCACCAAAGTTAATGAATCCACAAGAGGTGGTTAAGCCATGTCATGAACCCAAGAACTATGTTGCACAACACAAGGATTCCAAGGGCACACACCTTGCAATAATCCCCCTTGTGCAAGCAATGGGTTCGAACTTGTGACCCAAAATCTAATACCAAGTGTTGCACATAAGGTTGTCATTGCACCAAAAGATCAACCTGTTAATTCCCAATACAACAACCAAAGTTAATGAATCCATGGGAGGTAGTTAATCCATGTCATGAACTCGAGCATTTCATTGCACATCACAAGGATACCAAGAGTGCACACTTTGCAACAAACTAACCCCAAATTCGTGGATCCATTATGTGTTATCTTAGGATTGCATATGGGGGGTAACCTCCTTTTCATGATGTAGCTTCATTTGGAAACATATCATTGGCATATGGATTTCAATAAGATCTCATGCCTCTTTTATCAATTGGAATTTATCATCTTCTACTTTAAATTAATTGCTCACAACATGGTGTTTAGAAATTTCTTTAAAGTATGGGGCATTATCCCTCCCACTTGATGCTTGCTTGATGACACGACCTTCATTCAAAGTGTGGTCTTCTTACCTCACATGATGTGTCTTCTTGATGGAGGCATTGGGTTTGATGTCCTTCAAGAGTGTGACCTTTCTTGGTATATGGCATTCCTCTTAGTGGTAATGTAATGGCTGGCATTCCCTAAGGTTCAAATCTTTTATCTCTTGACTAGTCCTCTCTTGTGGTGATATCTAGTGTGATTTTCCCTAAAGTGAGACCTTTCATGAACTAATCAAAAACCCTTTAACTATCATAAGAAAAATTCTTGGCCTCCAAGCATAACACAAATTTCTTGTTAGTGGTGCCTTTATTTCATGAGTTTCTAGCATAATGCAATGTGTTAGCCTTGTGACCATCTTGTGTGGCATCTTATCAAAGTTATCAGGGAGTATAAATTTTGATATGGTTATGGTTACACACCTAGTGTATATCGAACTACACTAGACCATTGTGTCTTTCTCATATTACCTTGGGGATCACCTAGTGTATATCAGACTGCACTAGCCCTTATGAGTGTATCTTTGAACAAACAACCTAGGCTTGATCCATATCATTTGGACAAATATTCAAAGCTTGATCCACATCCCTTCTTCATCTTTGCTTAATTTTGGCATTGTATGATGTTGTATCTTGTGTCACTATTGCATTCATATGTCTCTTTGTGTCTTTGTTGGTTTTTCATGGGATCTTAGATCTTGGGGGCTTGATCATTCTCCTTGATCCTTATCTTCTCATCTTTCTAATAGCTGTACAGTTAGACATCTTTTGACTTATTTGTCTACTTTAGTGTGAGTTTGAGTGTGGGCTCATACTCTCACTAAAGTGGGGATTAAATGTAGTGTAGAAAAATTTACTCCTTTACATTTTCACACTATGTTTGTATCCCCTTAATTAACTGGACTTGATTAAGCTTCTAATGGCCTAAATTATGCATTCCAAAGCCTTGTTACTCCCGTTTTATGAAAGGAAAACTTATATTAAAAAATTGCCATCATTAATTTAAACACCTTGGAAATTGTGTGTCTTGGATTTAGGTCCTAGGACAAAGGGAAAATGGTCCTCCTTAAGTGCCAAGACCCAATTTTTAATATGTTTTTGGTGGCATTTTAATGATTCAAATTCAAGTTTCAAATATCGGCTTGTGGAATCTAATTTTTGGGAAATTAGATAAACGCCTATAAATACATAGTTATTTTATCAATTCAAATCATCTATCATTAAGGTAACTTTCACAAGCAAAAAAATTATTGTTAAGATCATTGACGAACAAATGTATCAGTCATCTACAACAACAATCAAGATCATAACATCATGTCAAGATTCATGTGTGTTCATACCATATTTTGGAGCTAACATTATGATGTAGGTTTCAAACATTCAAGAAAGCATTCAAGCATCAAATAAAGCAATCATTCAAGCTAATTCAAACAAGATACAATCCTTTAAGGGATGTGTTATATTTCAATCCTCTAAGGGAAACCATTAAGGGTTTGGTGAGTTGTAGCTTAACATTGTTCATTCATCAATTCCTTCTATTTATCATTATCTTTTATCATCAAGGTTTAATTACCAAATCGGGGTTTAACCAAGGCAAACCCCTAATCACCCCAAGATAAAAAAAAAATTATTCTCTTTGTATGTGTAGATTTACAAGTGAAGAAGGATTGAATATCACTGAAAAGAGCAATTTTTCAAAGTTTTCAAGATACAGAAACGCACCTACGAGATTTATTTTCAACTTTTCGACAATCAAACCTAGAGAAATTAGAAGCCTAGATCTAGGATTTGAGGACTATATAAGCCGATTTTGGATCCATTTTCCCTAGGGTGAATTTTTCCTTCAGCAATATTCAAAGCCAACTTTTGGTGCCAGGTACATACCACTCTGCCCTTCTCACATCAGCCTGAAAGTTACTATTTCTATTTGTGTTATCATAATACTGTGCTTTTCAAGTTTTAGGTCACATAATTGAGTCCATTAAGGAATTTAATTTTATCTCCCAAAAGTGCATTTCAGTCATTTCTATCATAAGAAAATGGCAGATCCTTCCTAATAGGGTTGACTCACCTCAAGGTTGAAAGTCAGTTCTATCCTTGGGAGATCTCTTTTTCTAATGAAAATAGGGAAAAGGTGCATTTTAGGTGTTCCATTCTAGTGATCCCATTCACACGCCTTCCTCCTAAAATCCCCCTCATTTCCATAAGTTTCACATATTAAAATTAAAACATAAACCACATGTTATATAGTCATAACCCACAACCTCAAATTCCCTCGTAGAACAAGAATAGTAGTATTTTTTTAGCACATTTAGGGAAATACAACCATTTACAATCCCCCTCTCTACATTTTTCACCATGCCACATTGGAGAAAAGGTAAGTAATTTGTATTGTTGGGTTTTTAAATCCAGTTTTCTTTAATTTTTAAATAATTTCTCATTTCATAGAATAAATTTATTATTTTTGTTAAATTTTAAAACCAACTCCTATGAATTGAGATCTTGAGCTCAATGTGGAAGAGGAATTCCTAGAAGAAACCCTCATACCACCTAAATATTCTCCAACACTTCATGTAAACCCTCTCCAAGGCTAAGATATTTTAGGAAAATTATAATAAAAATCAATAGCGAAAATGTAGAATTGGTCCAAATGTTGAGTGTGTTCACATCAAACCCTCACCATGTATCATTCCCAAACACATTAGAAGTAATGATGAATCAAGTTGATTTAGTGACAAGTTGAATTAATCAATGGAAAACACAAAGAAATTCATGTGGTCATGTTTATGTGATGAAACTATCTTATGATGATTTTTTTGATAAGATAAGCAGCATTTACAAGGTGTTGTACCCTTTACACAACGAGCCACAAGGGCCAAGAAGAACACAAAGCAAGGTTTTGAAAGGACCAAGAACCTTTTACAACACTAAGAAAAGGACACTCCCAATAGAGAAACAGCACCAGGAGAAAAACTGCAATAACACAGTAGAAGACAAACAACACTTGGACACTAGATAACCAAGAGAGACAAACCAAAACTAGTCCTAAGACAAATACATACTAACAAATCATTCTAGGCAACAAAACTAGGAGTGACAAAACCCTTAGGACAAACAATATTCCTAAGTCAAGAACAAAAAATGCCTTGATCCAAGAACCAATCCCTAACACATCAAGTCCTAAGAGACTACTAGAAACAACCAGATCACAAACCACCTGCAGCAGCTAGACTGCGGCAAACCTTTCGCTCAAATAAATAAAAATTGAGCCTAACAGACTCCCACCAAGAGAGGAGTATGAAACACAAGTTGTAAAGATACATTTGTTAGGTTGCACCAGCCAACTAGACACCGAGCCAAAAACCACCTCAAAAGGATGGGGCTCCCCTCTATAGGAGAGGAAGAAGTGGGAACCAGAACTACCAAAGAAACCTCCCTCCAGAGCAAGCAACTTATGATGATGTTAAAGGAGATAACAAAAGACAAATATTTTTTCATTTTTATGGATCCAAAAGCCAATATTCTCTTTCCATTAAATTGAAAGAGATTCTTAATTTATTGGTACACTTATAATAAAATAAATATTATTTTTAAGGATACATGGTTGATTTTCTTCAATCAACCTCTTCACAATAACTATGAAGTGCTATTGTATTTTCTTAGGAAGATTTATTGTGAATTATTAGGAAAAATGTGTCTCAACCTTGCAACTACAAAATTTACTATTTATAGTAAGTTTATATTTGAGCACAGATGGATCCAAAATTTTCCCCAAAGCTACGAAATAGCCAAATAAATATGTTGGTAAAATTTTGACCCAAGATTATGCCTGATTTTCAATATATTAAATTTTTCATTTTTAAAAGTTTCAAAGTCAAATTTGAGGCACTTGGAGGCCATTTTTGGGTTCAAAAGTGTTGTAATTGGTGAAAGAGGCCATTTTTTATTAGTGTTGATAGAAAACTTCATGAAATTTACAACAGTTCAAATAGTTCCTCAATCAAACTCTTAGATCAAAAGTAATGTCTTTTTGGAAGTTGGGTCTCCCGAATTGGAAAATGTGAAAACATGTTAAACATAATAAAGAGTTGTAAGAGGGAGTTACACATGTTGGTGTGTGTTTTGAAACATCATAGGGAATATTTGATTGGATATAAGTTGGGCACCACTTTTTGGGCAGTTTCATCTCATGATTTTGTAAATATCATTTTACAGTTTCATGTATTGTATCTCCTATGTATTAGGTGCTTGAGATGGAGGTTGAGCATGAGAGTCTTATAGATGTTGATTTTCCTCTATATCTTTGGTTGGTGATACCCTTTTGAAAATATTTCTCTACAACTATAGTGTAATCTTTTTTATTTATGAATAATATATTGGATGATTTTTGGAGTGTGAGGTTTTTCTTCCAAAATTGCTTTCCCCACATAAATTGTTGTTTTGTGATATGAATGATATTTATATTTATTTATGTTTGGTTTATATGACTATTGTAAAGATTTGAATTTTTTTGCATAACCTTCCTCTTAAGATTAGTGTAGGAAGTTTTTCGCTACCTTAGCTTTCTTACATGAATTTTCTCTATAAAATTCCTAATTATTTTTATCTTGTGGTGTTTTAAGATAGAGGCAAAGGTTCTACACAAGATAATGAGGGAGATTACCATGTACCAAACAATCCACTTAGACTCAGCCCAAAAACAATTCATCATGTCATGACACTATCAATTATCAAGAGGAGTATAGAGGTTTAAACCCTTTATATCCCTGCAACACTCGTAGATACCATCATACAACATGACACACATGTATCTTAGTTTATTATTTTAGAGAATGATCATGTAGTGAGACCATCTAGTTGTCTTTGTGTCATCCCCACTTCTATAATTCTTGAATTTCTATTTGTGTTGGAGGAGAGTATGATCCATAGAGTGTGATGAAATACCTTAAAGTCATCATGGTGTCACCTTCACTAATGCATTTAATGTCATTTTTTGTGTTGTAAATGCAAAGGGTGGCCCAACACCAAACTATGAAAGATTAGATGATATGATCATCATTAATAAGTTACTAAGTTGTATGGTAGTCATGCAAAGTGTTTTATATGAGTTTATAGTATTTTATATTATATATTTAAGATTTTAGTTCATCTAAATTGACTATTAATTTCTAAAAATTAATTAAAAATATCGATTTATTATATATTTTGAGGTCTAACATCATATGGTGGTGCATTGTCATCTAATCCACTAATGATTGTTGCGGTCTCATTTTTTCATAGATAACTTTTATATACATTTTTAAAAATGTGTATATATAAATTTTATATATACAAATAGGTAGATATATGTTTAGTATACATAAGTATTTTTGAAGAAAAGTTGGAATTAAAGTTAAAGAGGTAAATTTTAGAATAAATATCAATCTATTTATTACTTTATTTTATTCTTCTTCTTTTTAAAAATATTTCTTAAGTGTTTACAAGTGGGTGTATTTGTACTATGTTTTGTTTAGTATAATTTTTTATTTGCCTAAGTTGTAATAAACCTCTAAAAAATAGTAGTTTGTTTTCACAACACTATTGAAATTATGAAAACATAATTTGTTGTTGAATAGGTTGGTATTTGATCATCTTCTAGCATATATGTTTGAGTGAGAATCATTACATAAGATACATTGAAATACATTTAGCACATTTTGAATTTTAAAATATAAAAAATATTATTGATTGTATATAATTTTCTCAATTAATTATTTTATCATTTATTTAGTTTTTGCACCTATCTTTCTATGAAAACGATAGGAGAATGTTGTTGCTAGTATAATTTTAGCCTCTATGCCTTTGACATAGGTATGCATATGTAATGTATAAATGTAATCATAAATGTCTTGTCTTAGTTGATGTCATTAAATAACTACAAATAATTGGCATTCAATTATTGTCTACTATTTATGTGTTCACATAGACCGATGCGAGCACTCTATTTGAATGACATGTATCTCTTGACAATGTTGACTATTAGAGGCAATTTGAGTTAGACTAACATATTTTTGTAATTGTGTGTATTGTTTTACATCATTTTTAATATTCTTTTTAGCTACAAAATATGACACAGTATCTGATTTTATAATTTTTGTATGTATGTATATATGTATGTATGTATGTATGTGTATCTATCTATCTATGTATATTATATATATGTAGCATCATAAATTGTCACCCTTGATAATTTCACACTATTTTTTGCTCCCCCCTAAGTTATTGGACCTAATTGAGCACTTAATTTCCTAAATTACGCATTATGTAGTCCATTTTAAACATTTTCCTACAAATTGCAAGCACAAAACAAATGCTTTCATTTAATACTTTTCCCTTGAATCCTTAATTTCTAGAAAATAGGTCTGGAACACTAGCGCCTAGGGTGCCTATGTCCCCCTATTTTGGTTTCAAATTCAAATATGTCGGTGTCAGTATTTTATTATTCAAAATTCAAATATCTAAAGTCGGCTATTGGGATTCAATTTTTTAAAAATTAGAATAATTGCATATAAATACATAGTTATGGCATTATTTGAAAACTAAGTGAAAATATCTAGCAAGAAGTGAAAGTATTAAGAATCAAAGGAAAGAATTATTATCAAGAGCACTATCAAGTAATTCAAGAGTAGCCATTAAAGGATTTATTGCAACAATTCAAGATCCAAACATCATTTCAAAGTGTAGGTGAGTGTTTTTATGTTTATGTTTTCATGTTGTTTTTGAAGACTAATCCTTATAGGTCTCCAAGCAATTCAAGCAAGCAAGATCCAATCCTTGAGGAAGCCATTGAAGTGTGGTGATTTGTAGCATTTTTTGGATTCATCATTCCTTCCTATCATTTACCTATTTATAATTGACATTTCCATTGTCAAAGTGGAAACACTAACACGAGGTTTAATTAAGGCAAGCCCCTAAATGACACAACCTTTCTTCTATCTTTGAATGTGCAGGTTTCAGGTTTGAAGAGGATTGAAGGAAGTTTGAAAATCAATTATTTATTGTTGCAATAGAAACCCTACTCCTTTGCAACCCATGCAAACTCACTTTAGAAAGATCCGATAGTGATCCGACAAATTTGTAGATGAAAATTGGAATCTTTGATCCATCTCTTGAGGACTACAAAATAGATCTAAAAAAGACCTAGGACAGTGGTTCCTCAAGAGGAAACTTCCTCAAAAAGCAGGATCATATTTATCTGATTTAATATTTTTAATATCTATCATCTACACAACCGGCCCAATTTGCATCTATGTAAGCACTCATAGTAAAATCAGTATCCTTTAGATACCATAAGTCATGATCTAGAGTACATTTTAAGTATTTGGATATTCTTTTCACTACTACAACATGTGACTCTCTAGGATCTTGAAATCTAGCCACAAGACAAATTGCATGCATGATGTCCGGTCTAGTAGCAATTAGATATAGCAATCCTCCAATCATTGATCTATACTTTCTCTTATTAGCCTTAGAAGATTCATCATTCTTGCTCAACTTGCAACGAATAACCATAGGGGTACATACTGGTTTAGAATCTTCTATTCCAAACTTCTTCAACATTTCCTTAGCATACTTTGATTGTGAAATGAAAATACCTTTATTTGTCTGATTGATTTGTATCCCAAGGAATAATTCATCTCCACAAACATTGACATTTCAAATTCTTTCTACATCTTATCTGCAAAATTTTTACACATAGCTTCATTTCCTTCAAAAATAATGTCAACATATACAACCATAATCAAGATTTGATCTTTTTCAACTTTGAAGTAGAGATTGTTATTTGTGGTACTTTATTGAATCCTTGTTGTAACAAATACTTTTCCAACCTTGCATACCAAGTTTTGGGAGCTTGCTTCAATCCATATAATGCCTTCCCCAATGTACAGACCATATCCAATTTATCTAATAACTAAAATCCTTTTGGTTGTTCTATGTATACTTCTTCCAATTCACTATTCAAGAAAGCAGATTTCACATCCATCTGATAAACTTTGAAATCTTTACGTGTTACAAAATCCAAAAACATCTTGATAGCTTCCATTCTTGCCACCAGAGTATGTCTCCTCAAAGTCTATCCCTTCTACTTGTGAGTAGCCTTTACACAAGCCTTGCCTTGTTTCTTACCACTTCTCTATTCTCATTTAATTTGTTTATGAATACCCAATTAGTTCCAATCACATTCTTGTTTGTTGGTCTTGGGACAAGTTCCCAAGTTTGATTCTTCTCAATTTGCATTAGTTCTTCTTCCATATCCTTGATCCAATACTCATCCTTGCATGCTTCAATCACTGTTTTCGGTTCAACTTCAGAAAGTAAGCATAGATTTATCTATTCTTCAACAACTTTCCTTCTTGTTAGTACACCTTTTTTGTTATCACCAATGATTTGTTCTTCAAAATGATTCTTCTGCACATGCTTAGGAGTTTTAGGAATCTTTTCTAAAGCTTCTTCCTCTTTAATATGCACTTCTTTTTCCTTAGCTTTTTCTTATTCTTTGCAAGTAGACTCATCTAATTCATATCCATCTATTACCACTAAATTCTTCTAAGGGTCTTCATCAACCTTGACACTTGCACTCTCAACAATCTTTCTCAGCCTCTTGTTGTAACACCGGTAAGCTTTGCTTTTAGTAGAATATTCAAGGAAGATACCTTCATCAGACCTTGCATCAAACTTTCCTAAGTTCTCTTCATCCCTTCTAATATAGCATTTGCTTCCAAACACTTTGAAGCATTTAAAAGTAGGAATCCTTCCATACCATAGCTCATAAGGAATCTTTGTGTTTTTTTCTCTTGCTTGTACTTTGTTAAGTATATAAATAGCAGTATGAATTGCTTCTCTCTAGTAGACTTCCAATAGATTTTCTTATTTCATCATTGTTCTTGTAGCTTCTTGAATAGTCCTATTCTTTCTTTCAATTACTCCATTCTCCTAAGGAGTCCTAGGGGCAGATAAATGCCTCTTTATTCCATGATTCTGGTAGAAGATATTAAAATCATTGGAGGTGAACTCTCCACCTCTGTCAGACCTCAAACATTTTATTTTCATATCCATTTCATTATAAACCATAACTTTAAATGCTTTAAACTTATCTAGGGCTTCTGATTTTTCTTTGAGAAAAGTAATCCATGTCATTTTAGAATAATCATCAATCAATAGCATGAAATACCTGTAACCTTAAAGACTTCTTACTCTGGTAGGACCACAAAGATATGTATGCACCAATTCCAACAGTTTGATAGTAGATTATTCTTTTATTTTGAAACTTCTTCTTGCTTGCTTTCCAACTTGACACTCCTTATAGACAATATTGATAGGCTTTGTAATCTTTGGTAGATATCTCACAGCTTGAACATAACTTATCCTCACTAGGATATCAAAATTGATGTGACACATTCTTCTATGTCATAGCCAACTCTCATTGATTTGAGTCATGAAACAATAACCATCAACACCTTTGAGTTGATAGACATTTCCAGCTGTCCTTCTAGCAACAATCATAGTTTTGGAGCCTTTTTTGATCTCACAACCATCATCCTAAAACATAAGATTGTATCCCTTGCTACACATTTGTCCAACACTCAAGAATTATATATTAAACCCTTAACATAGTAAACATCATCAGTATTATGCTTTCCATCAAAACTAATTGAACATTTTCCACATATCTTAATAGATGCATCATCACCAAACCTAACAATTCCTCCATGTTTTTCAAGTTTAACAAACTTACTCTTATCCACTATCAGTGATCCAGTAGTTCTTCTCTTGTCTAGCATGAAAAGTAGACACCAAAGTTCCTTCATTTTTAACACTTACTTTCGGAGCCCTTTCCTTCACACATCTCTCAGAGTTAGAAAAATTAGTTTAATCTTTTAGATCCATGAACAAGCATTCATTATCCTCATCATCAAATATACTTGCATCTTCTCTAACATAAAAACTTTTCTTAATCATCTTACCTTTGTTCTCCCTATTTTTGTTATTCAAAGCTCTGCTTGGACATCTAGAAGCATAATGACCTATCTTTCCACAACTGAAACATTTAAAAGGAAACATACCAATTTATTTTCCAATACCCTTTTTCATTCTTCTAACAAAGTTAGATTCCACATCATCAAGATCCACCTGATCTGATTCCATAGTCTTCTCTGATTTGTGGTGTAGGTGCACCTTTGCATGAACATGCCTCCATGAGGCAAATTTTGGATTTTGAGTTTGTATAAGCATTCTCATGATGTAATAAGGCTTAGTTATCCATTTTGGAGGTTGTAATAGTTTTAGTTAGTTAATTTAGGCATAAAGTGCAAAATTGCAAAATATTGACAAAGTTGTCAAGTTCAAATATTGAAAAGATGCAAAAGTTGTAAAGGCATATAATGTCAAGGGACAAGGTAGTTGTAGGGTTGATTGAGTCATTGTAGGAATTTGAGAAGTCAGGGAAAGTGTTTAAAATTATGTAATTATTGTATTAGAGGACATTGTTAGCTTTGTTTTGTATTGCTTCTTGAGAGTTTTCATTGTGATTTAAGCCACTTAAAGGGGAATTACTGTTGACAGGTCTGAAACAGAGGCATAAGGGTTTGAAGTTCAAAATGTGTTGAATAGGCCATTCCTCCTTCTGTATGGGTTGTAACTCAGAGGAATGGGCCTTTGTAGACTAGTGTAGGTGTAGTTATAAGTTTTTTTGTGGTGGAAGAGAGATTAATGAGGATTGGTAATGTTGCCCTGTTATAAAAACCAATTTTAGTGCCTTTTGAGCAAGGCTTAGGGGAGTGATTTGAAGAAATAGACCAAGGAATTGTTAGGACTTGATGAAAATAGTGCACGAGCAGGTTTATTTAGATATGTTGATATGATTTGAGTTGTTAAAAAAGGTTATTTGTGAGAAAAAGTGAGAAACCCTAGTTGTAAAGGGTGAAAAATAAGGGAAAAGAG
>VDFB02000003.1:74621371-74751530 GCA_007258455.2 Sequoia sempervirens | reverse complement strand
CTATGTCATGTGACGACAAAGAGATAATGTAAGATAAGATCACATGACAAATAAGACTTCTATAAATATTCATCCCACTAAGTAAACTGAACATGTGAACATGTGTGAAAAGGTCCTAACTAGGAACTAGTTAGATAATATACTTTTTTCACACTACAAAGGAGGAAACTAGATAGGAAATACCCTTTTTCACACCAACATATAGCTTTAAATACTACTATTTCAAATTTATTTAAGTGTGCTCAAGGCTTAATGAGAGGATTAATGAAAATATTATAAAATTTTAGTGTTTATGTCTTAAGATGAGGCATCGTCTCCTAAATGATGAGTTACAAATTAATTTTATTCAAATTTTATCACTAATTAAGAATAGTGTTTGTTTGAATATTTTCTCATCATTCATGAATTTATGCGCTCATGTTAAGTGTAAAATAGAAATTATAGGCTTCTAATGCATTGAAATATATTTCTTCTCATGTGCCTTTTATCCCTTCCTACCCTTTCAAGTTTTAAATAAAAATATTTTTAAAAGTGTGGTGATAGGAAAGATAAAATACTAGTATGCATCATGTGAAAAATAAATCTAATGTCCTTTTATTTAAGCTTCCTCAAATTTTTAGAAAGTTTACTGAGTTGGATGAGCCCCTAGAAAAAGGTTCTTAAATTTTTTCTTCGTAATAATATGATTACTCTTTTTCCTTTAGATTCATTGGATACTTATAGATGAGTTCCTAAGATTTATGATAAGCATGAATTATGTAATTTCATAGAATTAATAGAAATACTATTTAGGGGTGCAATATTTATTTGATCGTTTGGGTATTTTTATTCAAACAACAAAACATGCTCCATATGAAAGAAATGATATTTTATGTGGTTTGTATAAGTATTATAAGGAAAATAATGATATAAAAATAAATAAAATAATCAATATTTTACAAGACTATTTATAAACATTATTTTAATGCTTAATGAAGATACAATTCCTAAGGAACCTCAAATTTCTTGACCTTCAATATTTTCATATGGGTTTAGATATTTTCATACCTTTAGGAGATCTTTATGATTAACCCATTATTTATTTGTCATACAAGAATGTAAATAATAAAGGAGTTGTACGTGATAAATCAAAGCTTGAACTTCATCTTAAAAGAGTACTACTACTACATGGATACCAAAGAAAGAATCACATGGTAAAGGATACAAAATATTCATATGGAGCCACTCTAAAGAAACACAAAAAAAAAATGGATTAAAAAGGAACAATTAGTGTTGCCTCATCATTTTCACAAATATGTAAAGAACATCACATGAAAATGAGAGTCTTCTAATATTAGATAAATGGGTGGATTTTGCATATCACAATTGGCATGTGTATGATCTATTAGAGGAATATACTTTCCACATTGTTGGTTGAGACCTTGATTATTTGATAATTATTATTATGTTACATACTTATCTATATTTTCTTTTATGTTATTCATGTTTCTTGTTTATTGTCTTGCCTGCAATGTGTTTTCCACATAGATTTGGGATGATGAAAATTATGGAGGGATTAACAACTATTATCATCATGTTGACCAAAAATATAGTGTTGTCTTCTTTATGTTTTGGATGTTGATATTTATTTTTATGCATATTTGTTGTGCTTCTTCTTATTCATACTATCTTATATTATCTCTTACTTTGTCCTTTTTGATTAATCCTTGTTTATGTTTTGTTAAACCTCCTTGTTCTTTCATTGTCATTTCACCTTCTATATTATTTTGTATGTCTTATTTCACGCCTTTATACATATGTTGTGTAATGTTTCTCACTTCGTAGAATCACCTTTATATCACTTATCTTCTACTTGGATGATACTATAATCACGTCATTATCCTATTATTTTATATACTTATAGTGGTTATATTTTATGTCTATCATGCTTGATTACATGTGTATATAATTGCATATGCACACTTACATAATTTTATGATGATTACACAATAAAATTTATTTATCTCTTATGGCTCTTATATGATTTTATTTTTACATGATTTTCATATGATTCAAATGTTTACCATGCTTAGGGCTTATGATATCACACTTAGGGCTTATGATATCACACTTACAAAAACATGCTTATTTGATGGTTATATATTTACATTTTTTTATCATTTTTTATGTTTAGGAGTATAGTGATAACTTAATCCTCTTCATGGATTCCTTCCTTAATAGATTCATGCCATATTTTAGTGGCTTCATGTCACCATAGATTCGTGCCACCTTGGCTTTATGTCACTTTTCAATTTCATGATTGTTTAGTTTTTTATCATTGAAATGATTAAGCAATTATGCTAGTGCTTATCTTTAATTCCTATTTGATGTTGTTGGAATTTTTGTGTTTAATATTTTTATTATGAACTTCTCATTACAAGGAAATTGTACCAATTTTTTATCCATATTTTTATCTTTTTTATGAGTGTGAATATTTGCATTCATGTTGGTTGTTTATTTTAATTCAAGATATGCATCTTCATAGTAGTTCACATGAATGTTGAGGTGGTGGTAAAATATAATGGTACAAAAATTACATACTCCACTCTTTAATTCATTTTGGGATCATTTTGATTGGGTATCTTTTATGTAATAACTAATATACAAGTGACATACTTTTGCATAAAATCTAGAAAATACCTAAACCAAACCTTATTCTAGCTTCAAGCATCCCAACGGACCAACATTGATCATCACTTCATTCATTCCTTTACTTGGGTCGATACTAATAAACCTAGTTCTAATTCACACATATGGATTTGATCTATAAACTCTTAAATTTAAATTTAATTATGGGACCACATTGACCCCTTCCTAATTAGTCATTACCTATCGACTTGATTGCAAAACATTTGCAATTGCATGCTAGGATATTGTATAAAAGGATAAACCCAATTCGACTTTTAAGCATCCATAAGCTCTTACTCAAATTTGAATCATCATTCAAGAAACATTATAGTGCATCATGTAGCATAAAAAAAAACACTTAGTGATAGATTTCATTATCTTGAATGTTGTAGGTTGCTTTCAATCCTTGTGCCAAAACTATTAAGTTAGATCCTAGGGGTTTGATCAAAGGAGAATATATTTTCTGAGTAAATTTCTTATAGGTGTTCATCCATATTGCTTGGTTTATAGGTTCAAATTCTAGGAAGAAAATAAAATATTTTTAGGCAAATAGAACCTTACATATAATTTATGTACATAGAAAGTTTGATTCCAAGAGCAAGGGTCACTTTCATGGGCACAAAATTTGATTTTGTGCATGCATTTTTTTTTACCTAAAATAAAACAGACACCAAAACTATAATCTATTAGAGTATCAAAAAATTAGATTTATATCAAATCCTATGTTGGATCAATAACAATAGTCTTCAACCACACATCATCAAGTCATTCATAAAGCTAAATCCAAGGTGTCCTCTCTTTTTATTTCAAAAAGTGTGCTTGTACATTTCAATCACTATCCCAACTCATTAATCTAGGTTAATTTCTTACTTGGGTTAAATTTATTACTTAGCTCTAGTTTATGTATAAAGGTGTGTTTTATTTGTTTACACACATTGATATAAGTATATATGCCAAGTGTAGTATATATTCATCCTTTTAAATTAAATAATTAATCACTTTAATCTACAAATATCTATATCTATTGGTGTATGTGAGAAATAATTTAGAGTGCTAATAATATAGAATTAAAACACATTAAATTGACATCAAACTCTAAACTACAAGAACACCTCTTCTTGAGTGCTTTCTCCTTTGAGAATAAGATCTAATCATGCTTATGAACATAGTTGCTCAAATAATAATGCAAGATATTTGCATCATATACCTATGATCGATTGATTAAGAGATCCTCTTGATTTGTGAAAGGAGAGATATATTTATAGGTTTTTGGATGAGGAGATAAATGGTTGAGATCAATCAAATTGATTGAGAAACTTGAGTTAGTTTTTCTTGATTTGATTTAAAACTATTTTGCATGACTTTTGGTTTATTTGATTCATTTAATTTAAGAATGTACAAGCATAAATCAAGTAATTAAAACTTGCATGACTTGATGAATAGAAGAGATTGACTTTTGAAATGAATTAATTATGGTATGGTGAGAGAATAATTAGTTAATTATGTGTCTCAAGTTTGATTATGGAATTGTTAGAGGATAATCAACTATTTATTTATATAATTAATTAATTGTGTATGGATTTAGTTAGGAATTGATTAATAATTTATAAAGTGATGTTAGTGGATTCAAATAAAATTTAATTAACATGGTATAATTAATCAATGAACATGAATTTAATTAATAATTAGCTAACTAATTAATAATAATTAATTAGCTAATAGAATGTGATGATATGATGTAATTAATTAACTAATCAATATGATGATGTTAGAGTAAACTATCTAAGATGAATTAATGAATATGATTAATTATAGAAGGTGGTAAAATCTAGTTGTATATAGTACTTAAACAGTTGGCTTATATATTTAGTAAGATTTATGTATCAAATTTTGTATAAATAACTAGAATAGTGTACATAATTATGCATAAAAAGTGAATATAAAGTTCTAAAAAACTAATATACATATGTAAATGCATATTTTCAATTGTGTTCCCATGAATGCATATGTGACTATATATTCAAGTATTGGTTGGTCCAAAGGTCCATATATTGAACTTGGACAATGGTTCTCTTAGTAGGCTATTTATATTAAGTTTTCTTTTATTTTTACATTATGTAAAGTGTTTTGATATAATACAAAAATATATCATTTTCTTTACAACTATCAATGATACTCACTTCTAACAATATTGTAAAGTAACTATTGAATTTAAACTTGTCTCAAGTTTGGAATTCAAATAAGAATTTTCTAATATTAAAATAAAATAACTTATTCAAAAATATATTCATTTTCCTTTCATGAAATACATGTGAATGAGCCTTTAATTTAGTTACATTATTTTTTCATATGATGTTCACTAATCAGTAAATAAGACAAACACAACCTCCAACTTATACAACTAGAATTTCTAACGTGCTTAAAAAATAACACAACAAAACTCCACCAATCTAACCATGAAAATGAAGAGGGGTGACTCACCACCTAACCATATAGCATTTGTCAAATGATTATCCCTAGCCAACCCCCAAATGTAAGGGGGTCCAAGATAGGACAATGTTGCCATATCACTCTCATAAGGATAATATAAATAGTTCTAAGAATGATTACATTAGGATGACACCTAGGACAAAACCCATGAAGCCTCCTCATAAGCATGTGGAACTTTCCCTTTTTAACAACAAAAAATAACCATAACAAAAACAAAAAGAATTACCCAAAAAGACACATTGCTCTACCATTTGAAAAGATAACAAGGGGAGGACGTAATGCCTTTAACTAGTAAATTTGACTTTCCAAGACATATCAATATATTCTTCACTTCTTGTAGTTCCTATTCTTCAAATATCCTCCTAAAGACTTGTAAATAACTCCCTCAAAATCCCCAAATGTAATAAGATAATTAGCATGAGTGGATTAATAATCAACTTTCATAGTGTCAAATCCCTCACACACTCTCCCAAAACCACATATAATTAAAATTAGTAATACCATTAAAATTTTGTGAGAAGGAATTAAAGAAAAATAGAAGCAAAGGCAAGTCTCCAAGAGATGCTGACAAGGAAATCTAAAACAAAAAAGTAATTGTTAAGAAAATAAACTCCAAAGCTCAACCAAACCCCAAAAATATTAAAGATATAACCAATTCCAACATGATCAAAAAGACAAAAAGATTAAGCACAACAAATTATAATAACCTAAGAACACGAATAAAGATGTAAGAAAAAAGCTACAATTTGATAGATATGGGGACTTACCTTGACTACACCACCTAAAAATCTACACTTGCTCCTCAGTCTCCTTTATCTTCCCAAATTAACAAAAAATTGTGTAGAAATTTGATTTTTCAACCTATATAGAATGAACTCTTTGTTGTCTAATGGAAAAGGGATATGTGGCCCTTTTATTTCCCATTTTTGCATGATCCTTATTTTGGGTTAGTAAGCTCATAGCGGGCTCAACTTATGGTTAAAATAACCCTAACCAAAGACCCATAGGAATCCCACTCATCCCACCCTAGGAAACACTTCATAAAAAGGGGCCTACAAATGACATCTAAATTTAGATTTTATTTTATTTTTTATTTCCTCAACAATGATAGCATAAGACATGGGTTATAAGGAGGACATATAAATGTACCTCTAAGTTCCTAACCTCTAACTACTTTGTTGACTAGTCATCAATAGGGATTATATAAATAAGGATAAGAATTATTCAAGGATAAAAAATGAAAGTGTTGTGGTAATGTGGTTTAGGGGATCCCCTTATCTCCTCTCCATTCTTTACCTATAATCCACACACATTACACTGATTAGTACATCTAAGCAAGATAACATACACAAACCAAATCATCACATATTGAGTCAAGCAATGAATATTTTTTAGTACCGTCTCTATATTAGTAGAACACATTAGAGTCACACACTAAAATTGTTGTAATCATAGGAAGAGAGCATCTAGTCACACAATTGGTTAACCATTATCTTGTATTATGTTAATAATAATCAATACAATAAATTGTGTGTAATCATTCATGTATCATAATTACTGAGTGCAATAAAATGTAGCCACAAATAGCTTGTTGATATTGTGTACCTTGGAATTTTACCCTATTCTAATATGCAAAATAACTAAAAATGCAAATGATAAAACACTAAGAACACTTCAATGATTAGCCTAAAGAGTGATAAAACAAGGAAAATAGATGAAATAAGATGCAAATTGATTATACCTTCCTTGTTGTTGAAGACTCCTTGGTTGGCCCTTGATTTAGATGAATTTGTATGCTCCTTAGATGGCTTTTGATGTTACTAGATGCAAGATTGATAATGGAAAATGACTAAATGGATGGCTAAATGATAGTGAATGCTTGGGAATGCAAATTAACAGCATAAGGTTGCTCAAATGAAAAAATTCTAAAAATGCCCTTGAGGAGGGGGCATTTATAGAAGAATTTGAATTCTCTAGAGAATTCAACGGTTGAAATTCATCCAACAAGGTCAAGATGAAGAGCTATGGTGGGTTGAGAACTCACAAGCCCTCACATCTTGACATGTGGATGGTGAAGTGGCTAAGAGGAGATGAGGTGTAAGTGAGGTGGCCAAAAGGTACATGAGGTGGAGGAAGGACAAGTACACCTTCAAGTACATTGGGAAGAATCTTGGGTGAATAAAAGTGAATTTTAAATTCACAATGATTGAAGAATCTAGTGGATAAGACAATGTTCCCAAAAGGTGGGAGTTTGTCACATGTGACTTGATGTGACAAGTCAAAGATTCTAGAAGATGCATGGGAAAAGGGGATTCTTGGAGGAATAAAAAAGAATTAAAAATTCCTTGGGGGATGGGGAGAGTTGACCAAGGTACTAATTAGGCTTAATTAATCAGTAATTAGAAGACAAATGAGGATTAAAAGCCAACTTGCAAAAGTTGGAGGATGTGACACATCCTAATCAAAGATTAGGCATGTGCACATCTCTAATGAAGAGATTAGGAGATGGATTAGGATTAGATGAAAATGACATGTGAGGAATTAAGTAAATGTATTATTTATTTAATTTATTTGATGAAAGGAGGATTAAAGAGAATAAAGTATTTAATTATTAATTAAATACCTTAGGGATTTGGCAGAATTAAGGGTATTAATTAAATAATAGTGATATTACTTAATTAACTTGGATAAGAGGATGTTTAGATGAAAAGTGATAAATTTGGATAAATTAAGTGTCCAAATTTGGATGTCTATAGATATATCTAAAGAACACATGTACATATATGGTGAAATCAAAGTCTTATTGTTGATATTATATTATTACATCAATCTAATCCAAAATTAATATCCAAAATGTATGAGATCGTCAAAATATATAATGAGGCTTGTAACAACATAATATATTGATCAATGGGTCAAAATGAAAAAGAGAAAGGTGAAATGGGACATCACATTTTCTATACGATGTCGATGTTGATACTAGTTGATGATGTTTATCCTTTTATACAATGCCCTACCATATAAAGATCACATATGTCAATTTCAAGTTGGCAATTAATAGTGAGTAGGATAAGGATCAACTTGAAACCATAATTAAAGTTGCTTTCGAAAGTTAGGTAAAATCTATATTACAAATATGAATTAGGTTTAACTCCACACTTTTTGAGTTTGTCTCAAAATAAGAAATGAATAATTTGTATAACAAATTCAAACCTTTAAAATATGTAAAAGTGAATTTAAAGTAATTAACTAACTTTTCAATACAAATGTACCACTTATACACTAATCATTGCATTTGAGACAACTTAATCAAACCCAATCCAAAACATCTAGAAAAAATAAAAATATACACTTTTCAACCTTCTATATATGTCAAATTTTTATAAAGTTGTTTTGTATGATGGGTCGATGATCGAAAGCCAATTAAATACCTAAGCATTAAACCAGAGTAAAACATTGGAGTCACACTTCTCCATCATGTTTGGAAGGGCCAACTAGTGAACCCAAAAAAATCTAGAGAACACATGCACATATATGGGGAAATCAAAGTATTATTTATATTATCACATCAATCTAATCCACAATCCATATACAAGATGCATGATATCATCAAAATATAAAATATATAATGAGGCTTGTAACAACAAAAATATATTGATCAATGGGTCAAAATGAAGAAGAGAAAGGTGAACAAGGAACATCACATTTTCCATATGATGTAGATGTTGATACTAGTTGATGATGTTTATTCTTTTATGCAATGCCCTACCATATAAAGATCACATATGTTAATTTCAAGTTGGCAAATACTAGTGAGTAGGATAAGGATCAACTTGAACCCATATGTAAAATTCTGGACCAATTTTTTCAATTTTTTATTACAATAAGCAATGCAACACACATCTGTTAGGGTTAGCTCTTAAACCAAAAAGATGCGGAATACAACTCTGACCAAGGATGTACACCAGGATCCTGAGTTGGGCAAGGTGTGAGCATATGGTCAGAGGATCTCTATGCACTGTTGAATTGAGTAACTCTAACCAAGAATGTGCCAAGAGATGGCGAGCATATGGTCAGACGATCCCTACAAGCTACCAACTAAAAGTAACTCTAACCAAGAATGTGCCGAGAGATGGCGAGCATATGGTTAGAGGATCCATGAAATGCAATGATGTCCCAACTGATCAACAACATGATATTACAATGCAAGTTCATAATGTAAATAGGCGGCAAGCCAGCCTCTTCCACTTATTCAACGGGTATTACAATGAGTAAAAGCAGAAGATAGATGAGAATGCTGATAGTACTACTGTTCAACTTACAATGAAATAGAGTGCCTGCCAAGAACATAAGATTAGAAGCTTCCCAATGCTACAATAATGAAGTAAGATATCTCCAAAGCTTAATAAGACTTTCCAGTCACAAACCCTTCACCAAAATGCAATTACCTAAATCTGATATGACAGAACATGGACTGAAAATGCATAACCAACAACACAAAACCCTACTAAAATGCTCGTATCTCACACTAGACTCACCCAAATGACTCCAAATCAAATGCATTAGCTTCCTATAATGATGGCGCCCAAGTTACAACAAAGAAAGCCACCCCAAAGCCTTGATATTATTTTGCACGCATCCCAATGCTTCTCTTGAGAGGTATGACCTACTAAGAGGGGTGATTTGCCTTGGAAAAATCAAAATCTTCAAATAAAAATCTGTAAATTAGCACAAAGGGTCGCCTCACATAGAGAAAGAGATGGCAACAATACCCAGAATGATTATATTTGTATTTTTTGAAATATGTGCAAAAACAACATTCAACACCTTGAAGTCAGCAACATCAAAAATTCAATAGCATGCTCAAAAAGGACTACAAATGCATAATAACTTCTACAATGCAACTTCTCACTACAAAGCTCAGTCAACTACAACTAACTCTCCACTAGTTGCTATCTTTCAAGCAAGAAGTCGAGCCAAGGCTAGGAGGCATACATTCCTCGAAGCGATCCTGATACCATTCCGACAGCATAACTTTACTGAAGACATAAGATGTCCAACTGAAGAGTAGAGACTTCTTTTTATAAGCTTGAGAGGAATCTTTTAGAAGCATCAAGAAGGCGCCCTAATTTTCAAATTTGAATTGTTCATATTTCCCTCCTTGGATGGCATCCCTTTTCTCAAAGCTATATTTTGACTTTATTTTAAAATAATTTCCTCATCAAAGTTGGCATCCCTTTTTCAAGCATGATTTTAGAAATTTGAAAATATTAAATTACCTCCTATGAGGCGTCCACCCATGAAGACCCCCTTTTTAGAACAACTTGAAGTGATGCAATTAGGCCAAGGGGTCAACATTAAAATATAACATTATTTAAATCATCATAACTTATCTCTCCAAAATGCATCCCAAGGCCAAAAATTAACAAACCAACTGAACTGGTTGAAGAAGAGAGCCAACTGCACTGAAAACCACATGACCACTGCCAGAAATAGAATTTACTAAAAATAGTAAATTCCTGAAGGTGCTTGGATCGCACTGCAAGTCATACCACTGCAAAGCTCTCTGAAAACCTAGAAAGAATCCGCAATTCAATTTCCAAACTTCAAGCAACAACATCCTCCAAAATGGGAAACCCTAATTTTACCCTTCGAGTAGCCTACGGGTCTTCGAAATAGGCCAATAGTCAACTGAATTGATCACGCTCGAGAAGGGGACATTACACCATAATTAAAGTTGTTTTTGACAGTTTGGAGGTAAAATCTATATTCCAAATATGAGTTAGGTTTAACTCCACACTTCATGAATTTGTCTTGAAATAATAAATGAATAATTTGCATAACAAGTTCAAACCTTTAAAATATGTAAAAGTGAATTTAAAGTAATTGACTAACTTTTCAATACAAATGTACCACTTATACACTAAATGTTGCATTTGAGACAACCTAATCAAACCCAATCCAAAACATCTAGAAAAAACAAAAATATACACTTTTCAACCTTCTATATATGCCAAATTTTAATAAAGTTGCTTTGTATGATGGGTCCATGATTAAAAGCCAATTAAATACCTAAGCATTAAACAGGAGTAAAACATCAGAGTCACACTTCTCTATCATGTTTAGAAGGGCCAACTAGTGAACCCAAAAAAATCTAGAGAACACATGCACATATATGGGGAAATCAAAGTCTTATTTATATTATCACATCAATCTAATCCAAAATCCATATACAAGATGCATGATATCCTCAAAATATATAATGAGGCTTGTAATAACAAATATATTGATCAATGGGTCAAAATGAAGAAGAGAAAGGTGAAGTGGGACATCACATTTTCCATACAATGTAGATGTTGATACTAGTTGATGTTGTTTATCCTTTTATGCAATGCCCTACCATATAAAGATCACATATGTCAATTTCAAGTTGGCAAATACTAGTGAGTAGGATAAGGATCAACTTGAACCCATAATTAAAGTTGCTTTTGAAAGTTTGAAGGTAAAATCTATATTACAAATATGATTTAGGTTTAACTCCACACTCATGAATTTGTCTCAAAGTAAGAAATGAATAATTTGCATAACAAGTTCAAATCTTTAAAATATGTAAAAGTGAACTTAAAGTAATTGACTAACTTTTCAATACAAATGTAACACTTATACACTACTTAATCATTGCACTTGACACAACCTAATCAAACTCAATCCAAAACATCTAGAAAAAAACAAAAAAATATACACTTTTCAACCTTCCATATATGCCAAACTTTCATAAAGTTGCTTTGTCTGATGGGTCCATGATCAAAAGCCAGGATTAAACCAGAGTAAAACATTGGAGTCATACTTCTCCATCATGTTTGGAAGGGCCAACTAGTGAACCCCGAAAAATATGCCAAGTGTGGGCTTTTGAAAACCAGTGGAGCAGAGCAATCATTCCAGACTCTCCTCATGTTCCTCATCCTCATCTGCCACGCAATCAACAACAGAGTTCGTAGCCCAATTGTGATCATCATTTGCCCATGGATTCCGGTAACTTGCATTGGACAATGGGTCCCACAATCCTTCAAACGCCCCTTCGGAGAGGAAAAGTGACAGAATGTGGGTCCCACTGGTAGGAATCTAGAGTTTCAAGCCATATGTTTTTCCAACCATGGCTGGATTCTGTGTTCCGCGGACCATATTTTTTTGCATTATAGCTCGCATTATTCGGGAATTTTGGATAAGTTCTACGGTCGTGGACTTCAATAAAGCGTTTAAAATCATTCCAAAAGGAACACCGTGGAAAAACCCTATAAATATGTATTCTCGTACTCGGCAGCCGTCATCACTCTTTTGCATATTCCCTACATCTGATTGCCCGTGGATGCTTCTTTGCTTTTTGGGTTTTCCTGTGGGTACTTTCATGGTATTGGAGTTTTGAGTCTTAAAGCTTTTGCAGGTCTTGCAGTCTTATTTTCGTTTATATTCTGTAAGTTTGGTGCCAAGTTGGCTATACGCCGTGAGATATTTTGGATCCAGTCAAAGCTTTAGTTTTTACAGCGTCTCTGAGATTTGGAGAGGCCAGGTTGTTTGTTAATTATAGGAGTCTCTGTGATTTTAATTATCAATTAAAAGATGGCAGTTGTGACAAGAGTGGGGAGCGCTTGTGCCATACCTTATGAGAGGTCTCTGCATGTTCCTTCACAATTTGGAGGATGGCAGACTGATTCGTTGCGTGTGTCTTCCTGTTTGTCGACTGAATGTAAGTTGCAATCGCTGGCTGTACATAGCGGTGTGAATAATTTGGGCTTGCGCTTAAGGGGTCCTGTTTTAAAGAAGATGCCCTTTCAGAGGCAGGGGATCGTTGGCGTGCTGGCCAGCCATGTAGATCGTGCTGTACAAATTGCCCAAGATGTTGCAAAATCTGGAAACTCTGTGAAAAAGGTAAGCTTTTCATTTTAGCCATCTACGTTATCTTTTCCTTGCTTTTGTTTATTTTATTCATGTCTGCTATTCTCAATCAATCCTAGCCATGAGTGAGAATGCTTCCGGTAAAAACCATGTAAGAATTTTTGGCATGGATGTCTAGGATCAAACTCAATGATCCATCAACAGATCAGATCATATTATATTTTATATGATTTTATTTTTATTTTGATGATATGATCTGAAATTTTGATATAAAAGATTCTTACACAGTTTTTACTGAAAGTATTCTCAATTATTTAGAAATACCATGCGATGCCAGCCTTATGTCTATGTGAATTGTAATTTAAATCTTGGCTGAAAGCTTTCAGATTTTAGTAAGTGCTTAAGATGCAATTTGACATCCTTGTTCCATCACGGTGAAGTTTAATTACAACATAAAACCTCTATCAAAATCCCCAAATTGCACAAACAAGTATTCTTGAATTCCCATGTTTGGCACAAAATACTGAACGGTGGATTGTAAAATCCCCAATTTTGTGTATTTAATTATGCTCACAATTAAAATGCTTATTTTTCTCTGTTTGTTTTTGTCCACAGTTAGAATGCTTAATTTTCTGTATTTGTTTTTGTCCACAGTTTTGTATAATCTTTCTATATTTAATATAATATCTTAGGGGGAAGCCTAGTTGGTTAGAACAGTTGTTTACTGGGAGGAGATCTCAGGTTCAAACTTGAACAATGTATAAAGTAAATGGAAAATAATCCTCTTGTGAGATTCAACAGGTTGGTCTGATACATATCTCAGTTGGTGGTGATCTAAAAAAGTACCTTTACTTGTACCTGTGTATGACACACAACAAGTAAAGGATCTCATGGACCTTGGTATTCTTGCAGTTAGTGGTGAATCTTTTGAAATGATGCATGAAGAGAGGTCCATGAGATATCCTACTTATCTTTTCCTTTTGGTATAGAATTGAAGGATCTTATGGGCCTTTGTATCCTTGGAACTCACAATGAATCTTTTGAAAATGATGCGTTTGGATAGGCCCTTGAGATGCTCTACTTGTTTCTTGATTATGAGGATTATCTTTGCTGCTTTGCAGGATCTAACATGATTATTTGTAAAGTGAAATTAGAAAATTTGATAGAACCAGGTTTCTTTAAGCCCTTGAGACTATGCAAGTTTATCAGGTTTCTTTAAGCCCTCGAGATCTTGCATGTTCTTTAAGCCCCTGGGACTTTGTGAGTTTCTGTTAGTTATCATTCATTTCAAAATGGAGTTTGGCAGGATGGTAAATTTGATGAGTTAGCCATGAGATGATTCTGATCTGTTTAATTTGTCTCGGTTTTGCAGCACTTGCCCTTCTATGTAATGCTTCCTGTAGATACAGTATCAGTTCACAATACCTTAAACCATTGCAAGGCAATTCAAGCAGGCTTGCTTACCTTGAAAACTCTTGGTGTTGATGGAGTGGTTATGCAAGTATGGTGGGGCGTTGTGGAGGGAGATGCTCCAACAAAGTATGATTGGGCAGCATATTTATCTTTGGTCAAGTTGATCCAAGAGGCAGGCCTGAAAGTGCAAGCTTCAATGTGTTTTCACGGTTGTAAATACAGTAAACAGAAACCTCCTTTAGCTCTTCCACCGTGGGTCCTTAAAGTGGGTGACAATGACCCAAACATCTTTTTCGCGGATCATTCTGGAAACCGCTACAAAGATTGTTTGTCCCTTGCTGTTGACGATCTTCCACTATTTGAAGGTCGTTCACCACTTCAGATGGTCTCTGATTTGCTTAAGAGCTTCAGAGCGACATTCTCAGAGTACATTGGGAATACTATAGTGGTAAGTAATCCATCTTTTGAATGTACCTACATATGTTCAATTCATTAGGAAATCCAAGTCTATGCATTGATTTCAACTTCAACTTTATTTTATGGGAAAATTAATTGTAGTCATTGAAAAGATCAATACTTGTTTCTTGACAATGGATTTGAAAATTCTCTTAAAAGTTAATCTACTCCTTATGTAGGAAATATGTGTGGGTCTTGGTCCTAATGGTGAACTGAGGTATCCGTCCTTCCCAGAGGACAAGTGGAAATTCCCCGGAGTAGGAGAATTTCAGTGCTACGATAAGCATATGCTAGCCAACCTGAAGCAGCATTCTGAGGAAGTGGGTCATTCTTTATGGGGTCTGGCAGGCCCTCATGATGCCCCCTCATATTGCCAATGGCCTCAAGAGGGAGGTTTCTTCACAGATAATGGTGGATCATGGAATTCTCCATATGGAGATTTTTTTCTTTCATGGTATACTTCGCAACTGCTTAATCATGGAGATCGCATGCTCTCCCTAGCTGCAAGTATTTTTAGGGATGACGAGGTAATCATAGCTGGAAAGCTTCCGGCAATTCACTGGTGGTACAAGACAAAGTCTCATGCAGCAGAACTTACTTCTGGATTCTACAATGTAGAGGGTCGAGATGGTTATGAAGCTTTTGTAGAGATGTTTGCCAAAAATGCATCCCTAATAATTTTACCAAGGATGGATGTTTCGGATCTTGACAATCCTACTGAAGCAAGATGTAGCCCTGAGTCACTTTTTCTTCAAATTCGAAGAGCAAGTCATAAATATGGAGTTCCAGTTGCTGGTGAGAATTCCTTTCCTTGCCATGACAGTGCTGCATACAAAATGGTTCTAGACAATGTTCATAGCCAAAGTTCACCCAATCTACCTGCTTTGACATCTTTTACCTTTTCAAGAATGGGTGCATCTCTATTCTCTCCAGAGAACTGGCGTCTGTTTGTTAACTTTTTTAGGAACATTGATCAGTATGCATCAGTGGTTGATGAAAGTGATCTTCCTCTGGAAAATCAGGAAGCGGCATCTTGCAGTTTCTCTAATATGGAGCAGCTTGTTCAAGTATAACCATTGCTGACAGAGAGCTGAAACATAGTCCGTTTTTTGCTCTGCTCTGTATTTGTAAGGTTATTGACCACTGTGTCTAACACGAATTCAAAGAAGTCAGCGTGGAATATATAAGTTTTCGATCATATTTTATTGTAATTAACATTTATAAACTCTTTCTCCTTGTGGTCAACCATTTTTTATTCTTTAATATTGTGACAAGAGTTAAAAATTTTAGAATTACAGTACTTGACTGCCATGGCAAATTTCATAAAATGTATGAGGCTTGTTTGAAACTATTATTGTATTTTACTTTTCTTAGCCTAATATATCATCCAAAAGTTTTAACATTCTTTTTTGGGTAATTAATGTAAATTAGCAGCCCATGGATGACTGTGTACAAAGGTTCATAGTAAAAAGTTATATTTTAACATTTAACATAATTGTTAAAATTCTAATGTCCTTTTACATTTTGATTTTCAAATATCAAATTGATAGCCAAGAAAAAGTTTAGGTGTAGAGATGAGGTGTCTACTTGACACATCTCTTTTGTTTAGCATCTCCTCTTAGCTTTCTGATTTTAATAAATCTGATCACATTTTTAAAGATTATTTGATGTACAAATTTCCCTAATCTACTTGACAATCAATCTTTCAAACTCCAACAATCCTAGTTCCACTTCAATCCTAGTCACCATGGACTCTTTTGCATTCGCACTTTTGCCCCCTAGACAGGACTGCATATGGAAGCATCCACAAAAAGCTGATTAATACACTTATGATGCGTGCTCATCTCAATTATTTTCACAGTTAAATTTTTATTTTTATTTTTGAAAAGAAAATTATTGTATGAACATAACAAACATGATTAAGCAAAAAAGATCACTAAGCATAACAAACAACAATGAGCGAGAAACAACACGTCATGTTAGAAGCCATTACTATACAACATTAAGCATAGCAAGCAAATATAGGCAAAAGCAACACAGCATAATAGAAGCCATTGCTATATTTGTACCTGTCAATACCCACCTCAAACATTTTGCACATTTCCAAAGAATCTCTTATCAACTCTTTCAAATCTTTTGTGGGGCTTGATTGTTATAAAGAAAGTCACAAAATTCAACTTCCTCAAGATAAGCTCGGAAAGGTGTCTACCACATGGCAATTTCCTAAATACTATAGGTTGTAGAATAGGAAAGAATTGAAACCATGGCCGTATGGGTCACTATTGTAGACGAACACTAACGTAGTCATATGGACGGAACCATGCTAATAGGGATATAACCACGTGTGCTAGTCTCCTTTTGATACATGGGTATTAAACTAAGCAGCAAAGAAAAATGATGCATATTCCTAATAACAATTTCTAATTTAAGTTCGGACTCACGGAAGATGATGATGATGAATGGAGAGAGGAGGAAGATGGGGATGACTTTGTTGAAATGTTATCTATTGTTCCCTCTGATGGTGAAGAACAAAAGAAAAGAAAGGCTGCAACAAAGATCTCTCTGAAAAAGAAAGCTAAAAAGGTGATTTCATGGTCAGAGGGATCCCAAACAGGGGACGAGGAGGATGGTCCCAAAGTGAAAAGGAAGGGCAATCAAAATTCTAAGACTGGTGGAGAGGAGGTTGACAAAGGTAAGGAGAAAGTTGATGAAATGTGGGCCACGATTCACATTACTAAGAAAGGCTCTGCAAGGGATACTCCTGAAGCCGCTAATGTGCATCCTTTATCTAAAGATTTTTCCTACCTACATTCTAATGGAGAAGAAATATATGATGTTCTGACTTTAGCTCGGGAGGGGGTGACAAACTATTTCAAACTGACCAAATGGTTCCTCTTGGAGCTAAATAAAACCAATGTCAAAGTTCATGGTCTGCAGGAAAAAGTGTCTAATGAGGAGAGGGACCATTATGGGCCTATTAACAGGGAGCTGCAGAACAGGGTGGAAGATGTTGAAGAAGCCATCATTGTTTTAAAGAAGGATTATGAGAGCATGGTGTTGGATATGGACAAGAAAATTAAGGAGATTAATATGTCACATCCCTCCAGTCAATGCTAGGGTAGGGGACAAACACCATTTAAGAAGTGAGGGCGCGATTTTTGCAGGAAATGGTGCGAGCATGTTGTGGAATGGTCACGCAATCAATAAGCATGTCATTCATCTCTTTGGCCATCCACGAATTGCAGTGCAAGGACGAGGTATGTCACGCAGGGTAGGGAAAAGGACTCGCGACCCTCCATAAATCGACACTTTGGGCTTTGTTTTGGGAAGAGAAGGAATGTTTAGGCAATTTTAGGGGCTCCTTAAAATATTTCATGGCATGTATGTGTGCTGAGCGCCTGGGTATGGGTGCCTTTCGAAGCCTGAGGAGATCATCAGGCACAAGGAAGCATGGAGAGGGCACAAAATATAGATGAATTCCCTCCAAGAAATGTGCTCAAATAGATTATAAGGATTGCAGGATACTCACGAAATGGATTTGTTGAGAAGGCTTAAGAAACTTTCAAACAAAATCAATTGGTGGGTGTGAAGCCAAATTCTACTACCATTGCCCGCACCATCCCTGCCTGCGCCACTATGAGAGCTTCCGCATGTTACGGATTACCATCAAAGCATATAAGATGGAAAATTTTCAGAGAGGATAGAGATGTGTTAGGGAGTTTTGTTCAATGCCATAGTTGCAAATGCCTTCATGGATATAGTTGTGACATGAACTACTTCACAGTATGCCTGAAAGAGACGAGATGCCATGGTCTGCAAGTCTTGGCAGGATGTTCACAAAAGACCTGGAAAACATTCGAGGCAACCCTGGGTCGTATCCTCCTTGCCAGAGCCCAAATGAGAACTAGGAGTCACCAGGTAAGATGCCCAAACCATGCTATTTATTATGCATTAGGGGAGAGGACCCAAGTAGTTGGGTATGTTTCAATAGTGTGATAGTAGCTGTTTATATAATGCCCAATATTTTGATCAATATTGAACCAATAGTTGTGACATGACTATCCATAATTAAATAAAATGTATTCCTTTGATCTAAAAAGCAACCAATCATGTGATGCCACATCAGCACTCAACTATTCATGATGTGAATGAACAAGTATTGGTCAACTACATCTTGACAAAAAACATGCTGATGTGGCATCATATTTGATGATGTGGCCCCAAAACAAAGCTATAAGCAGGGGACTTGCCAAGTAAGCTGTTGTAAAAAATTGGGAGTGATTTGAAATTTCCACGTAGGATAATTAGAAGTGTGAAGTTAGGGTGCTCAACTATTGGGTCCTCTCCCCTATGTGAAATAATGATGGATTGTAAATGATTTATACGCTATCCAAAATAGTCCATTATGGGATGGGTGCCATGTAAGAGATTTATACGATTATATTGTGATTGCACATGTAGATGAGTGATTTAGGACCTTCGAATTAAGGTATATAGTTTCTTGCACTTGAGGGCATTCATTTCAATCTAAGTGAACTATCTCTTGAATCATGATCAAGTTTTGGTATGACTTGGATAGTTATAAGTCACATATTTGATTCAACCGGAGTTTAGAGTCTTTATTTAGTGAGTAATACACTATTGTTAATAGAACAACAAAAGAGGGAGGGAGTTAAAAATATTAATAACAAGGATTGTTTGTAAAATTGTATAAGATATTGATTACTATTATTAGAAATGGGGAGATATAATTAATGAATTTTATAATGTCAGTTACTTGATAAGATCCTCGATGGTATGTGGTGTAAATACCAACAAGTATGTCATTGTATTCATCATCGGGTTGATAACTAGATGAAGATTCACTTATCTTATTGTGCTATGACAAGAAGTTCTACTTTTAACATTGACACCAATCTAATTAGTTGGTGAGTAGTGGTTGTTGCTTATTTTTGCTTTGCTAAAGTATCAAGACTATTTTGTGTTGTAAAACAACTACCCATGTGACAATTAATAAGGTTATTGTATAGCCATTGAGCCTAGTCAAAGTAAGTGTGATGAGAGTTGTAATGGGTTATTTTAGCTCTCAAGAGTGTTGTGTGTTCCATGGTTGTATTCTAAAATATATATTCTTGTAATATGAATAATCTACAAATTAGTATGAGATATAGACTTGCTAAAATAATATTACCTTCTACACACTACTATTGATACACCCTTGGTCACTGGGTAGTGATTCAAGGGTGCTATGTTATAAATGATACCTTCCAGCACATTAGAGGAATGCTTAATTAGAGTAATAAGGGACCTCAATCCTATAATGTTGTGCCTAAGGGGTATTGTTCACTCTTGGGAGTTAGCCAAATAAAACCTTACATGGATTTTCTATGGAATATAGCTTTTGGATGTGGTGGTTATGATTACAATAATATAATTCATGGCATAGTGTCTTGGTCTAGTGATAAATATGATTGTGCAAACAAAGAGAATTTACTATTAAGTAATCAATCTAACTTTTGTGTCACAAAGATGAACTTATAAGATATTTTGAAAAAAATAAAAATAAATTATCAACTAAGAACTTACTATAAACAATGATTAATTATTTGAATAACTCCATGTTCAAACTTTAAGAGAAATAAGATGGCAAAGAGTCTTGAATCAAATCTTTAGCTGCAAGATAAACTTAAATATGAACCAAGAATCAGAGATAATTAATGTGGACCTTGGTTCTTGGTTGCATAATATTGTAAGGGTGACTTCATATAGTGGCACTACAACCACACTTACTAAACATGTTTTAATGTTGAAACTAACACTTTTGATAATTTGTTGATACCACAGTAAATGCTTTATATGGCTACATGATGTCTATCAACCTCTTAAATGCGAGAATCTTGATAATGGAAATATCAAGCGAACAAAAGAAGGATATTAGATCTATTGTGAACCATAATATGGTCGCATACTATAGATGGAAGGTAACTATCGTTTAATTTGATTATGTTGTTGAAATTAAGTTAACAAATAAACCTATGAGATCATGCTATCCAACATCTCTTGTGACCTTACTGTTGACCATCACGGTCATATTTGGTATAAATAAATTACCCAATCAAGGAACTAGACTATTATAAGAATATGGGGTGCTTCATAGGGTAAAGGAAAACTAGAAGATCAAGAATATTATTAGTAATATTATTAATGATTTTCATTTCTTGGTCTAATGGATATAGTGTTACCAAGTTTCTTAAGTAGGATTTGGGCATTGATTATAACCTAAACAAGCTCCTAAATACTATTGCTTGTTCTTTGAAGGTATCTATTGACCCTTTGAGTATAAGAACCTCAATATTGAACCTATTATATGAGTTTCAAATGGAAATGATTTCCTATTTGTTTGTAAACCAAGGTAATTTCATAATCTTAGCCCCTATGTTGATAAGACAAACCTTGGGATGTTCAAGTTGGTTTATGATTAATGTTGGGTATAGTTTAATTAAAGACATCAATATCTTTAAGGGAAATGTTATGGTATGGTTTGCCAAATGGTGAACTAACTTATGATTCCTAACTATTGTCAACTATTGTAGTGTCAGAAAATGTACTCCTTTACATTTTCACACTATGTTTGGGTCCCTTAATAAACTAGACTTAATTAAGTCTCTAATTAGCCTAATTATGCATCTACAAGCCTAATTAATTACAATTTCCAGAAGGGAAATCATGATTTAATTAATGCAACTATCATTTTTAACACCCTAAAATGAATAGGTCCTAGCAATTTAGGTCAGGACCCATTCACCCTTGGGTCCCCTTTAGTTGCTTAATTCAAATTTCAACATGTTTTTGGAAGCCTTTTTATGATCCCAAATTCAAATTCAAATTTTGGCTTGTAATGTTTAATTTGTGGGAAATTAGAAAATTGTCTATATAAGCAAGGTCTTTTTATCAATTCAAATTCTAGCACAAGAAAGAGATTATCCCTAGAGCTAAGATTATTGTCAAAGGTGTTCAAGAGCATATTTCTCAAGCATTTGTTGCAACATTCAAGATCTCAAGCATCATGTCAAAGTTATCAAGCATCATGCATGTTTTGGAGCTAACATTGTGATGTAGGTTTCAAGCATTCAAGTCAAATTTCAAGCATCAAGATCACATCATCAATCAAGCCATTTCATGCAAGATCTAGATCTTGGAGAGATGTTCTAAGTTATAGTTCTTCAAAGATCTCAAATGAAGGGTTTGGTGAGATGCAACATAGCACTTGTTCATTCATCATTCCTTTCAAGTGTCATTATTTCATTTCAAGGTTTGATTACTAAAACAGGGTTTGACCAAGGAAAACCCCCATTCACCAAAAACAAAAAAAAATCTCTCTTGTGTGTTTTGCAAATCTTAGGTTGAAGAAGGATTGAAGATCTATCAATAAAGCAAAATTGCAAAAAAAATCAAAGTTGCAAAGTTGTCAACATTGTCGTCAAACCATGAAAAATCACTTTTAGAATTTAATTCTGAATTTTCGACTATGAAACCTAGAGGAATTAGGAGTGCAAACATAGGACCAGAGGACTGTAAAAGCATATTTTCAATCCCTATAGCAAGACCCATTCGCCCAGGAGGACACTCAACATAACCTTTTTGCAACAAGTGCATAAAATCACATCCTTCTCAGATATGTTAAAACTTTTTGAATTCTCTCTGATTAAGGTTTAATTTAGAGGTTTCATGTGTTACATTGCATAATTGCATTCATTTGGTATTTTTCATTCATCTCCCAAAAGTGCATTTCAAGCTAATTTACCTTGTCCTAAGTCATAAGGAAAACAACAAGATCTCCATCAAGGTTGACTCACCTAAGGGTTGAAAGTCAATCTTTCCATAGGGGATCTCTTTTTCCTAATGAAATAAGGAAGATAGGTGCATCATACATGTCCCCCATTCTAATTTTAGGATCACCCATTTTTCCATGTTTCATTTTGGTGAACCCGACATTATACGTCAAAAATTCTGAATTTGGAGTTCATTCAAACCCTAGATCTAGGATTTGCATTAGTTTGCATTGAATTGCATTAGTTTGCATCTCATTTAGGATTGTTAAAATTGCATTAGTTTGCATCTCATTTAGGGTTTTAGGTTTGTATTTTGCATCCTTTAAAATCTAAAAAATTCAAAACTTTGCATGCATATTACATTGATTTTGCATAGTACTTGCATATTAGTGTAATTTTCATCACTCACATTCACAAATAGGATCAAAATTTCATTTCAAAAAGTGTCATATTTTCCATCATTTTTCATTCATTGCACTTGCATTTATACATCAAAATCTAGAAAAATCAATCAATGAAACAACAATTTATAGTCTAAAATAGGAAACCCATTGAACCTCAAACTCATATTTAAATTTTTGCAACCTCTGTGTTAAGACCCACTTGCCCTAGGGAAAATCTTTCTTTGTACAGGTGTTGTTTCAAACTTTCGGGCAGTGATTTGCCTTTGTTTTCTTCATTTTGATTTGTTGTTAAATCTAGGTTTCAATTTTAGAAATCAAAAAAATAGGTCATTGTTTGCATTAAGTTCAATTGGTCAAATCGAGTGCATTGTTTGAAATCAAAATTGGCATTAAAAACATTATCATTTTCAGTATCTTGCATTGAAATATCAGAAAATCTTCAACTTTGCATAAAAATTCATCATGGACATGTGTATGGGTAATATATGGAAAACCTTAAGATCTTTGGTAGATGTTTCATGTTGTGTGTTTGGTGAAGAACCTAATGCAATTGAGACTATTAATGAACCTTCATCTCCTAATGAATGTCCTTGTGAGTTGGATATCTTAGTTCAAGATGAAGATATCATGCAACAATTCATATAAGACTCCTTACACAACCTTGAAAACAATGCATCCTTTTATCCATCCATGCAAATGCCACCTATAATCCCATCACTTGATATGTTCAACCTCTTACACCTGAAATGGAAGCACAAAACATGCCTCAACCCATGATTGCACCCAAAGCCCTTCCAAGTAACCAAGACCAACCCATGAAAAATTACTCGCCTATTTCCTATAAAAGACCAAGAGATAACCAAATAAGTCCTATTGTCCCTCCTAATATCAAATAAGTTTATAGAGTTAAAGAGAAAGTGGTTGAACAACCAGCCATGGTTCCTTCCATTCCTCCCTTACGGGAAGAAAATAAATCAATGGTTGATAAACTTGCTCCTACACAATCACAACTTGAAAATCGTACAAAAAGAAATATAAATGCTAAAGAGCATAGACATAAACGTCGTGCTATTTATCATAGATTAAAAATAGAGAATAAAAGAGAAAATCAAGATCAAACACCAATTGAAACAAAGCATGATGAATCTCCACCTTCGCCATAGCAAAAACAATAAGAAACCTCTATGGACATTATCATTAGGCCTCTTGTTATGATTAACTTGGATGATGATGATGAGATTGCTAAGATTGATGAGGAAATGCTTAAGGAGTTGAATTTATTGTTTTCCTCTTCCATGAGCTTAGATGATAACAACCGTGATAATCCTCCTAACAAGAGTGACTCACCATGTGTTGAACCTAGTCATGCTCCTAGTACAACTTTTTATTGTCCCTTTGGCTAGTTATCTGCCTTTTGCATATGTTGAACAAGATGGGATGCATATGACTTGCTATAGGTTGACTCACATGTGACATACTAGTATTGTCTTTGTCTTCATATTCTTTGTGATTGCCTGTGCATAATGTGATCCCCCGTACAGAGCTACTTGGTGTGTCTTTATATGTTTGTGAGCCTACTTTGGATTACCCTTGTCACTCTGTTGGTGCAAGGATACAAAGGAAGCGAATTTGTTGTGACATTATTTTATTTGTATCTACATTCTTCTATATCATAACCATTTATCTTTTCATTTGGCTTGTGTTTTCCTTTTGGGGATGACGCAAGGTGTCAAGACATTCAGGTGTCTTCCATTTTGACCCAAAAAATTATCTCTCTCTCTATGTGTCATTCCTCTTTTGTGCTTGTTGTTCCATGAGTTATTTGGGGAATGATGATGATTCTGAGCTCGATTATATCACTGCATCAACGAAAAACACTGACCCCAAATCCATGGATCCCTTATGTGTTATCTTAGGATTGAATATGCAGGGCTGAAAGGAAGTCAGGTGAGCGGAAACAACTTCCTACACTAATCTAAGTAGGGGAGAGTTACAATTTTTTTCCTTTTTAACGCCTTATATAGTTCCAATAGAGAAACACATAGGAATAATGGAATAGAAGAACAACAATACATAAAACAGTGACGCCAAATTTATGTGGGGAAAACCCTTACAGGTAAAAAACCCCACCCTCCAAATGCACAGTTTTATTGTATTACTTCAAACAAGAGTTACAATACAACCCCAAGTACAAAGCTTTCTTCAACAAGTGTTTTGAAATAAGCACCTATTTTAGAGTCATACCGGCAACAATTCGTTACCTCCAAACAAATATGCATTCTACAATGCAAGGCACTCAATATATAGAGAGATACAAGCTTCAAGAAGCATCTAGAAGGAGAGGGGCATCCAAAACCATGTGGCACAATCTTCCACACCATAACATGCATTTGGACACATGTAACACATTCCCTTACACCCCTTACAGTTGTCATAACATGCAAATATTCTTTCTCCAAGCTTGGGCGCCTAGAATATGCTAAAAATAGCTTATGATAGATGCCTTACACATCTTACAGTTATCATAGAATTTTTCATAACTGACAACACTTACAGTTGTAAGAGAATCTGTCATAACTAACCAAGAATACCCGATTCTCCTACAACCTATCATAACCCAACTTGGGCACCAACTTTCTCCATGCAACAAGATGCCTTATGACACATCATAGAATCTGTCATAGGTCAAAGATTCTGAAGTGGGATGCCTATGTCCACTTGGAATGATTATGTGTCATCTAGTCACTTCCAATGGGGATGCGACCCAACCGGTAGGTCCCAACTTATATATGACACCATAGGAAAATAAATAATATACATAAATACAACAATACATCAATTAAAACAATATTAGGACTCTAAGGTTGAGATACCTTAATCCCAACATTCTCCTACTTGTTGAAGACCTATCGAGAGTCATATGGAATCATCTGCTTAGGGACCCAAGGCCCATGGAATCGAAACACCATATGAACTTTTTTGTGCTTACTGGTTTTGTCAGTGCATCTGCAACATTCGCCAAAGTGTCAAGCTTTTCCAAGTTCACCTTTCCATCTTCTACCATATCACGAACAAAATGATACTGAACATTGATGTACTTTGTTCTAGCATAGAAGGTAGGATTCCTTGCTAAAAAAATTGCACTTAGACTGTCACAACAAACAGTAATATGTCATGCATCTAAACCAATATCAGAGCACAATCTCTTAAGCCAAATAGCTTCCTTACATGCATGAGTGGCTTCCATATACTCTGCCTTTGTCGTGGACAATGTGACTACAATTTGTTGCTTTCTCATCCAACTAATAGCACCACCAAACATCTGTCATGTCCCCAATTTGGAACCTCTCTTCAGTTGGTGGGAAAAAGAGCATTTTTAAATGCTAATTTGAAAATAATATTAAAATAATAATAATCTTTAAATTTAATAAATAATATAATTATATTTAAAAATTTAAATTATTGTTAAATAACATTTAAATTTAAATAAAATTTCTCTGGCCGACTTTGAAGGAAAAGTATTTATGGCCGATCCAGTTCATTATTGATCATCATCGAATGAATACATGAATAATTGATGACGTAGCTGGTCAAGATCGTGGCAAGACATAGTCTATGTCAGTGGGTTGGGTCGACATTCTCATAACAAGCATTGAAACATCACTCTAGAGTTGCACATAGAAGAAGATCGACTCGTGGACTCAAGATGAATCTACAGTGAATCACTCATCTACACAACAATGACCAATTTGGATAAAAGATGACAAATTTGAAGAGACTCCATCTTAAGGCGCACATGAAGATAACATTTCTAGACACTCACGGGAGGCATTATCGATATATTCCCAGATCGCAGGTAACAAGCATTTCATTCCGTCACTAGTTGCCAAGCCATGATAGAGGATCCATCTGTCCAATAATTTCTAGTGATCAACATCTCCAAGAGACCCAATGCATATTCTCATGGGAGTTATCAACCAAGTGACATCTCTCAAAATCACATCGTGTATGATGATAGTTCATGGTCTCTATTATTCTGGTCAATCATGGATTCACCAGACCAACTAGGTAGCGGATTAGTTGGTGAGGGTGTGCAACTGCAAGGGTGCCCAATATCGAGCAACCATCAATAATATATATTTGCACAGTTGTTCAGTGATTATTAATCCCACATATTTGAATCATGACATTTCCATCAAATGCCTTGTGACCCTGTTTCATCATTGGCCAGGAAGATTGTGACACATGTTTGTATATCTATCATCAGGAGGAGTTCGGAGTGTTGACAACGAATCCATTTTATGTACCTCACATCAATAACATATCGGCCCAGTATCAATGATTGTCATATTTCTCAGTTTTGTGTGCTCAATTTGATTGATGTCTTGTTATTGTAATTGATGTTAAATAATATTTGGGAAGTCTGTTTAGCTAGGTTACTTGTATTTTGAATCCCATCCCATAATCATTTATGCACACAGTCTTATTACCAGTGAACTGATATTAATAATTACAAAGGTATTCGTTGTTGTGTGATACTACTTCTATAGCTATAGATCTGAATTGGATTCCATTGTTAAATATTTTATATATATCAATGACAGGTTCATCTAAGTGGTATCAGAGCCTTGACCCTGCTAGCCTATGGAAAGAATTTGGTGAAAGAGCATCGATTGGTGATCGAAGCTTCGATCTCTGGTAAAAGATACAGATCTTGCTCAAGAGTTGTATTCGACTGAAGCCTCTGAAGACATGGACCAATACCAAAGTTTGTTAGATCATGCAAAGGCTTGTATTCCCTTTGATGTGTACTTAAAGGAACTCAAGTCCCACTACCCCCACAAAGGACTTTATGACTACATACAGTGAAAGAAGAAAGAAGAGGGAGATTCAAAAGCCGCCAAGGAAGAAATTAAAAGGTCAAATCCAGAAGAATCAACATTGAAATAAGAAGAGCCAAGGTGTTGGAATGTGGGCCAAATTCACAAAAGGAGGGATTCGTAGAAGTGATTGAGTCCCTTGAAGATGCTGAAGTGGAGTTTGAAGAGGAGAAGATTTCAGTTGTTCATAAGGAGGTCAACGAAGATGTGATGATAGTGGATCAAAAAGAAGGATCAGAGTTTCAAGCTATCAAACAGGAATCTTTTACACTCCCTTGTTCCAAGATTGATCAGATCACTGATGGAGTTCAGATGACAGGTGTGTATCTCGTCTCGAGGTTGCATAGTGGGATTCTTCAACGGAGCATGCTAGAAGAAAATGATGGCATTAAAATTTGGATAATTGATGAAGTGCTTCATGAGATGCTACAAGAGAGAAATGATGCTAGAGATGGTTACATCAAAGTAGCCCAACTAAATGGTCGAGCAATGACTTTCAGATTTATACGGGATCTTGGTATATAAGCCTGAATTGCTTGGGGACAAGCAATTTTGGGGATGGAAGGACTATCATGTCCCCAATTTGGGATCTCTCTTCAATTGGCGAGAAAAAGAGCATTTTTAAATGCTAATTTGAAAATAATATTAAAATAATAATAATCTTTAAATTAAATAAATAATAGTAATTATATTTAAAAAATTTAAAATAATATTAAATAAATAATAAATTTAAATTATTGTTAAATAACATTTAATTTAAATAAAATTTCTTTGGTCGACTTTTCGAAGGCAAAGTATTTATGGCTGATCCGGTTCATTATTGATCATCATCAAATGAAGACATGAATAATTGATGGCGTAGCTAGTCAAGATCCTAGAAAGATGTAGTCTCTGTCAGTGCATTTGTGTCGACATTCTCACAACAAACATCAAAGCATCACTCTGGAGTTGCGCATAGAAGAAGATCAACTCATGGACTCAAGACGAATCTACAGTGAATCGCTCATCTACATGACGATGACCAATTTGGATAGAAGACGACAAATCTGAAGAGACTCCATCTTAAGGTGCACACGAAGATATCATTTCCAGATACTCACGAGAGGCATTATCAATATATTCTCATATCGCGGGTAACAAGCATTTCATTCCATCGCTAGTTGTCGAGCCACATTAGAGGATCCATCCATCTGGGAATTTCCAGTATTTTCCATCTCCAAGAGACCCGATACATACTCTCACAAGAGTTATCAACCAAGCGGCATCTCTCAGAATCGCATTGTGTATGTTGATAGTTCATGATCTCTGTTATTCTAGTCAATCACGAATTCACTAGGCCAGCCAAGTAGTAGATTAGTTGATGAGGGTGTGCCACTACAAGCGCTCAATATTGAGCAACCATCAATAATATATATTTGCACAACTGTTCAATGATTATTAATCCCACATATTTGAGTCGTGACATTTCCATCATATGTCTTGTGACCTCATTTCATCATTGTCCAGGAATATTGTGACGCCTGTTTGTATATCTATCATCAAGAGGAGTTGAGAGTCTTGACTGTGAATCCATTTTATGTACCTCACGTGAATAACATATAGGCCTAGTATCGGTGATTGTCATATTTCTCAGTTTTGTGTGCTCAATTTGATTGATGTCTTGTTGTTGTAATTGATGTTAAATAATATTTGGGAAGTTCGCTCAGCTAGGCTACTTGTATTTTGAATCCCATCCCATAGTTATTTATGTGCACAGTCTTATTATCGGTGAACTGATATTTATAATTACCAAGATATTAGTTGTTTTGTGATACTACTTCCATAGCTATAGATCTGAATTGGCTTCCATTGCTAAATATTTTATATATATCAGTGACTAGTTCATCTCAACATCATAAACACGTAACCACTGGTGGACCTTCTGTTGTTAATGTCACTTGCCTAATCTGAATCCACATATCCATGAATACTCACAGAATATTGAGATCCAGTAGGATAAACCATGAAAACACAAGGCATACTCAGAAGTACCCCATAAATATTTGAACACTCTCTTAATCACATCCCAATGCACCCATCCAAGATTAGCCATAAAATAGCTAAGGACTCCCACTACTTGGGCAATGTCTGGTCTCATACACACCATTGCATACATCATACTACCAATTGCACTTGCATATGGTACTTTGGTCATGTCCTTCATCTCAGTAGGAGATTTTGGACAATTATTCACATAAAGCTTTCCCCCCTACATCACATGAACAACTAATTGTCTGCAATCTACCATGTTGAATCTCTCCAACACCGAGTTCACATACTTGCTTTGGCTTAAACAAAGCTTTCTATTAGCTCTGTCTCTCGTGATCTCCATTCCCAAAATGTGCCTAGATACACCTAGGTCTTTCATCTCAAAATGTGTTGACAATTGAAACTTTAAATCTAAAATCATACTTTTACCATTCCCAATAAACAACATATCATCTTTGTATAAGACAATAATGAGAATGCGACCATTATCAGATTTAAAATATACACAATGGTCAGGTTTAGATCTTTGAAATCCCAATGACAACACATGTATCAAAATGTTGGTACCACATTCTAGGAGACTATTTCAAACCATAAAGAGACTTCTTCAGTTTGCAAACCAAATTTTCTTTACCTTTTTCAATGAAATGCTCTAGCTATGACATGTAAATCTCTTCCTCAAAATCACCATGAAGGAATGTTTTCTTCACATCCATTTGTTTCGCTTCTAAGTCATATGCTACTACAAGTGACAATAGAAGCCAAATAGATGTCAGCTTCACTACATGAGAGAATATCTCCCCATAATCAATTCCCTCCACCTGAGAAAACCCCTTAGCGACCAACCATTCCTTATACTTCTCAACATTTCCATTAGGACCGCACTTTTTCTTGAAAACCCATTTACAACCAACAGGTTTACGTCCAATAGGCAAAGTTACCAAATCCCAAGTCTTATTTTTCTTTAATGCAGATATCTCCTCATCCATTGCTTTTATCCAGGAATCTGCATTACTCATACGTACCCATAGCCTCTCTAATAGTCTTAGGCTCATGAATGTTAGTAATCAAAGCAAAAATGCAATTGGAATCCAATAGTGAATAACCAAACCTTTTCGATTGTCGCCTAACTCGCGTAGACCTCCTTAGAGTTTGAGGTTGAGGTTCTTCTTCTTCAGAACTTTTAAAGTTACTTGATCTCTCCTCATCATTAGGTCCAACGGGATTGTGTAGTTCTTCTTTCTTTGGAGTAGGTGGAATTTTACTACCTCCTTATGTTTCTCCTCTTTCTCTGGTTGCAGCTCAACAATGGAAGGTTTCATCTCTCTGAAAAATCACACTTCTACTAGAGAGAACCTTCTGAGGTTCTGGATCTCAAAGCTTGTACCCTTTCACATCGACACCATAGCCAATAAAGATACACTTAACAACCTTGCTCTCCAACTTTGACCTCTTCTCAATTAGAACATGAGCATAAGCTTCACAACCAAATACTTTGAGATGTCTCATCGAAGGATTTTTACTAGACCACACCTTCATGGGTGTCTTACCAACAAGCGCTGATGTAGGAGATCTATTGATCAAATAACATGCAATGGTTATCGCTTCAACCCAAAACTTTTGTTCAAGGTTAGCACCACTCAACATACTTCTAGCCCTCTCCATCAACAATTTTTTCATCCTCTCTACAACTCTATTTTGCTATGGAGTGTAAGAAGTTGTCTTATTTCTCTCAATCTCATACTCTTTACAGAACTTGTCAAACTCTGCAGAACAAAAATCACCACCATTATCAGTCCTCAAACATTTAATCTTTCTACTAGTCTGATTTTCTACCAAGGCTTTAAACTCCTTAAACTGACTAAAGATAGAGTGTAAGGAGATGTCTTATTACTCTCAATCTCGTACTCTTTACATAACTTGTCAAACTCTGTAGAAAAAAAATCACCACCATTATCAGTCCTCAAACATTTAATCTTTCTACTAGTCCGATTTTCTACCAAGGCCTTAAACTCCTTAAACTAACTAAAGACTTCAATTTTACTTCTAAGAAAATAAACGAATGTCCTTCTACTACAATCATCTACAAAAGAAACAAAATATACATATTTTGATAATGAAGGAACATTCATAGGACCAAAAACATCTGAATGAACATAGTCCAAAACCCCAGAATACTAGTGAGAACTAGAGTAAAAAGAAACACGATGTTGTTTTCCATATACACAATGTTTGCAAAAGTCAAACTTTAGATTACAATCATCAAGGCCTTCAACAAGGATCTTATTTTTTATTGTTCTAAGACCCTTCTCACCAATGTGACCAAGTCGTTGGTGCCATAACATTATCTTCTCTGCAAGAAGCTTCATTTCCATGGAATGAGCACCCTTAGGTACCCTAAATACATGACCATCAGATGTAGCTGCAACATACTTCTCTGCATGATCTAATGATGAGGATGAAGAATCCAAAGATCTCTTCTTTGGTACATCAGAAGAAATATTGCACTGTACAGTGCATGTGTCAAGCTGAAACAAAGTGCCAATATGAAATCCCTTAGCTAACACCATAGCTCCTCTTGTCATCTTACATCCTCCACCAGAGAAAACAACTTGCACTCCCAAATCATTTAGTTTACTTATAGAAAGTAGGTTTCGAGCCAAACCCAAGATATGCAAGACACTATTAATCCCATTCACTCGTCCATCAAGAAATCTAATTTTGACTCTTCCACGACCAACAATCTTCAGGTGAGAGTCATCACCCAAGTACACCTCTCTGCCATTGTACTCTTCATACTTTGAGAACCAATCTCTATGAGAGGTTATGTGAAAGGATGCACCTGAATCTATCAACCACACATCATCTGATACATGGGCTTCCAAGGATGCAATAAATGCTTCTTTATCATCTTGAGATGATTTCTCGGATTCAAAATTAGAGAAACACTCGTTTGCCTTCTTCTTCTCCTTCTTGCAATTTTTTTGAATGTGACTGACTTTGCCACAGTTCCAACATTTTACCTTGAAATTCTTACTAGGAGACTTAGATCTCCCCAGAGAATTTGAATTATATTTATTGTCTTTCTTTTCGCCTCTCTCCTTTGGTATGCCAGGAATAGCAAGGGCCTCCTTGGCCATCTCAGAAGATTTCCTTTGCATCTCTTTAAATAATAATGAGGCAACCACCTCATCTATCTTGAAGGTGGAAGTAGTTCTTCCAATAGCCATAACCAGGTGATCCCAAGAGTTTGACAACGAACACAAAAGGAGCATGCAACGGTCTTGTTCATCAATCTTGTCTCCAACAGAACCCAATTGAGCAACCAACATGTTAAGAGTTTAAATGATCTACCACAGATCCTCCATCTTCCATTTTTAGAGAATACATCTTCTTTCTTAGGAAAAGCTTGTTTACTAGGTATTTAGCCTGATAGACATCACCAAGCTTCTTCCACAGAGAAGCAAAAGTCTTATCTTCATAGACATTTAGGAGGACATAATCAACCAAACAGATTCTAATAAGACCCTTTGCTTTTCAATCCATGAGATACCAATCCTCTTGTTTCATGCCAAATGACATAGTTCCAGAAACAACAAGCCATAGATCACGATCTATGAGCATGTCTTCCATTTTGAGCTTCCAAAGTTCAAAATTACCATCGTTAAAATTCTCCATCTCAATCCTTCCAGTTGTTCCTACCATCTCTTTCCTGCAACAAGGTCATGAAATACACTTCTGCAAAACTCCCACTGAAACAAATATCAACTCAAAAAACCCTTCTAACCCAACAAAGGAATCAAGGTTGGCCAGGCTATGATACCAATTGAAATGAAGTCGGGTGAGCGGAAACAAATTCCTACACTAATCTAATTAGGGGAGAGTTACAAAAACTTTTTTTTTTGACACCTTATACATTTACAATAGAGAAACACAAGAATAATGGAATAGAACAACAAAAATACATAAAACAGTGACACCAAATATACGTGGGGAAAACCCTTTCAGGTAAAAAACCTGACCCTCCAAAATCACATTGCTATTGTATTACTTCAAACAAGAGCTACAATATAGCCCCAAGTACAAATCTTTCTTCAACAAGTGCTTTGAAACAAACACTTGTTCTAGAGTGATACCAACAACACTTCGTTACCTCCAAACAAACTATGCATTCTACAATGCAAGGCACTCAATATATAGAGAGATACAAGGTTCAAGAAGCATCTAGAAGGAGAGGGGTTTCCAAAACCACGTGGCATAATATTCCATGCCATAGCATGCATTTGGACACATGTAACATATTCACTTACAACCCTTATAGTTGTCATAGCATGCAAATATTCTTTATCCAAGCTTGGGTGCCTAGAATATGCTAAAAATAGCTTATGATAGATGCCTTACACATCCTACAGTTGTCATAGAATCTATCAACTAACAACACTTACAACTGTAAGAGAATTTATCATAACTGGCCAAGAATACCCGATTCTCTTACAACCTATCATAACCCAACTTGGGCACCAACTTTCTCTATGCAACAAGATGCCTTATGATGTTCCATAGAATCTATCATAGGTCAAATATTCCAAAGTGGGATGCCTATGTCCACTTGGGATGATTATGTGTCATCCAGTCACTTCCAACAGGGATGCCACCTAGTTGGTGGGTCCCAACTTATGACATGACACCATAGGCAATTAAATAGTATAAATAAACACAATAATACATCAATTAAAACAATATAAGGACTCAAAGGTTGAGACACCTTAATCCTAGCAAGGGCAACCCTCCTTTCACGACGTAGCTCTACTTGGAAGCATATGTTTACACAGGGCTTTCCGAATAAAACTCTCATGTATTGGCATTTATTGTGTTCTACTTTAAATTAATTGCTCGCAACATGATGTTTATCAATTTCTTTAAAGTGGGGGCATACACATCCCCACTCATCATTCGCTTCAAAGTGTGGTATTTTTACTTCACGTGATGTGTCTTCTTTTTGGTGTCATTGGGTTTGATGTCCTTCAAGATTGTGACCTTTCTGAGCATATGACATTCCTCTTAGTGGTAATGCTACATATTGCATTCCCTAAGTTGCAAATATTTTATCCTTGACTAGTCCTCTCTTGGAGACATTAAGCACGATGTTCCCTAAGGAGAGACCTTTCATGAACTAAGCAAAACCCCTTTGAATATCCTATTGCATGTATCAAGTCCATCAAGCATAACACAACTTGCTTGTTAGTGGAGCCTTTATGTTTTTCAAGGCCACCAAGCATAACACAACTTGTTTTCCAATGGAGCCTTTTTCGTAAGTCCCTAGCATAACGTAGCTTGCTAGCCTTGTGACCATTTTTGTGGCACCTTATCAAAATTATTAGGAGGTATAACTTTGGTATGGTTAATACAATGGGAGCCTATACCTAGAACGACTTCCAATTAGCCACTTTTTAGGGCTCACTTAGTGGACAACAAATTTCACTAGCCTGTGTGAGTGCATTTTGTTTGCATAGTGGACAACATGTTTCCACTTGTAAATATTTTGGACAAACATCTAAGGCTTGATCCATACCGATTGGAAAAACAGTCGAGGCTTGATCCACCCCTCTCTCTCTCTCTTCTCTAATTTTGGCATTGTATGCTTGTGTATCTTATCTTGTTGTTGCATATTTAACATAGGCATGTGTCTCTTTGTGCCTTTGTTGGTTTTTCGTGAGATCTTAGATCTTGTGGGCTTGATCATCCTCCTCAACCTTTGTTGTCTTATCTTTCCAGCAATTGTACAATTAGAGCTCTCTTAACACTTGTTTGACAACTTTAGTGTGAGTTTGAGTGTAGGGATCATCCTCTCACTAAAGTGGGGGCTAAATGTAGTGTCTAAAAATGTACTTCTTTACATTTTCACACTATGTTTGGGTACCTTAATAAATTGGACTTAATTAAGCCTCTAATTGGCCCAATTATGCATCTACAAGCCTAATTAATTATGATTTACATAAGGGGAATCATGATTTAATTAATGCAATTATCATTTTTAACACCCCAAAATGAATAGGTCCTGGCAATTTAGGTCAGGACCCATTCACCCTTGGGTGAATGGGTCCCCTTTAGTTGCTTAATTCAAATTTTAAACATGTTTTCGGTAGCCTTTTTATGATCCCAAATTCAAATTCAAATGTTGGCTTGTAATGTTTAATTTTCGGGAAAGTAAAAAATTGTCCTTTAAAAGCAAGGTCTTTTTATCAATTCAAATCCGAGCACAAGAAAGAGATTATCCATAAAGCTAATATTATTTTCAAAAGTGTTGAAGAGCAGATTTCTCAAGCATTTGTTGTAGCATTCAAGATCTCAAGAATCATGTCAAATTTATCAAGTATCATGCATGTTTTAGAGCTAACATTGTGATGTAGGTTTCAAGCATTCAAGTCAAATTTCAAGCATCAAGATCACATCATCAATAAAGCCATTTCATGCAAGATCTAGATCTTGGAGAGATGTTCTAAGTTTTAGTTCTTCAAGGATCTCAAATCAAGGTTTTGGTGAGTTGCAACATATCACTTGTTCATTCATCATTCCTTTCATGTTTCGTTATTTCATTTCAAGGTTTGATCACCAAAACAGGGTTTGACCAAGGAAAACCCCTATTCACCAAAAAAAAAAATCCCTCATGTGTTTTGCAAATCTTAGGTTGAAGAAAGATTGAAGATCTATCAAAAGAGAAAAATTGCAAAAGTTGTCAATATTATTGTCAAACCACGAAAACTCATTTTTCAGAATTTAATTCCAAATTTTTTATTGTGAAAGCTGAAGGAATTAGGAGTGTAGATATAGGACCAGAGGACTGTAAAAGCATATTTTTAACCCCTGTAGCAAGACCCATTCGCCCTTGGGCGAATGAGTTCTAGGACTCAACGCAACCTTTTTGTGACAGGCGCATAAAATCACATCCTTCTCAAATCTGTTAAAACTTTCTGAATTTTTTCAAATTAAGGTTTAATTTAGAGGTTTCATGTGTTACATTGCATAATTGCATTCATTTGGTATTTTCATTCATCTCCCAAAAGTGCATTTCAGGCTAATTTACCCCATCCTAAGTCATAAGGAAAACAACAATATCTCCATCAAGGTTGACTCACCTAAGGGTTGAAAGTCAATCTTTCCCTAGGAGATCTCTTTTTCCTAATGAAATAAGGAAGATAGTTGCATCATACATTTCCCCATTCTAATTTTAGGATCACCCATTTTTCCATGTTTCAACTATTATTAGTTGAAGGGAAACAAAACCTTGGTTATTGGAACCTGTGTGTAGGTCCTTTGAGATACCTTGTAAGGAGAACTACATGTGACTTTGATCCATTTGGAAGCGGGTATGTAGGTGGTCCTTGGGTAAAGGACACCTATGTGGCCTCAAGTTTGTACTTGGGGAGTGTCTAATGGGAGATAAATCCTAGATTTTGGGGTTGTTCCCAATTGGTTTGACCTTCCTTCCTCAATAGGCTTTAGATGAGGTCGAATGGGTATTAGATGGTTATGAAAAAAAACCTGATAACATATATTCAATACATAATGTGTGTTTGAATAGTAAGCTAAAGGAAAGGAATGAATTAGACTACTTGGTAGTGGCTACATGTTAAGTTGATTTCACCTCGTGTCGATACTAAGTGAATTATTTTATGAATTGTGAATGTTAACCTCAAAATTACATGAGTATGTATAGGCGTCTAATTTCGTTGATTGTGATCTACTTATTTTACATTAATAACCTATCTTCTAGTTATAGTGCTAAACATGAGTCTAGGAGTAGTACTATTATGCTTGAGATTGATAGGTGTCTAGGGGTAGTACCATGCTCGAGATGGATAGTAGTCAAGGAGTAGTGCTATTATGCTTGAGATTGACAGGTGTTTAGGGGCAGTACTATGCTCGAGATGGATAGTAGTCAAGGAGCAGTACTATTATTCTGGAGATTGACAGGTGTCTAGGGGCAGTACTATGCTCTAGATGGATAATAGTCAAGGAGCATTTTATTCCCAATGATGGCCACCCTTGGTTGCTTAGTCATCTGATGGACTGCAGGGAAGAGAGTTTCTAATGAAGAATATGCAGGTAACACTTGGACCAACACCGTAGTACAATTTTGGCATATCTTGATGTTGAAATGGTATACTTAACCTTATTGAGTTGAGGGTGGAACATCGGTGTAGTATGGGATGCATCGAATTCTCTTCTCAGTTATGTGATGGTGTAGAAGATCGGAGAAAAGGATGGGACCCATAGTGTAGTGCGCAATGCACCGACATTCCTTTTCTATCTGGGATGCACTAAGGGAAAGTGTGTGTTAGCTAATGTGAATATGTTTGCTAGTCACAGTTGTGAATGTGTTATACATATGAGCTTTTCACTAATTTACTTGTGATGTATGTATGAACTAGTCACTATATATATATGATATATGTTGATACTAGTCATTGGGTATTTATGATGTATGATGGAGATAGTCGTCGTGTATATGTGACATATTCTAGAGCTAGTCATTGTGTATATGTGTGGAACCAATCACTATGTATATGTGATGTGTATGTATGATGTATGCTCGAGTCACTCCCTTTAAGAATTGGGGAATTATGGAATAATATAACCTTGTGTGTTTGTGTATATTTATATACTAAGGATTGGTAATGTTTGGTGGGACCAATATTTGATAGTAAAAATTATCATTGTATTATGATTAGATTAAGTTTTACAAATAGTCATGGTTTAAAGAGAGATCAGAGATCTCAAACAAGAGGAGAGAATGAACTCCCTTTAACCTTGTTGAACAAACTATGAAGCCTTTGATTTTCTATGAAGGGATACATAGGTAGGGTTATCAAGAATGAACCCTCGAGGCCTAGGTCTAGGTCTAGGAATGGCCTTAACCTTGGGAGCGTACCACTCTTATGTGTATGCATGTAAGTCACGATGTTCAATTGATGCAACCGAAGAAAAGAAGAAGTTTTGAATATTGCACTTCTAAGCTACATGGAAGATGCTTAGATATTTAAGTTGGTATATTTGTTTTGAATTGATTTAAGAAAAATAAAAGGTAGCAACCAAGGGGCATTTGTTACATAATACCAATATTGAGATTCTTTTGAAGATAAGCCAATGTTCGATTAAGAATAGTGTAGAGGGTTTGAGGATCCCCATTGAGAAACTAAACGAATTAAGGGAGGAACAAATGGTTGGAGATTCCCTAGAGAATAGCTAGAAGAAAGAGCAGGTTACTAAAGGAAAAGGGAAAAAACAAATGTTGGATGATACGATGGGGCCTAGTTCTAGAACCCGTTGAAGCAAGAAAAAGTCCTTTGAGGAGGAAGAGAATGAGCTATTGGACCTGGTTACCCTGCAATACAACTAGGAGTTAGAGGTTGTTGATACCTTGAAGAATATGAAATAGATTTGTTGTTATTTTTTATTTTTTTTTGTTGTTGTTGCTTCATTGTTGGTTGGATGTTCTATATCCCTATGTGCACCATTTTGATGTAAAGGGTTTCGAGTCCCTTCAAAACCTATTTTTCATGCTAATAAAAAAAATCTAATTTAATGTAGCCCATAGCAAAATTAGAGCAAAATACCATCAACCAATAAAACCATAGTAAAAATATGCCAAGAAAATTGTTGACTTGTAGTAGTCAAAAGAAAAACCCAAGAAAATCACTTGTAATTTTACTTGCCAACAATTTACCATATAAATTCAATGATTTTTTTTTAACTCACAAAAACTCATTAGTTTGAACTAATTTTTTTCCTATTGACACCAAAATACATTTCATGGCTAGAAAAACATCAAAACACATATTTTGTAACAATTTTTTCATCCACCTCTCATTTCTTCATCACTTTGACAACATTCAATGCATTTGGAATTAATTTTGGGTGATCATGGACTAATTTTTGGTAGCATTTGCAAGGTATATATAACACTATAACCACACAATTAACAATTTTCTAGCTATATTTTCAAATTTTTGTTTTTATTTGCCTCTCATTTTAGAGTTTTATTATTATTATTATTTTATTTACCAACTAGCAAGTTGCTAGGATTTTAAAACTTTAACTTAAATTAGCATTTATCAATGAGCTATCTATTAGGGTTTGTTTTATATAATCTTAAATTTTTTGGTTTATAGAATTTTTTTTGGAGTAAGAAATGACATTTTCAAATTGAGACCTTGTTTTGAAGCATGAAACCCTACGAGAATAGAGGGACAAGTAATGTGTCATTATTTTAGAATGACATTAGAAAAGCATCAGTCGTTTATGTGTGAGGGGGAAAATCATTAGATTGCAAACAATAAAAACATGCTTGAAATGAGAATCTAAACTAAGATCAAACACATCAATCTAAGATCTAAACCTACATATAAGAAATGAATCTAAGCTATTGAAAACACATTTAGGAAATATATGATTACCAAATTGAAAGCAAATAATAAGCACGGTGTTACCATCCCATATCGAAGTGTATTCGCCTGATGTTGGATTGTTCTTATCACCACGAAGCCTCAATATTTTGTGAAAATCTTGATGAATGATGCTTGATGTTGGTTGATCGAAGGAATGAGGAAGCTCTATCAATGGTGATCTTGACAACACTTTGTTGCATAAGTTATGTTGATTCTTTGATCCTTTTTTGTGAGGAAAGAGGTTTGTTATATAGAGAAAGATATTTTGAATCAACGATCAGGATTCAACAATGTTAGATCAAGATCAATGGTCGAAAGGTGTTGAGAGGATTTAGACATGAGAGGATTTAGACATGAGAATATTGTGCAAATTGATTGATCAATCAAGAATAGATTGGCTAGTTTGGAAATAGATGGCTTAGTTAGCAACCATAATTTGCTCAATCAGAAAGTGGGTGAGGAATTGTGAATTAATTGATTTAATTAATTTAATTCCTTTTTGGAGTTGAATGTGAAAATCAAGTTTGACTTTTGCAAACAAAGTTGCATTAGTTTGATTTGATATTTGATAAATGATTTGAATATTTTGATTTAATTATTCAAATTTTTGAGGGAAAGTGTCGTTATGTTTAAGGGAATAATGCATGGAGATATAATGAGATAGTTAACTAAATAGATATTTTAGTCAACTAGAAGAAAGTAGTCGCTATGTTCGAGGAGATTGTGCATGAAGAGATAATGAGACAGTTAACTAAATAGATATTTTTGTCAATTGATTTAGAAGAGCTAGTTAAGTTTTTGAAGGAAATTAATTAATTAATTAATATCAAGAGGAATGCGCACATGTGAATTTGACTTTAATAAATAAATTTTATTTATTAAAGTGATGGTGTTTTTTATAAGATAAGCAACATTAATAAGGTGTTGTACCCTTTACACAATGAGCTGCAAGGGCCAAACAAAACGAGCAAGGTTTTGAAAGGACCAAGAACCTTACATAGCTAAAAAAAGGGCACGACTAAATGAAACTGAACAACACCAGTAGAAGAACCACATAAACACAACAGAGGACAAACAACACCTAGTCACCAGACAACCAGGAGTGACATAACACACATGACCAACTGCATACACCTAAAATCAGTCATGACATCTAATTAATTAAATACTAGTTATTTAATTAATATTTCGACTATGTATAAATAAATTCTCAATTTATTTATATTGTTCATATTCTAAATTCTCCAAATCTAAAATCATATTCTTCTAAATTAATTAAATAAAAAAAATTCCATAACTTGTTTTATTTAATTAATCTTCACTAATCTCGATTAGGAATTCAAGCACATGTCTACAACTTTTTGTGTCACCTCACCAAGGTCACATGAAATTAAATAATTCGAATTTTTAATTAGAATTATCTTCAACCATTTTTTAAAGCACATGGTTTATTCCTCACACACTTCCACCAATTTTCAAACACATGGTCTTTCTTCCCAGACTTGAGTCTTCCATCCATTTGGCATGTTGCCTATTGCTCAAGAGATTCCTCCATCCATTTGGCATGTTGTCTTTGGTCAAGGGGACATCTTGATTCTCTCCATCTCCACCATTCATTCTTCTTATTCGAGTCTGGACCGTTGATCGTTGTCACCTCACCAGATGCTTAGAAAAGGCTATAAATACAACCCTTTGGCATTGTATTTTGCATCCACTTTTGAATAGAGTTATCATGCAGGAATATCGTTTGAGCTTGGGAGCATTATGGATTCTTATAGTTACATTTTATATCATGTTTTGCATCATAGTTAAATCTTAGAATAACACTTTGCTTTATAGTTGCATTTTATGTCATCCTTTGCATCATAGTTACATTTTAGATTAGCATATTCATAGTTAGCATTTGAGCATATGGAGTATCATCTTAGTTTTCTATAGTTTGCATTTGAGCATATGTAGAATCATCCCATCTCAATACCATAGTATCTACCTCCAATCATCTAACACCATCATTTTTATCATATAGTTCCATAAGTGTCATTATAATAGCCTTTGTGCACATAGAAATCTAAGGGCCAAAGGGTTAAAGGAATTTTTAAGAATAGAGGACAATGAGACGTTCTTAAAAGATTTTTTTTGTGGCAATTTAGAGTAGCTTCTTTGCTTTGAATATTTGATATAATTTGTTTCATTAAGGTTTGTGTTGATTTGCTAACTTTCCACATTTCACACACACACACCAACAACAGTCCATAGTCAAAAAAGTAACCAAGCTATGAGCCAGGAAACAACCCACAACACAACAACCCTTAGAGACTGCCTGAAACAACCAGGCCACAAACCTCCTACAATAGTTGGACTGTAGCAGGCCTTCTGCTTAGAATAGAAAAAACTAAGCCTACCAGAATCCCCCCAAAAGACTGAGGTCCCAAAAAAACCACCAAGCACAATTAGACAACGAACCACCTAGAGCAAACCTCCAGTTCAAAATAGGAAAAACTGATCCCACCAGAATCCCACCATATGAGGGGCATATACAACCAAAGTAGCAACAGAGAAACATTCTTCAAATTGCACCATCCAACTGGACACCAACCCCAAAACCACCTCAAAATGATAGGGGTTTTGCTATGACTTGCATAACCACCCCATTTTATTCTGGAACAAAAGGGGTCCCCCTTTTTCTTTTATTTTCTTGGCCTTTGGTTGTCTGGTTTTGTCTTAGGAGTTCTTTTGTTTTCCTCCTAACTCTGTCTTTTGTTCTGTCAGATTTGGTTCTGCCTTAGCCAGAGTTGGGTTTCTTTTTGTTATAAATTGAGAGAAATGATAAAAATGATATATTTTATATGATTTTGAGGACTAATGGAGGCATTGTCTTGCAGGGTCAAATCATACATATGATGCTATTTCACAAGTCAATTGGAAAGCATGCCTCAATAAGATTTGGCACAAAACTCTTCAAAGAAGAAAGTCATTGAGACCAGCTGGTTGTCTTTCTGACTGGTAGTGTGTTATATTCATTTGAAATACACCGGTCGCCCAAAAATTTCAGTCACCATGGGTTTTTATATCTCCCTCTGCTTGGGATGTCTCACCGACAGTTGTTCACAAGGTTGGCGTCAGGGGGGAAATGGTTTGCTTTCGGCGTGACCTTTGGTCGACAAATGAATCTCTTGCCGAAAGAATGTGGCTTCGAGGTAATGTCCCGCCGAATGATCGTGGTCTTGCTGAAGGTTTGTGCCTTCAGTGTGATGTCTTCCTTATTGGGGGGAGTATTGCTGAAACGAAATGGTCTGAGCTCGCCGAAAGGAGGTGTCATCAATATAACTCCTGGCTGAATGGTTTGAGTTTGGCATGAGATCTTGCCGACCAATGGAGGTCTCGCCGAAATGGAATGGTGCCTTCGGTGTAATGTCTCACCAAAAGAATAGTGGCTCAGGGAGAAGTCTGGCTGATTGTTGGATCTCTCGCTGACATGGAGTGGTCTCGGTGTGAAGTCTCACTGACCGAAGGTGGTTTCACCAACAGTGGTGCACAAGAATATATGACTTTGGTAAGACTCATGGCCGAATGGTTTGTCTTTGATATGAGGTCTTGCCGACTGATGATTCTTGTTGATGGTTTCACTCTTTGGTGTGACTAATGGAAACCCACTATGACCTCTTGTTGACTGAATAATGTCTTTCTGAATGCGGATGTCTTGCCAATAAAGGAGCACAACGGTATAACTCTTAGGGGTTTGCTATGATGTCTGGTTGATAGCGATAGTCCGGGCGACAATTTTGGATATCAATATAACTTTTGCAGCTCGATGTGAAGTCTTTCCGACAGTTCTAAGCTATGTCGATCATTGTTGTGGAGTATAATCACATCGGGGAGACATGACTAGTGTCTCACCGACATGCGATTTTGTTTGAATGAATTTTGACCACTTGGAAATCCTACGTGGAGCGTGTTCAACTAATCAGAAGAAGCTAAAGGTGAACCATTGGCAGTTTGACTGATTGACTATTCTTGTGAGGAAGATCAATAGAGCATAAATGACATGGACTTACTCTGGGATCAAAAGCGATGGATCGGCTCAGTGAACAATGGTGTAGGGATCTAACATGAAGGTTGGATGTTGTCTCTCAAGGGGGGTCGACTTGCAGAAGGATCTAGAGCAGGAAGAAATCTGAAAGGAAGAAGAGGCCGCGAGTCTTAGGGACAGCTATGGTGTCTACTGGCAAAGGTAGATCAACATTAATGATAATGTTGCAAAACATTCAAAGCATCTTTGCAAGGAAGTTCGAGGGTGGACACGGAGGCCAAAAGTTAATGTGATGGTTGCAAAAGATCTAAAAGGCCATCCCTAGAGCGATCCTTCACTGACATGGACACGGGGATACACATTGAATGCATCATTAACTTTATTCCAAAAGATCTGAGGGCTGACCCTTCTGTAACCGACTATTTTTTTAAACCCTAAAGCAGGGGCCAACAAAAATTTTTTTTGGCACGTTTGTATATATGGCTTTTTGGGACCTTTTTGTAAAAAAAAAAAGAAGCAGGAGAGACCAATAGGAGAGTAGAGGAGTAAGAAGGTAGAAAAACTCAAGAGTAGAATAGAGTAGGAGTTAGATTCAGCAGAAGGAGGTGATGTACCTCTCAAGTTTTCTTAGTGTAGATGGAGATGATTTGAAGACATGGATTTTCTGTACACTGGTGATTGTGCCAGATTTGTAAATGTTGCTTATCTGTTTCACCAACAGTAGAAGCAACCAGATTTAAATCTACTTCATATTGTGTTCCAGAATGGTATTTATCTTGGGTTAATCATTTGATTTGAACAGCTTTCAAGGAATGAAATCTTATTTTATGTTTTGTTTAAATGGTGATTTGCAATCTACTGTTGAAGTTAGCACTGTGAATAAATGAAACTGTGTGTCAATCACAAGTTAATTTTGTTCTGCAATTTTAGTTAGAAATTCCTTGAAAGGTAACAAGTCTGATTAGGTTGGATGAATTAGCATTCTCTTCAGTTCCAAAGCTTTGATCTATCTTTTTTTTGTTTCTTTAAAAACCCTGGTTAAAGTAGGTTTAAATTTATGTTTGATCTTAGAACAATCCAGAAGCTCAACACCAGCAGGCCCCTTGAACATTATAGTTCACATCAACCATTGAGTGAAATCAGCACAGTCGAGAACCAATTACCAAGACCTTGGGAGTTAGATATCCATGTGTTATTCTTTCTCTTTCAGGAGAACATAATAGTAATATTTTGTTTACTGTTGTTGTGCTCGTTCGACCATCAACAAAAATTGGTGCTAAGAGGACCCCTTGAGTAATTTTGGATTGTTGTGAGTTGGAGTGGGTTAGATCTTGGAAAACCCAGCTCTGATGGGTAGCCCTTTGTATACACCGGGATTTTTCCATGAAATCCATGGTCACCTGCATGATAGGATTCCTTTATTTTTCCCTAACAGTGGGAAAAATTCTTCTGAACATGTCAAAATTTGCAGGCGTGTATTCATTTTTCTCCAGATTCAGCATTAGGATATCATCTGCCAGTTATTTGTCAAAACACTTCAAGGTACAGCGAGGCAATGGTATGATAATTTGCCACCAGATTTTGTTAGTTCATGGATAGAATTAAAAATCTTATTCTTAGATCATTTTGATCCTCATGCACATGCACTACACCCATTACATGAATTTACAACTACGAAAAGGATACCATTAGAACACATTTATCAATTTAACCACAGATTTTTGTTTATGTTTCAAAGGGTTCAATCTTTAGATTTGGTTGTTGATGATCATATACTGATAGAACATTATTATTGGGGTTTAAACCCCTCATTTACAACCAAAGTTAGACATGGTGGTGAGGCTACATCCTTGCATGATGCATTGAGCAAAGCTCTCTTATTGGCACAATCTAGATATGACACTAGAAATTCAGGTAGCCCAACTCAGGGTTATAATCCTCTTGTGCTTGCAAACTGCCATCATCTACAGCCTTATGTCACTTCACCCACCATCCCTACCCAGGGGCAATCATTCTCACCAAGCAGGTACAACCTTCCTAAGGTTCCAAGCACCACATTTCCTAATACCCCGTATCAGGTCAATCGCACACAAGACCACTGGGAGAGCTTATCTCTACAAAATCCAATCACAGAGTTAAGTACTCCACTTTTCAATGAAATTGTGACCATATCATCTCTTTTCGGTCATAGTCCAAATAATAGTCCATTACATCACAATGAAGTTGTGGATGAAACAATTGATGAGCGAGTATATCATTTTGATGACTTGTTTGGTAAAGAGCATGAAATGGATATAAATTTAGAGCATAATGGAAATCTCAAGATAGAATCTAGCTTTGTTGAAAATGTTAGTACTAACAATGGCTTTGAAGAAGATGAGGTATTAATACGGGATTGTTGTCACGAGAAATCAACAATACCTTCCAACAATTTGAACAACTCTTCTTATCAAGATGAGAATCAGGGTGATGAGGAACGGACAAAGGAACATGGTTCATGTTGGATTGATATCCCTCGTATGCAAAATCGAATAAGGGAGAAATTAGAAGAGTTGGGAGATCTGAAACTATCAGAACTTGTTGGGCCAAGTGGATGTAGGATACAACGAACTAATCAACACTCTCAAATGGATTGCCATGTCTTCCTAGGAAGGATGGAGTTGTATTTCAAGCAACTGATCACTATTGAAGGAATAATTATGGAAGATCCTTGGAGTACGTATCCCCTTAATGAGGAGGATGAAACAACTAGCACACATGAAAATGATAATCAGTCCATCCAAAATGATGAGAGTAACTGTGTGAGGAGGTTTAATTCTTCCCTATCTTTTGATGACCTTGATCCTTGCATTGAGATGGATTCAACAACTGATGAAACTCCTCTACCTAGTGTAGACTTGATAGAAGTGGAGAATGGATTCATCGATGCATTCGCAGATTCATTCATGATGGTGAATAAGGAAGAAACACACTTTGATGGGTTAACACAAGAAGATGACTCTGTTGATTTAAGTAGTGAACGGATTGAAACAGATAATACACTTCAGGATGAGATTGCCAATGAATCTTGTGGTCCAAGACAAAGACTTAAATGCCAAAATGAATTTTTGAGGGAAGAAGTTCAAGTAGACATGTAGATCAGTCAAGTGTTCCCTAAAGAAATTTATGATGGGATACATTTGGACGAAGCAGAGGAATGCCAAGAAAAGGACCAAGAGGTTATCTCAAAAGTTGAATCTCTTCAACATGATGAAGAGAATGAGACAAGGGAGTATTTTCTTGATTTTGATTTTGTTTAATCAAATGTATTGTTTGAAGAAAGTCCTTGCTTAGCATCCACTAATGAATTTGATCTTAATACTGACAAATTTGATGTTGAATGGCATGTTCTTGTTGATGATGTGCATGAATATGAATTGAGAAAGTGTTTTCCTAGCTTTGACTCTGTGCATTCAAATGAGTTTGAAGAAAATCCTTATTCACCATGTACCAATATCCCTAACATCAATGGTGATAACTTGGATGCATATTCTCAAACCCTTGAGGGCGACATGTTTCAAGAGAGTGTTGAAAGTAAGACTTCATGTCAAGAAATCCAGAAAATTTTTGACTCTATACCTGAGATGAATACAGAGATATTGGTTAGTGAATATCCCAGCTGCAAGACAGACCTTGCTTCAGTGGTGTTCATGAGCTTAGACCTTGAGAGAAGGAATTCATACAACACAAGTCTGCATCAGTAACTAGAAATCTTCTGAGTCAGGTGGTGTCCTTTCATTATCCTCTGTGTTTCAATGATTTTCAGTTTGATTATGGCGTTGGGGATAGTAAAACGTGTTTGTGGGTAAATCATGACAAAAATGAGAACCCACAACTAATAATATTTCAAGCTTTATGCCCTCAAAATGAACTTATTGCACATAAACTTCATATTTCTGAGTATAAAGATAAATTTACTAGGTTTAGAATTGTGCCTAGTAAGTTAAGATTGTTGCACATAATGAAAAATCAGTCAATTCAATGTACAATTTTTTACAGTTTTGTGTTTGTAAAGCTTAGCTTTGAAGTTAGTTTAGGATTAGGATTGCTTAGTGTTAGTTTTTGGTTTAGTTAGTTTTCTTTTTGTTCTGTTGTTTTCTTTTTCCCGTGTCCTCTTGTTTTTCTTTTTGTTTCTGGGTTTGTTTGTTTTCTTTTGTTTTGGTCTTTTGTTTTATATGTAAATAGTTTTTTTGTTTGTTCGTTTGTTTTTTTCTTTTGTTATGTTCATTTTCCTTTGTTGTTTTGTGTCTGTCTTGTTTAGTTCTTTGGGGTTTCTCTGTTCTTTCGATCTTTAAATGGTGTGTTGTTATCTGAAGTATACTTTGGTTATTAGGAGAGAAGTGGTTTAAATATTTTCAGGTTTTCTGATTGGATGATTTTGTCCTAAATTCGTTGCTTTATGCCCATTATCAATAAGAGTTGTGGAAAGTCTTGAAAACAAGGTGCAAAGTAAACAAGCTTCATTAAATACCTCTGAATCTATCACAAATCATCAAGATCATCTCGTTTTTGCAATGGTATATTTTCCCTAGGGCGATAGTGTTGTAAGATTTGAGTGAAAAATTCGATCCCCCAAATGCTGTTATGAGGTCCATGGTAGTTTTCAACCCAGCACAGATGTCAGACATCTAACATATTGAGAAAAAAAATTGAATGAAACATCTAAAACTCCAAGAGAAAAGAAAAGAAAAGAGAATTATCTGAAAGAAAGGAAGACTCAATATGAATGGGTGATTCTAGTATCTCTTCCGGGGCTATGGACGCCTGACTAGCAGTAGAGCAATGCTGTGAGAAAACTATAGGTATCTCCGTCGGGGCTATGGACGTCTGACTGGCAACAGAGCAATGCCCAAGATATCATTGCACAATAGCTAAAGGGAATCAACTCATGTAGTTCAAATCTTGCACATTATTGTTCAAAAGATGAGGAAAACTTTATAAAAGGATGATGCACCATCAAGCACACACATAGATTCAGGGGTAGCCAGTGTTGACTTACATTTGAGATTCTAGCTCAACCTTGGTTGTTAAAACTGACCCAACTGGAATTGTGATGTTCATAAACCAAGAGTTCTAGGTAGTTGAATCCTTCAGTTTCCTGAAAATGGTTAAACCATTTTCCCAGCCGAGTTGCCATTTGTTATGCCTTGCATAACCACCCCATTTTATTCTGGAACAAAATGGGTCCCCCTTTTTCTTTTGTTTTCTTCGCCTTTGGTTGTATGGTTTGGTCTTAGGAGTTCTTTTGTTTTCCTCCTAACTCTTTCTTTTGTTCTGTCAGATTTGGTTCTGCCTCAACCAGAGTTGGGTTTCTTTTTGTTAAAAATTGAGAGAAATGATAAAAATGATATATTTTATATGCTTTTGAGGACTAATGGAGGCATTGTCTTGCAGGGTCAAATCATACATCTGATGCTATTTCACAAGGAAGTCAATTGGAAAGCATGCCTCAATTAGATTTGGCACAAAACTCCTCAAAGAAGAAAGTCTTTGAGACCAGCTGGTTGTCTTGCCGACTGGCAGTGTGTTATATTCATTTGAAATACACCGGTTGCCCAGACATTTCAGTCGCCATGGGTTTTTATATCTCCCTCCACTTAGGATGTCTTGCTGAAAATTGTTCACAAGGCCGGTTTCAGGGGGGAAATGGTTTGCTTTCGGCGTGACCTCTGGCCGACAAATGAATCTCTCGTTGAAAGGATGTGGCTTCGGGGTAATGTCCCACTAAATGATCGTGGTCTCGCCGAAGGTTTGTGCCTTTGGTTTGATGTCTTCCCGACTGGGGGGAGTCTTTCCAAAATGAAATGGTCTGAGCTCGCTGAAAGGAGGTGTCATCGATATAACTCCTGGCCGAATGGTTTGAATTCGGCATGAGGTCTTGCTGACCGACAGAGGTCTCGCCGAAATGGAATGGTGCCTTCGATGTAATGTTTTGCACTCAGTGTAATGTCTCACCGAAAGAATAGTGGCTCGGGGAGAAGTCTGGCCAATTGCTGGATCTCTCACCGACATGGAGTGGTCTCGGTGTGACGTCTCGCTGACCAAAAGTGGTTTTGCCAACAGTGGTGCACAAGAATATATGACTTCGGTAAGACTCCTGGCTGAATGGTTTGTCTTCGATATGAGGTCTTGCCGACTGAAGAGTCTCGCTGATGGTTTCACTCTTCGATGTGACTAATGGAAACCCGCTATGACCTCCTACTGACTGAATAATGTCTTTCCAAATGCGTATGTCTTGCCAATAGAGGAGCACAGCGGTATAACTCTTAGGGGTTCGCTATGATGTCTGGCCGATAGCGATAGTCTGGGCAAAAATTTTGGATATCGATATAAATTTTGCAGCTTGATGTGAAGTCTTGCCGACAATTCTAAGCTATGTCGATCACTGTTGTGGAGTATAATCGCATCGGGGAGACATGGCTAGTGTCTCACCAACATGTGATTCTGTTTGAACGACTTTTGACCGCTTGGAAATCCTATGTGGAGCATGTTCAACCAATCAAAAGAAGCTAAAGGAAAACCATTGGCAGTTTGACTGATTGACTATTCTTGTGAGGAAGATCAACAGAGCATAAATGACATGGACTTACTCTGGGATCAAAAGCGATGGATCGGCTCGGTGAACAATGGTGTAGGGATCTAACATGAAGGTTGGATGTTGTCTCTCAAGGGGGGTCGACTTGCAGAAGGATCTAGAGCAGGAAGAAAGCTGAAAGGAAGAAGAGGCCACGAGTCTCAAGGATAGTTGTGGTGTCTACTGGCAAAGGTAGATCAACATTAATGATAATGCCAGAGAACATTCAAAGCAGCTCTACAAGGAAGTTCAAGGGTGGACACGGAGGCCAGAAGTTAATGCAATGGTTGCAAAAGATCTAAAAGGCCATCCCTGGAGCTATCCTTCACTGACATGGACACGGGGATACACATTGAATGCAGCATTAACTTTATTCCAAAAGATCTGAGGGTCGACCCTTCTGTAACCGACTATTTTTGTAAACCCTAAAGCAGGGGCTAACAAATTCTATTTTTGGCACATTTGTATATATGGATTTTTGGGACCTTTTTGTAAAAAAAAATAAGCAAGAGAGACCAGTAGGAGAGTAGAGGAGTAAGAAGGTAGAAAAACTCAAGAGTAGAATAGAGTAGGAGTTAGATTCAGCAGAAGGAGGTGATGTACCTCTCAAGTTTTCTTAGTGTAGATGGAGATGATTTGAAGACATGGATTTTCTGTACACTGGTGATTGTGCCAGATTTGTAAATGTTGCTTATCTGTTTCACCAATAGTAGAAGCAACCAAATTTAAATCTACTTCATATTGTGTTCCAGAATGGTATTTATCTTGGGTTAATCATTTGATTTGAACAGCTTTCAAGGAATGAAATCTTATTTTATGTTTTGTTTAAATGGTGATTTGCAATCTGTTGTTGAAGTTAGCATTGTGAATAAATGAAACTGTGTGTCAATCACAAGTTAATTTTGTTCTGCAGTTTTAGTTAGAAATTCCTTGAAAGGTAACAAGTATGATTAAGTTGGATGAATTAGCATTCTCTTCAGTTCCAAAGCTTTGATCTATCTTTTTTTTGTTTCTTTAAAAAACCTGGTTAAAGTAGGTTTAAATTTATGTTTGATCTTAGAACAATCCAGAAGCTCAACACCAGTAGGCCCCTTGAACATTATAGTTCACATCAACCATTGAGTGAAATCAGCACAGTCGAGAACCGATTACCAAGACCCTGGGAGTTAGATATCCATGCGTTATTCTTTCTCTTTCAGGAGAACAAAATAGTAATAATTTGTTTACTGTTGATGTGCTCGTTCGACCATCAACAGGTCCCCTCTATATGAGAGGAAGAAGTGGGGACAAAAACTACCAAAGAAACCTCCCTCCAGAGCAAGCACTATCCACCTCAATAGGAACCAATAGAAGAGAGAAGCACTTCCCACCATATCTACAACCACCAGCTCCACCTCAATAGGAGAGGGTTCCACCTTAATAGGATCAATATTCACCTCTATAGAATACAACGATAGTAGAACATGGTAGAAAGAAAGAACTCCAATAGAAAAGGAAAAAACCTCCTCCTTTGGCACCTAGAAGGACGAAAACAAAAGGAAGGACAACACCAACCTCCCAACCAACATAATCAACCTAAGCCAGCGTAAATCCAACAGATCCTTCCTTAGATAAAGCACTGACCACCACAAGGGGCCACCTACCAACTGAGAACCCAACACCATCCTTCTAAGAGTGGCAATCATCACAAAAATAGCCACCATCCAAGCACAAGCCTTGGTCTAGAACCAATCCACACCCTTGCACAAACTAACTAGCAAGGAAAGTAGGGAATCCTTCATAAGACTAACCCAAATAAGATGGCTTTCACCAAAAAACTTATCAAAGGTTCAACATGGACCAAGCCAAAGTTTAGAACCCTACACTGCACCAACCTAAAGCAAAAAAATAGTAGAACCGACATTCTGTAGTAGCAAACTCTGTAGCTAACCATGTCATGAAAGGCCAAAACCTCCAAAACCTAAAACAAGGAAACAACCACCGAGGAGCAGCACTTTCCATAACCAACCAGAACCCACCAAACTAGCTCAGTACCACAAAGCATGGCAGCAGAGAAAGTAACCCCCAACACCCTACTATCAACCTACAACACCCAAACGGGGTCAGAACAATGAAGAAAAAAAGCAAGGTGGGAAGAAGCACCTTGAACAAACACAACAGGAGCAGCTAACCCCAGGCCAGCAGACCACAAGATCACACCATAAGAGGACAACAAAACATTCCTCAAACCCATAGGGACACCACCCCCATAGACACGAGCAATAGAACGAGGTAGGGCAGGAAGAACCGAAACGGCACAAGGAATAGCAGTGACCAAACCAATACTGGCAGAGCATGGGGAAAGCCAAAACTTCACCCATAAACCCAGAAGGAAGAGATCCGACCTAAGGCCCACACCGAGCCAGAAGGCGACAATAACTCCATCTGAGATGGAACCAGCAAAGCCACCACCATCAGAAAGCTTTGAAAACTCAGACTAACTGTCATTTCTAGAAGCCACAAAAGGAGCCCAAGAAAATGCCCCAGTCCAGCCAAAGTCAAACTGAACAATAGAGGGAATGACAGGATGATGACCAGCATAACTAGGTTGAGCAGGACGTAGCCAATTGCCATCCTCAACAAAACCCATCCAAGCACCATCCACATCATCAACCAAGCCTTCAACCCCATCCTCAGATCCTTCAACCCCAACTTCAACAAATTTGAAACCACCGTCACCCTCCAGCAACAAAACATGCATCAAGCAACCCACACAGACCAAACGCCCTCCAACCACCATCGCCAGACTTCTAGCAGATGATCCTCATTGTCGTCATCCTTAGCACCAAAATCATCGTCCTCAGCAACGCCAAAGGAATTTGAAATTCCCTGGTCGTGCACTTTCCCACTCAGAGTAAACGCCATACTAGGTAAAGTTATTTTACATTGTTACATTAAATTTATTAAAGTGATGATGTTGAATGAATTAAATAATTTAATTTGGAAAAGGTAAAGTTGTTTAATTAAATAATTATTGATAATCATTTAATTAAATTAGAAGAATAGGTGGGGTTAAATAATTAAATAATTATTTAATGTAGAAGTTGAAAGGAGGATTAAATGAAGAGTTAACTAAATAGATTGTTTAGTCAACTGAGGAAAAGTGGTCGTTATGTTTAAGGGAATAATGCATGCAGAGATAATTGAATAGTTAACTAAATTTGTTTAGTTAACTAAAAGAAGAATTAGTCCATGTGGAGAAGATAATTAATTAAATTAATTAATTAATATTAAGAGGAACGTGCATGATGAAATGTTTTTAATAAATAAAAGATTATTTATTAAAGGGATGATGTTGAATGAATTAAATAGTTTAATTTAATTATTTAATTTGGAAAAGGTGGGATTAAATAATTGAAATAGTTATTTAATGTACAAGTTGAAAGAGGATTAAATAATATTTAATATTATTTAATTTATGAGGGAGGATTGAGTGATTTAATTAATTAATTCTTTTTGGAGTTGAACATGCAAATCAAGTTTGACTTTTGCAAACAAAGTTGCATTAGTTTGATTTGATTTTTGATGATATTTTGAATAGTTTTATTCAATTTATTCAAATTTGGAGGGAAAGTGAGTTAATTAAATTATTATGATTTAATAATTTAATCAACTTAGGGGAGTAAAGTTAATTAGTGATATAATTAAATAATCGGTGTTATTTAATTAATCAGGAAGAATAAAGTTAGATTAGGACTATGTTAAATAAATGAAATTTATTTAATTTATTTAATTTTTTGAATTTGATGAAAATGTGAATTAATTAAATAATGTTGTATTTATTCAATTAATAGAAAAAATTAGGTTTTTAGGATTTAATTAAATAAATGAACTTTATTTAATTGGTCAAAAATGATGAAAAAGTGAATTAATTAAGTAATGTATTATTATTTAATCAATAGAGGAAATTAGTGTTTTTCTTGATGTAAATGATGAATATTAGTGTTAAAATGCTAGTTCGCAAGCTAGGACAATTTTAGGTGTCTACATTTTCCCCCTCTTTGAGACAAAGTACCAATTGCTTTGTTTCAAAGAACATTTCCCTGGTATGCCCCAAGCACAAGAGTTGCCCCAGTATGCCCTAGTATGCTCCAGATGGGATAGCTTGGTGCCCCCTCGGGAAATTTTGTAAAATTTTTGGATAATGAACCAAATTTTTTGATAAGCTGATGTGATTCATTAAGGACTAACAGAAGAAATGGTGACAAGAAGAAAATGTTAATAAGAAATGAAGAATAGTTGATGTTGTTAGTCATTGATGAATTTTCTTTCACTTTGCTTGTAGACTTCGCATTTTGAACAATCCTTATTGTTATAGAAAATAGATACGATGCACCAGGGTATTAATGACCAAGGTGACTTTGTATCCTTTGCGTGGACTTTGACTCAACATACAAAGAATATTTTTGCTCATACCAGACATACGAAAACTTTGTTTAAAATATATGGTTCGGTTGTATTAAAAACCTTTCGGACCAGCTACACAAAAGTGTATAGAATACCTAACATGTAACTGCTACACGAACTATTTCAAGACAACTTCAATACACTCAATAAAGCAAGTATTTGCCATGGTAATATTACAAAATTATCTTACAAAGAACAAATCGAAAATGATGCTCAATTTCCCCCATTCCTTCTTCTCTAAATCCTTATGGACGTCCTTGAGAGATCTTGGGAACGAGTCAATAAAATAAATCATAAAAATAAGACTACAAAAGAATAAAACAATGATGTTATATCACTTGCCATATATGTTTGGGGTGGGTCTATTATCCAATGTTGATCATGTCTATCGTAGGAACGGATCTGTTAAGGCATATCTCAAGATGTTGTTGGTACGTTGTCAAACAATATGTAGGTAATACTTTGGCATGTGTTCATGTCTGGTTGTAATCCAATTTATGTGATTATTTTATTGAAAGGTCTAGCTTTTGATGTTTGCTTTCTTTCTTTCTTTGTTTTGTCAAAGGGTGAGTGTGATGATTTGTTTATTATGGGTGAAAATTTTATTGTGTATTTGTGATGATGGAGTAGGTCTTTTTCGAGGGCTCATCAAAGATGAGCATTGCCTACGTTGTACATGCAGAGGCTCGTAGTTCACTTTGTTTTTGAATTTTATTTTTTACTTTTTCTATTTTGTGAATGTTTTTGGATTTTGACTTTTTTGACTATTTTTGGGTTTTGAATTTTTTGACTGTTTTTGGATTTTGTATTTTTGACGGTTTTTGGGTTTTGATTTTTTTGACTAAGTTGAAATAAAGCATGTTTGAAACCTAAGGGGACTGACCTAGGGTCTCGGGGGTTGTTAATCCTTTCCTACGTTGTACACATAGAGACCATGTAGTTCGACCATTTGAATCAAAGCATAAACTATTTTTGGATAAACAACATTGATAATATGGATTAATATTCCACCTTTGTGTCTAGAGGATATGTTGTAGGAAATCACATTGAACTAACTGTGAGGTTCAAGCAAATATTTATATCTTAGACTGTTTGAGTGAAGGAATAACCCAATGATGTTTTTTTTTTTTTTTTCAAATGTTTTTTTTTACTTTTGTTATTTTCTAGATGTTTTTGATTTTTTGTTGTTTTGACCATGTTGGGACGTTCAAGGATCTAATCCACGACCAGCTTCAAGAATTTTCCCCTAGTTGAAGACAAGACTTCTTTCCTTTATCAGTGACGAGTGGTGGTTGGATAGACTATTTTATTATGAAATGGATGGGTGGATGTTGTGGATAGTACTGATAGATGATGATGCAAGTTTTATTCAAACATAGCATCTATTTGCCAAGTTTTCACTACGTTACCTATTCTAGGAGCGCCACAAAGTGGTTTTCACTCAAAAAATATTTTCTCTTTATTATTTTTCTTGCTTTTCTTTGTATTTTTGTATTTTTTTGGATTTTTACCCTTTTTCCTAGGGTATTCTGACGTGCTTCATGTGTATAAATTCTTGAGGTGGTTGTTTTTTAGCAGTTCAGCTAAGGGTTCTCCTTTAGGAGTAGCCAACCAATATTCCCCAGAGTCATAGCTCGTTGTGATGACAAACGGGCCTAACCAGTTGGGTTCAAATTTTCTTTTGCCATCTTGATTTAGTTGTACCTTTTGATTCTCTTTGAGGACTAAGTCACCAACTTGAAAGTTATTGTCCCTGATCTTTTTTTCATAGTTTCATTTGAGCCAATTCTGATAAACCTATAGATGGTTTAATGTGCTCAAACGCTTTTCATCTAGGAGGTCTAATTCATTTAGTCTGGCTACCCTGTATTCTTCATTATTGACCATGCATTTCAATGAGACTCACAATGAGGGTATTTCGACCTTGATAGATAAGACAACCTCTTATCCATAGACCAAGGAAAATGGTGCGGCACCAGTAGGTGTTCGGATGCTGGTTCGATAAGCCCATAGGGTTGGGTTTAACTGCAAATGTCAATCACGGTTGGCTTCATTAATAGTCTTTTTGAGTATTTTCAATATGGTTTTGTTAGACGCCTCAGCCTGACCGTTTCCTTTGGGGTAATAGGGTGTGGAAAATATATGTTGGATAGAAAATTGGGAACAAAGTTCTTGGACATCCTGATTCTTGAATGGGGTCCCATTGTCTATTATTATCATTTAGGGGATTCCATACCTGCAAATTAGATAGTTCAAAATAAATTTGGATATCTATTTGTCAGTGATATAGATCAATGGAATTGCCTCTATCCATTTAGTAAAATACTCTATAGTTGTGATAATGAATTTGTGCCCATTGGATGAGGCATGTGATATCTTGCCTACCAGGTCTAATCCCTATTGTGAGAAAGGCCATGGTGTGATGATGGGTCTCAGTTCATGTGCTAGTGCATGAAAGAGATCATGTGTTGCTGATATTTTTGACACTTTCTGGAGTACTATATGCATTCTTGTTCCATGGAGGGCCAGTAGTATCCTGTTCGGAATAGTTTTTGGACTAGATTAGGTCCACTAGAGTGGGACCCGCAAACACTTTCGTGTACCTCTTATAAGGCTATTTGTGCTTCTTTTGTGTTAAGACACCAGAGTAAAATACCATCTAGACTACAACGATATAGGGTATCTCCTAGGATGGTAAATCGGGAAGTTCTATGGGTGAAGGTTTTCTTTTGAGTGGTCATTACGTCAGGTGGTATGATACCGTGTTGGATATAGTCAAAATTATCTTGGTACCATGGGGAGTTAGGACCAAAAACAACACTTACCAATTATGATTCTAGGATGTTGACTGCAGGAACAAGTAGCTGTTCCACGAGGAACTTGTTGGAAACACAAGGGAAGACAACTAAGATGGGGGATGAATCAGTTGTCATAGAAATTATACAAATTAAACTTATTCTCAGATCTGATAGAAAAACATGAAAGCATAAACCATCACCACATCAAAACACACATAACACCAAGATTTTTACGTGGAAACCCTATTAGGGGAAAAACCATTGTGGAGGTTAATCCACAAGATTATACTCTATTAAAAGTATTATAAATGGGGAATGCACATGCATTCAAGCACATTGCCTAGAGTTCACTTCTCAAATACAAAAGGCTTACTGCCCAAAATAAGACTCACTGTCTTACAGTCACATTCAGATTACATCCAAAAGATTTTAAACGAAGAAAATAGCATTTTCTAATGCCTAATTACAGTTCTGGTTAAGCACATAAACACTTTCATCAGATCACTCTTTTTCACACTTTACTTATGCCTTCAAAAGATTAGAACATTATTCATACGCAACACTCAACATACATTGCACACCATGCCATCAAATGGTATAAACAATTGATCATATATATATCTGCAACTAAGGATAACATCAACTACATGTCAACCCAACAAAATATGAAATGTGTACAAACTATCAGCCCAAATCAATAAACAATTTATCAATGTGAACCAAACAATGTCAGCTAAAACATAGTAAGGACCCAAAACAACATCCTCAAATATGGAACACCTTCAAAAATTATGCCTCAAAGATTTGCAACATGCTACAATCACCCTGTCGGCCATGATCATGAAAAACATGAACTCACAGAAGAAAATCACCAATCGCAAGCACAACAATCAATGCAGACCAACAACACAAATAGAGGATGATCTAGAAACATCCACAAGCATCACGAATCACCACAAAAGCATCTACAACAACTCAAATTACTGAAATCACGCCATCTTCTTTCAGGAACACCAACTAAAGCAACAAAACCCTTTAATCCATAACCTCTTATCATCAATATACCGAGCTAGCCACCATACTGAACTTCACTCCATCACCGACAACCTACAACTTATTTTATTACAATTTTCTCAATATCGTCAACATATACAGCCTTAAAGACATTAATGCCAATAGTTTTGACATCAATGACAACCACATATCAGCAATATCCAACAATCTCCCCCTTTGGCATTGATGGCAACACATGATGTGAAAAAAACCATCAATGATACTTTCTCTTTGCACTTTCTCCCCCTTAGATTTTGACTCTTTTCCTCCTTAACTCTTTCACAGTTTTTCACATGACTCTTCTCCCCCTTTGACATCAATGAAAAAGATATAGATTATCTTTCTCCACACAAGCTCTAAACCACATTTCTGAACATCTAACTACTCCACCTGAGTAGCATCCACCACAACATCAATCTAGATCACAAGATATGACTATGAAATGCACAGACTGATGCAATTCAATGCATCTTAATTTTTATTAGGAGGGGTAATCACCCCTAGCTTCCCTCTGAGATACTCAAAAGTATCCTTAAATCTAAGCTTCAACAAATACTTGTCCAATTTGGCATACCATGCTCTTGGGGCTTGCTTAATTCCATACAATTCTTTCTTCAACTAGAAAACCATATCTCCCTGATCAATCAATTCAAATCCATCTGGTTGCTCAATATACACTTCCTCTTCCAGTTCACCATTTAGAAATGTTGACTTGACATCCATCTAATAAACCTTGAAGTTTTTGTAAGCAGCATAAGCAAGAAATAATATCACAACTTCAATCCTAGCAACAGGAGCAAAAGTTTCTTCAAACTCAATTCCTTCCATCTGAGAATATCCTTTACACACAAGTCTTGCTTTGTTTTAACAACTTCACCTTGCTCATTCAATTTGTTCTGAAAGACCCATTTATTTCCAATTAATTTTTTGTCTGTAGGTCTAGGAACAAGAATACATGTATCATTCTTCTCAATTTGTACTAGATCTTCTTTCATTGCTTCCACCCAATGTTCATCTTTGCATGCTTCATTAACACTATTAGGTTGAGTCTTTGAGAAAAAACAGTATTCTTATGCAATTCTTCTCCTAGCTTGAACACCTTTGTTCTTATCACCTATGATCTGATCTTCTAAATGATTTAGTCTTACATACCTTAGAGTCTTAGGGTATTCTTGAACTTCAGGCTCTTGTGATCTCACTTCTGCACTTTCACTAGTTTCTTCCTCTTGATTTTCCTAATTCACTGGAATGATTTGAACTTGATTTAGAGTCTAGACTTTCTTTCCTTTATTTGAACTATCATTCTGATCATCTAAATCATATCTGCAGGTTATGGATGGTCTAACTTTGTCTTCATCAACCTTGACATTAGCACTTTCAATTACTTTCCTCAATCTCTTATTATAGCATCGGTAGGCTTTAATTTTAGTAGAATAACCAAGAAAGATTCCTTCATCACTTCTAGCATCAAAATTTCCTATATCTTCATCTCTTTCGATATAGAATTTACTCCCAAATATTTTGAAGTATCTAACAGTAGGCTTATGACCAAACCATAGCTCATAAGGAGTCTTATCAGTATCACCTTTTCCATGTACTTAGTTGAGAGTGTAAACGATAGTACTCACAACTTCTCTCCAGTACATATGTGGAACATTTCCTTCCAGCATCATGGTCCTAGTAGCTTCTTGAATTGTCTTGTTCTTTCTTTACACAACTCCATTCTGCTAAGGGGTCCGCAGGGCAGATAATTGTCTCTTTATCTCATGCTCTTCACAAAAAGAATTAAACTCATTGGAAGTGAATTCACCACCTTTATCTAATCTCAGACATTTAATCTTCAAACCTGTCTTTGTCTCAACCATAGCCTTTAAAATCTTGAATTTCTCTAGGGCTTCATATTTTTCCCTTAAGAAAGTAACCCACATCAATCTAGAATAATCATCAATAAGTAGCATGAAATACCTGTCTCCTTGTAAACTTCTGACTCTAGAAGGACCACACAAGTCAGTATGCACAAGCTCCAACACTTCATTTGAACAATGTTGTTTGCTCCATAATGAAACTCTAGTTTTCTTCCCTAACTGAAATTCCTTGCATATAGCATTAGTGGGTTTTATCAACTTAGGAAGATCTCTCACTACCTGAGTAGAACTTATCTTGATAATATTGTCAAAGTTTACATGACACAATCTCTTATGCCACAACCAACTTTCATCAATTTGAGCAATCAGACAACTTTTACTAGTAACACTTAGGTGAAAGATATTACCTTTTGTTTTTGTACTAGATGTAATCACATTTCTGAAACTCCCCAATATTATACACTTTCCATTCTTGAATTGAAGATTGTATCCCTTTTCAACCATCTATCTAACACTTAAGAGATTATGCTTCAAACCTTCCACATATAGAACATCATCAATATTATGCTTACCATCAAGAGAAATGGATCCTCTGCCATGAATTACACCAGCTTTGTCATCACCAAATCTTACAACACCACCATCATACTTTTCCAAGCTCACAAATTTACTTTTATCACCTACGATGTGATGAGAGCACCCATTGTCAGTCACCCATTCATCTTTTTCTTCAACTCTAGCAGCTAGAGCTTTCCCCACATTTATGCAACTAGCAGATTCAGTAGGTATTGGATCATTTTCCTTGATAGCAATAAATACCCATTCATCCCTAGTTAAATTCCCTTTATCATATTCATCATTTGTCACACCTTCATCAGCAACATAATAACGCTTTCTTTGGAATCTAAGCTTGTTAGGTTTTGGCTTAGGAACTCTTTCCAGACACGTTGAGAAAAAATGACCTATCTTATTGCAAGAAAAACATTTAAGAGGTAATTTCCCTTTATACTTACCTTCTCCTTTGGCTACCCTCTCGATAATAAGTGCTTCAAGCTCATCTAATTTTATCTCTTCTTCTTCAATCTCTCTCATTTCCTACTCATACTTGGACATTTTTCTAGAACTTTCTCCTAGATCATATCTCTGCTTATCTTTTCCAGAGATAGTAGCTTTAATGCAGATTTTGTCTTAGGAAGAGATTCACCAAACTCACTTAACTCAAAAGCATCAAGCTTACCAATCAACATGTCTCTAGTTACATTCATCACAGTCTGGATCTCCTCAATAGCAACAGCTTTGTGTTTGCATGCAATAGGCAAGGATCTAAGCACTTTAGCAACAATCTTTGATTCTTCCAATGTTCCACCAGCATATCTGATACTACACACAAGTTCATTCACTCTTTGCATTAAAGAAGTGATGTTCTCATCTTCACATGGGTATCACCTTCATACAAAGTTTCCAAATCTTTCCAAATCTTTTAAGCAGTCTTCAGCTCCATTACATTTGTCATCTTGGAATCAGTCAAAGCACTGAACAATGCTTCCTTAGCCCTGATATTGTACTCGACTTCCTTACTCTCTCCTGCAATAGAATGACCATTATGTGGGATGATATACCTATTCTTTGTAATTGTCCAGTAAGGTTCACCAATGCATCTCAGATGACACTCCATTCAAGTCTTCCACAAAGAATAATTAGTTCCATCAAATCTCAGACTATCCTTCTTATATGTCGCCATCCCGGATCACCTCAAGCTATTAAACTTCTTCTGAGGAACCTACTCTGATACCAATTGTTGGAAACACAAGTGAAGACAACTAAGAGGGGTGGTGAATCAATTGTCACATAAATTATACAAATTAAACTTATTCTCAGATCTGATAGAAAAACATGAAAGCATAAACCATCACCACATCAAAACACACATATCACCAAGATTTTTACCTGGAAACCCTATTAGGGGAAAAACCACAGTGGAGGTTAATCCACAAGATTATACTCTATTAAAAGTATTATAAATGAGGAATGCACATGCATTCAGGCACACTGCCTAGAGCTCACAACTCAAATACAAAAGGCTTACTACCCAAAAGAAGACTCACTGTCTTACAGTCACATTCAGATTACATCTAGAAGATTTTGAACTAAGAAAATAGCATCTTCTAATGCCTAATTACAGTTATGGTTAAGAACATAAACACTTTCATCTGCTCACTCTTCTTCACACTTTACTTCTACCTTCAAAAGATTAGAACATTGTTTGCATGCAACACTCAGCATACATCGCACACCATGCCATAAAATGGTATAAATAATTGATTATATGTATCCACAACTAAGGATTGTTGATCCATGGAACTTGCTCAAAACTTATTTTGACAAAGTAATCCTTGAAAATTTTCACCATCATTTTATATAGTGCCAGTTTGTCATCTTTGGTCTGGTATTCATCATTCACCTATTTGATTACTAGCTAAGATTCTCTGAAGACATTTAGCTCCTTTATTCTCCACTCAATAGCCATTTTTAGCCCTATGGTTAAAGCTTCATATTCTGAGATGTTTTTTGTGCAAGGAAAAGCAATCATGTAGGCCTTGGGTATATTATCTCCCTGTGGTGTGAGAAATAAAACACCCACTCTGGAGCCATGCTATGTCTGGGATCCATCAAAGTAGAGATTCCAATGTTCTGTCTGTTCTATCATCAAGATACTCTCATCTGGAAACTCCACCATGAGAGGTTTTTGATCATCTATGGGTGCTTCATCTAGCTAGTCTGTTATGGTTTGTCCCTTGATAGATCTTCTATCCACATGCTCTATTTTGAATTCACTCAATATCATCACCCATTTGGCGATTCAGCCTATTAGGTTTGCTTTTGCTAGTAGGTACTTGAGCGGGTCTACCTTGGAAATCAGCTTGACTTTTCTATTCAAGATGTAGTGTCTTAGCTTTTGTGTTGCAAATACAACTCAAAGGCATGCTCTTTCTATGGGTGAGTAGTTTAGTTCATAGCCCACCAATGTTATGCTGATGTAGTAGATTGCCCTTTCTTTATTGTCATCATCTTGTTGGGCTAGGAGAGCTCCCATCATTGCTTGTGTGGTAGACACATATAATATCATTCCCTTGTTTGGAATAGGTAGCATGAATACGAGAGGAGTAAGTATTCCTCGACCTGCTGAAATTCTTGGTCACATCTTCCATCCCAATTGAAGGTGACATCCTTGTGTAGGAGATGAGTAAAAGGGTGATATTTCTCTACCAGTTGCGTGATAAATGTCCTGATGGACTGTAACTTTCCTTGTAAACTCCTTAGTTGTTTCAATGTTTTTGGTGGAGGCATCTCTAGAATATCTTTTCCCTTTGTGGGATCCACTTTGATCCCCCTTCTTGATACTATGTACCCTAAAAATTTGTTGGATGTTACTCTAAACACACATTTCTTAGGGTTGAGCCTCATATTTTCCAATTCAAGTTGATCAAACACCTTTTCAAGGTTTGTCAAGTGATCTGCCCTTTTGACTGACTTTGCTAAAATGTCATCCACATAGTCCTCCATGATGGTGTGAAGCATATCATGGAATATGGTCATCATTGCTCTTTGATATGTCACTCCTAAATTCTTTAGACCAAATGGTATGACATTCCAGCAAAATTTTCCCCAAGCATAGGTAAATTTTGTTTTGTGTTGGTCATCTGGAGAGATCTTTATCTGGTTGTATCTGTAGAAACCATCCATTAAGGATAGCATCTCATTCCCTGTTGTTAGATCCACAATAATTTCTATGCTTGGTAATGGGAAGTAATCCTTTGAGCAAGCCTTGTTTAGGTCCCTAAAGTATGTGCATATTTTGATGCCCCTAGTAGGAATTGACACTGGTACTAGATTTGATATCCATTGTGGATAGTTGATGGGTCTGATAAATCCCACATCTAGTAGTTTCTTTAGCTCTACCTTTACCAGTAATGCAATCTGAGGATGCATTTTTTTGAGTTTTTGCTTGATAGGCTTTGCTTCAGGGACTACATCTAAATGATGTACCACAAATTCCAAATCTAGTCTAGGCATGTTAGCATAGGTCTAGGAAAATTTTACCTTTCTCTCATTGATGAAAGCTGTGAAATTTTCCTTCTCTTTAGGATCAAGTGATGGCGCATGGTATGTTATCTTTGGGTCTTTTGTTGTGTCAACATTTATGGGTTCTTCTTCTTCTACTAAGATTTTTGATCTTTCTTGGTATTCTAATATGGGGAGATTGAACTCTCCATCCTCGGGTGCCTTTGGGAGGTTTTCACCTTCTGATGTGTCCTTTATTCCTTTTCGAATCTGATAGAGCCACAATGTGGTTTTCTCTAGGGTGCCTTGTGTTTATTGTTATATTTTCTCTCATTTTTGTGACTGGAAGGTTCAATCTCCTCACCAAAGTATGCCTCTTGTTCAAGTTCCATGATGAACCCTGCTTTGTGATCTCCTGCTAGTATGTCTATTCAAAGTCCCATGAACTTTGTGATTGCCTCATCATTCTGGAATTGATCCAGAACAGGTGTATGTTGTTTTTTATCTCAATTTATAAGTTGTGGGTAATAGAGTGGGAGGCTATCATCTTGGTTTGCAAAGCTTATGGAAGTGGGTGAAAGGGTCACTATGGCTTTGGTTTCCTTTTCCTATTGGGTGTCTAGATCGTCATTACTAGAAGTAGGGGAATCATATCTAGTGAAGAAGGAAGGGGAATCCCACTCATATTCGTTAGAGTCAGTTTCAAAATGATAGTAGATGTTGGGAATGGTTTCTATATACTGGAGAGGGAACCTATCAATGTGAAAGTTGTCAAACAGGTCTTCTATAGGTAAGTCATTGTCCATTATATGGTAGATATCCAGTGCCTCAATGTTAGAAGTTTCATTTTTCTTATTAGAGGTTCATTTGGTCTTTGGAGTAACCACTTCTTTTGGATTATAACCTAGTCCCATATTTTTTTGTCTCTATTTCACTATTATAGGCTCCCATCAGCCTTGTTTGTGCAGCCCCAAGCCATCGGTTCCTCGATATCCCATTTGTTTCGCCATTTGATAGCCTCTACTATTAGGATCAATAGATTTTGGCTTTTCTTACTCTTTTGAGTCTTCTCTATAGATCATAGATGAAAATTCCTTTTGGAAGACTTCTTCATCCTTCATGTCCCCACACTTGGTGAAAATCGTGGGTTTAGCTATCATTTGTACCTTTTGAGCATGTTTCATCTCTCTCGGCCCTCCATAGATTTTGGGTGTTGGTGGAAGCATACCAATGCAGAATGCTTGGCTAAAATGATAGTTTTCATTTCCCTTGTCAAGTACTTGAATCTTGGATTTCATTTTTGGTTTCTCACTTGGTGTGTTTTTGGTTGAAGTTGATGGTAACATGGAAGGGTCAACATATGAGAATGAGTGGAAGGCTATATCCTTGCTAGGAATGTGTTGGATTTTATTATATTTTTCCTCAAGCTTTGCACATAAATGGAAAGGCTCAAGGTCGGCATATAAGGTTACCTATTTTCCTTCATGGGGAAACTTTAGGCATTAATGAAAAGTGGATGGTACCACTTGTAATGCATGGATCCAAGGGAATCCAAGGAGAAGGTTATACGGTAATTCCAGATCAAACACTTGACATGTTGTTTCTATGAGGACTAGTCCTATCTGTACATGTAGCCTAACTGTTCCTTCATAATTTCTTTCAAGGCCACCATAGGCCCTTATAATGATAATTTTTCCTTTGTCTATCACGTCATCATAATACCCCAATTGTTTGAAAAAATTTAAGGTACAAATGTTTAAACTTGCACCATTATCTATCAGTACTCGTTTGACCATGGTTTTATGAACACCAACCTCTATGTAGAGGGCTTGGTTGTGGAATGCTCTTTAGGGTAGATCTTTCTTGAAAAATATTAAATGATTACTTGTTGTGATCTTTCCAACCATGGCTTGGAACTGACTAGGATCGAGGTCATTAGGGACTGATGTTTCTAATTCCTTTTCAAGTATTTCCCTATGTGTTGGCGATAGTTTTTGCAACTCTGGGATTGAGATTAAAGCAAGGGTTTTCTTAAGTTGTTCCACAATGTTGTAATCATTGAATGACTTGATTGTGGGTTTAGGAGGGGCTCCTTGTATTGTAACTCTCCCTCGACGGGTAGTTACGTTACAGTTGTCTCCCCCTCATATAGTTACTATGTTTTCCCTATTGTCATTAGCTTGGGATAGAGTTCCTAAAACCGTGTCCCCATAGGTATAGTTGGAATTATAGTAACCTTGGTCTTTTCCCTTGTCATTCCTTTTTTGGTGGTTTGGGATTGGGTTGTTGTATATCTACAAATCCTTATTCCTAGGATGATGTTCAACATCTACCTCCCCTTTGTCTATCAAGTCTTGGATGAGGTGTTTGAGTCTCATGCAATTGTTTGTGGTGTGCCCCTTGATCTTATGAAATTCACACAAGTCATTTTCATTGTACCACGGTGTTTTGAATTAGGCTCCTCATAATTTGGGTGATCATTAGGCTTGATTGGGTTTTTTTGTACGAGCTTCCGCATGACTGTCTTAATAGGTTCTCCTAGTACCGTGAATTGCCTCCTTGGTTGGTCATACTGCTTTTGTTGACCTCCTTGATTTGCTTGTTTATTTTTTGCTTGATTGTTTTTGGGATAAGCAGGTTGACTATTCTGTGTACCATTTGGGGCACAGTTTGTCTATGCTACCTATGGTGTGTTTTGAGATGTATTTTGTGCATGCCATAGTGTTCTAGCATCAACTACTCCATCATTTGTGACGTTTTTGTTCTTAGCTCAAACTTTAGGTTTTTCGTTTGAACTAGAGGGATTGTCTTTTGAGCTACTCATTTTGAGGGCTCCCCTTGCAATGAGGGCTCTCTCAATATTTAATCCCTTCTCGATGGTTTCTTCAAAGTCAGCTACACATAACATTGTCAGTTGATAGTTGATCTCAAGTAAGACGTTGGTAATGAATATGTCCACCAACTCCTTTTCGGGAATGGTCCACTTACATCTACTAGCCTTGTGTCTCCATCGATATAGGTAGGAGGTAAAGGACTCTCCTTCATTCTGTTTGATTGTGGATAAGCTTCTGATGGTGACATCTTGCTCGATGTTGAAGGAGAAGTGACTTATGAACTTGTTAGAAATTTCATCAAAGGTTTTGACTGTTGGTGTCAAATGGGTGAACCACTCCGTAGCATGGCCTATAAGGCTTCGTGGAAATATCCTCATGAGGTATGATTCATTGTGTCGTACTTCCATGCATGATACAGAGAAATTGCGTATATGCTCTACCGAATCCCCTCTTCCTTTATATTTGTTGTCAAACTTGGGTATCTCAAAATTCTTTGGAAAGGTATCGTAGTGACAGATTAATCGAATGAGAATGGGCATATTTCTTGGATGGTATAGGTTTTCTTTTTTTTTCCAGCTTGCATGCCTGCTATCCGTTGGGTGACAACCTCTAATTTCATTTCTATGTTCATTTTTGGTACATTTTTTTGTGAGCTTTGTGTATAACAGCCTTGCGGCCCCACCATGTTTTGGTCATATATCGGATATTGTGAAGGTACAGGACCTTGGTAATTGTTTTGGACATAGAGTAGGTTAGGTCCTTGTTGGGTGTAAGGAAGGTTAGCTCCTTGTTGCTAAGATGAAATGTACTAAAGGTTACCCTGTTGGTGTGTTAGCGAGATATCTTGTTGGTAGGATGAATTGGGATGATTTCCTTGTGGCACACCTTGCTATTGGGAAGGACTAAATTGAAGGTTACCTTGTTGATGAGTTAGTTGAACACCTTGTTGATGGGATGATTGTAGAAGGGTACTATGTGGTACACCTTGTTGCTGGGAAGGACTAAAATGAAGGTTACCCTGTTGATGTGTTAGTGGAACACCTTGTTGATGGGATGACTGAAGAAGGGTGTTTTGTGGCACACCTTGTTGTCGATAAGGACTAAAGTGAAGGTTACCCTATTGATGTGTTGGAGGGACACCTTGTTGATGGGATGACAGAAGAAGGGTGTTTTGTGGCACACCTTGCTGTTGGGAAGGACTAAAATGAAGGTTACCTTGTTGATACATTAGTGTGACACCTTGCTGATGGGATGAATGAGGAAGGGTTCTATGTGGCACACCTTGCTGTTGGTATTGTTGGTTTAGAAGGGGACCATGTGGTCCACCTTATTGGTGGTATTGATGGTTTAGAAGGGGACCCTATGGTCCACCTTGTTGATGGTACTGATTATTTAGAGGGGGGGCCTGTGTTCCACCCTGTTGATAGTACTGATTGTTCTGGGAAGGTTCGACACTTGAAGTGTTTTGAGGTATGTATTGTCTAGGAGGTGGATTGTTTTTTTGTGGTTCATATTGGGATGGCCCTCCTTGATACAACTATGCCACTTCTTCTTGTTTAATCTGAGTTGGTTTTCTGAACAAGGGGTTCTCTTTGGGTTGATCATTTATTTGTGAGAACGTGAGTGGCATGTTTGGAATCTCTGTGGGTTCAGTTATTTGTCTCACAACTAAGTTATCTCCTAAGGGAATAAGATTGGGATCCTTGAGAGCCTCTACATTGAATTCCACTGGTAATTTAGCACCACTTTGTGCTAACTTGAAGAAATAGGAGTTTGGTTCACTTCTCAACAACCTATCCATTAGTTTGAGAACCTTGGGGTTGTTATAATGTTCAAACAGTTCCTCCTCATTTATCTCTTCCTCAGTGTCTACCTCCTCTACAACCACTTTTTTTGGATCTTGATTGTTTTGTTCTATCACCTCCTTTTGTTTGTAGTTCAGTTCTTCTTCACTGAAGGTGTCTCTATACATGGGCCTTTTTGGGGTGTTTCAAGGTTGCTTGGCCTATAGCCCCAAGGGATACTTTCATTGTTCATGGTATTGGCTGGTGGGATGCTAGTGTTGTTCTTGCTTGCTTCCATTTTTTTTCTATGTTGTGATCTTGTGGTTGTCATAAACAACTTGGGTCCCTTGTGAGAGAGTTGTGTAATGTTTGAACTCTCTAGTTGAATCAAGTTTGGTGTTTTGTTATTTGATGTTTTGATTTAGATAGGTTCAAGATCATGAAAAAAAGTCTAGAGTTTTGAATCATAAAGAACATGTACAAATCTGGATGTTTCCTTAGTGCACATTCATAAAACTTGATTAACAACCTTTTTTTTTGGTAGAGTGTTGAAATGCGGTTTTGGATTGATTTTGAACTTAGATGCCTAAGTTTGAAGTGACAACCTATAGACCTTCTCTTGGGGATTCTTGTTTTGTGTGAGATCATGAGGAGGATATTTATTGCCAAGTGGGTGGTGGTAATACGAGTCTTCTGGTTGCTATGTCTACTTCCTCTTTGTCTAAGATGATTGATGCGGTGAGAAACTAGTGAGGTGTTTTATTCTTCTCAAATATGAAGGATTTCAAACTACTGATAATGTCAGTTTGTTCACCTTCAATGTATATGAGACTAGGTTGAAGGATTGGCGCTACAAGGTCTTGTTGTTGAACTGGAGCAATTGGTTGCCAGATGGTCATAAGGTGTAATGTTGTTGTGAGATGGTTGCTATGAAGCTCAAGACCCTAAAGTTTGAGTGTTGTTTTGGAATGTGGCTACTTTTTGGAAATCAAAATGTTGAAGGACTAGGGACGATATTTCACTTCCTTGTCTAGAGGATATGTTGTAGGACAACTTCCTTGTACTATTTGTGAGTCCCAAGTAACTATTGATATCATAGATGTCTGAGTGAAGGAATGATCCTAATGGTTTGTTTGATTTTGATCTCTAACAAGTAGGATGGAAATGGTGGATGAAAGACTATGTGACCTATCTATTTTTTCAATTGTTTTGTTCAAACAATGACCCTATAAACAAATTTGATTTGTTTTCCCCAAGTGTTAGCAAAATGTTCAAGACTATGAGCTAGAATTGTAATTGTATCCTCTGCACGTGTTTTGTTTCCTCTATGTTTTAGAGTATGGAAAATTATAGAACAACAGTGTACTGACTCCAAAAGCATGGACTTTGTGTGACTTGAATATCTATAGCTTAAGTTGTGAAATGACATCCAAGCCATAGTTCCCAAATTTTTACTTTGATTTAATATAGCTTGGAACAAAAGCCTAAATATCCAGAAACCTTGAAGGAAATCCTCCAAGGAGTGCAAATAAGGGGCTTCTCTCAAAAGCATACACTAATTCAAAGGGTTTGTGATTTGACCATTGTGTTCAGTGTTTGTTTGGATGTGTTCTTTTATTTAAATCAAGCACAAAATTTGATGTTTAGATTGCTTTTGAATGTAATTGGAAAGTTTAACAAAAAAAAGCATTTACAACCCTAGGGGATAGAAACCATTCTTTTAGGTGGGCTTGCCTCATGCTCCGAAGAGACAATTTTACATACGACTTATGGCGCAAACCTGTATTCAAACTTGGCAAGTAACTTCTCATAAGTAAATTCAGATGCAACACTTCAAAGGATGTTTTTGGCTAATAGGGTAGCTTCTAAAACAATTGGCTCTTAGTCATAACTATGAACACAAAAATCTGACACTCACATGCTAGCCACTTAAGGCTCTTTAACCATTCTTGTTCCACTTAAGGCATGGGATTAGGTGCAATCTGTTGTCAGCACGGCTTGAAGCTACTTTCTTACAATTTCACAGCCTTTGATATAGCCCGCTAGTAAATGTGCTTCGAAACCTTGCAATGAGTTCTCCAGTGTCGGATTTTTCTCAAAGCAAGCCCTCTCTCTAAGGTAAAAATTGAAAATAAAATGTGAAGCTCAAAAAAAAAAATTCACTCACCCAAGATCGCCAAAAGGTGTGAGGGGAGAAGATGAATCACTTCAGCTTGCCAAACACTGCATGCACAACAAACACTTCATAGCAAATCAATTCTTTTTAAACACCTCGAGCAATGTTATCCCCAAAAATATGTGAATAACATAAACAATTTGTTCTTTTTATTTGCACCAATATGAAGTATTTAGGACATCAATCAGTTAAGATAGCAATGGTGTAAACAAACAGAAAGAAACATTTGTTCATTTTTAAATCCCAAATATGAGTGTTTCTAAGAAATCGGGCCTGGTTCTAACTTGGTCAACAAAAGTAAATTGAGCGTGCGTCAACAAAATGGAAATCATTTTGTGTTCTTTATATGCACCAAAATTAAAGTTCCTAATTATAAAAACATAAAATGTGTTCATTTTTAGAGCCCCAAAATTGAAGTGTTTTTTTTGTTTTTGTTCTTTTTATGAGCACCAAAATAAGATTTCCTAATGTAAGAAATCTTAAAATTGGTTCAATTTTAATAGCACCAAAAAAAAGTTGAGTTTGTCTTGTTCTTTTTAGAGCACCAAAATCAAACATTCCTAATTTAAGAAAGCTCAAAATTTGTTCAATTTTAAGAATACCAAAACCAAATGTGTGTTTGTCCTGTTCTTTTTAGAGCACCAAAATTTAGATGTTCCTAACTTAAGAAAGCTCAAAATTTGTTCAATTTTAACAACACCAAAACCAAATGTGTGTTTGAGTTGTTCTTTTTAGAGCACCAAAATGAAATTTTCCTAAGTAACCAAAAATGTTTTTGGATCTATAAATCTTTGACCAATCGTCTTCCCTACAAAAAAATGAGTTAGAGTCATGAAAATCCTACATTCAAATCCATTAGTACCTATTACACATTCACAAACAAGCAAACGTTAGCAAAGAAATCCATTACAATAGTGCAAGATCTGTGCACTTGTCTAACAGAGAAAATGCTTAGAAAAAAAAATGAAAAGCGCCCCTATCAAAATTAGATGCTCAAATCTCTAAGCAGATGCTACCCCTGTCAGAAAAAAATGCAAGGGTTTAAAAGCAGATATAAGGATCTTGTTGCAAGTGCACAGTTCTCATGTCAAGTGCGAGGTTTTCTTAACAGTCAAGTGTGAACTTTTTCTGGGAAGTGTGTGAATTATTTTCAAAAGCACTTTCGAGACCTGCAACTTCACAAATGGCTCAAACGAACGTTAGTGTATGGGACAAGGGTGTTGGCCTCCTATAATGATTAAACAACTAATCCCTTACATCTGTGATTTAGAGATTGGACATCTAAACTAAATAGCCATTCAATCATCATGAAGGTGCATTTAACTTGTCAACCCAAGGACATGAACTTGAAATGGGTCAGCACAATATGTGCACTAAGGATCCAAAGTAGCAATACTCATTCTACAACTAAGAAAAACATAATGTTGAAGGTAAATTGCTTAGAAATAAATAACATAAGTGTTGAACATCAACCAACAACTATGCTAAGCTGAAATGCATGACAAAAATGAAAATCTGAGCAAACAAACAGGAAACTACTCTATCTGCTTTGGCTGTAGGAATAGTCACATAATGGAATTCTAGTGGTTGTAGGAACAATCAGTGCCAGATTCTTAACTAATTACTGAACAGAAAGTAATAACTAAACTAAACTAAAGAACAAAATGCTCACCAAGTGGGCCCCCTTGGATGAGTATCCTCTAAAACTAATGTAAACTCAGATGCATGGATTTATAACTTCATCTTATTCATTGGAAAACATGAGTACAATAGAGCAGTGTAACTATATTGTTGAAAACTAAGAATGCAAGTACATCATCAGATCATGCAACCTTTTGAGAAGGAGCATCTGACTCTTATTTATAGGAAAAAAAGCTACTAAACTAAGCAAGGCGGTCAACTCCACGAATTGGGAGGATGTCATTTTAGGGAAAGCAGAGAAAGTGGAGAGGTAGTTACACATGCATGGAATATGGTCAGACGTGCTTTCCTCAACGCAAGTTTAGCACAACAGTAATGCCTATATTCGCTCAACAACAATAAAGACCATTTACAAGGTGGTTACAACTTATTTTGCATGAGGAATCTCCCTCCGTCAATAGTCTTCTCTTCATTGACCTTTGCATGACCACTTTGTTAACCGTTATGGTGAATGACCAACTGGCGGAATCTTCTCAATTTAGTGGCCTCGAATCATATCTACATGGCAATATTAGTACGCACAATAATCGCATATCTGTAACTATCTTAAAGAACATTCATTAATCCACATGTAGAATTAACACAAATAGTCCATATAACATGTCAATGTCATTAAAGATTTGTAGAGATAAAATTAGGCCCAATGTCTATGGTTTTGAGTAAATATCAACATTCAAACATCAAGGTCCATGACAACTTCAACAAATAGATCATAAATTCCACCAAAATTAAACCATAAACTAGACTCATCAAAGGGTCCCACTGGGCGTGCCAGAATGTGTGAGGGGGGAAATCATTAGATTGCAAACAAGAAAGACGTACATGAAATGAGAATCTAAACTAAGATCAAACACATTAATTTAACATACAAAATGAAACTAAGCTATTGAAAACACATTTAGGAAATCTATGATTACCAAATTGAAAGCAAAGAATAAGCACAGTGTTACCATCCCGTATTGGAGTGTATTCACCTGATGTTGGATTGTTCTTATCACCGTGAAGCCTCCATAGTTCGTGAAAAGCTTGATGAATGATGCTTGATGTTGGTTAATTGAAGGAATGAGGAAGATTTATCAATGGTGATCTTAACAACACTTTGTTGCATAAGGTATGTTGATTCCCTGATATTTTTTTGTGAGGAAAGAGGTTTGTTATATAGAGAAAAAGATTTTGAATCGATAATCAGGATTCAACAATGTTGGATCAAGATTAACGGTCGAAAGGTGTTGAGAGGATTTAGACATAAGAAGATTGTGCAAATTGATTGATCTATCAAGGATAGATTGGCTAGTCAGGAAATAGATGGCTTAGTTAGGAAATAGATGGATTAGTTAGGAAATAGATGGCTTAAAGTTAGCAACCATAATTTTCTCAATCAGAAAGTGGGTGAGGAATTATGAATTAATTGATTTAATTAATTAATTGCTTTTTGGAGTTGAACATGCAAATCAAGTTTGACTTTTACAAAGTTGCATTAGTTTGATTTGATTTTTGATAAATGATTTGAATAGTTTGATTTAATTATTCAATTTATTTAGGGAAAGTGTTGTTATGTTTAAGGGAATAATGCGTGGAGAGATAATGAGACAATTAACTAAATAGATATTTTATTCAACTAGAAGAAATTATTTGTTACATTCGAGGAGATTGTGCATGAAGAGATAATGAGACAGTTAACTAAATAGATATTTTAGTCAACTGATTTAGTAGAGCTAGTTAAGTTTTTGAGGGAAATTAATTAATATCAAGAGGAATGTGCACATGTGAATTTGACTTTAATAAATAAAGTTTATTTATTAAAGTGATGATGTTGAATGAATTAAACAATTTAATTTGATTATTTAATTTGGAAAAGGTAACACTGTTTAATTAAATAACTACTGATAATTATTTAATTAAATTAGAAGAATAGGTGAGGTTACATAATTAAAATAATTATTTAATGTAGAAGTTGAAAAGAGGATTAAATGAAGAGTTAACTAAATAGATTGTCTAGTCAACTGAGAGAAAGTGGTTGTTACGTTTAAGGGAATAATGCATGCAGAGATAATTGAATAGTTAACTAAATTTGTTTAGTTAACTAAAAGAAGAATTAGTCCATGTGGAGAAGATAATTAAATTAATTAATTAATATTAAGAGGAACGTGCATGATGAAGTGTTTTTAATAAATAAAATATTATTTATTAAAGGGATGATGTTGAATGAATTAAATAATTTAATTTAATTATTTGATTTAGAAAAAAGGTGGGATTAAATAATTGAAATAATTATTTAATGTAGAAGTTGAAAGAGGATTAAATAATATTTAATATTATTTAATTTATAAGGGGGGATTGAGTGATTTTATTAATTAATTCTTTTTGGAGTTGAACGTGCAAATCAAGTTTGACTTTTGCAAATAAAGTTGCATTAGTTTTATTTTATTTTTGATGATATTTTGAATAGTTTTATTCAATTTATTCAAATTTGGAGGGAAAGTGAATTAATTAAATTATTATAATTTAATAATTTAATCAACTTAGGGGAATAAAGTTAATTAGTGATATAATTAAATAATTGATGTTATTTAATTAATCAAGAAGAATAAAGTTAGATTAGGACTATATTAAATAAATAAAATTTATTTAATTTTTTGAATTTGATGAAAATGTGAATTAATTAAATAATGTTGTATTTATTCAATTAATAGTAGAAATTAGGTTTTTAGGATTTTATTAAATAAATAATCTTTATTTAATTGGTCAAAAATGATGAAAAAGTGAATTAATTAAGTAATGTATTATTATTTAATCAATAGAGGAAATTAGGGTTTTTCTTGATGTAAATGATGAATATTAGTGTTAAAATGCTAGTTCGTAGGCTAGGACAATTTTAGGTCTCTATAATTTCAAATATCATCTTGCATGAATCCTAAAAGATGTTCCATTTTATGATCAAATAGAGCCCAATGATAATGGTTCTCCTTTCTTCATATGAGGAGAGGTGGCAAAATATGCAATAACAGATATAGTAGTGGCAAACCATTATGATGTGTTTTGAATCTTGATGCTTTTCTAGCCACTATGATTATGAATTCATGATGTTTGAGATTTATGATCATATGAGTGAGTTATTGAACTTTGACACTAATTAGTAATTACTAATTGTGCTAATAAGTAATAATTATGAACTTACAAATTATGGTATTATGAAGTATGATTAAATTATGAATTATTAATTAATGATGTATAATTATGTATTAATAAGTTAGTATTTATTAGTTATTACTTATGAGTTCTCCAATTTTATGATTTGTCATGATGTATTATGCATTTTTCTTAAGATTATTTTGTAAATATATGTTTTTGATATTTGAAAAATTTGTTGAGTTTTTGTTGAGTCACTCAATCAAAGTCAAATTTAGATCTATCTAATTTTACAAAGTCACAAGTTTTTAATATGTGGTTGAAACAACCAAGCTTTCGAAAATCCTTTTCTTCTTGCTTCAATTTTATAAATAACCATTTCTATTCATTAGTTCAATTTTTTTTAAATATACTTTTTGTGTGCAATGTTTCTATATCATACTTAAATTCTATATTAAAGAGCACAAAAAGATAATTTTTTTAAAGAATATTATTCTTGGGTGAGCATACCAAGATGAGGGAAAAAAATGGTCAAAAATATTATTTTTGTTAAACACATGTGCACTTTTTAAAATAAGAACAAGGAATAACATGTGAACCATAATGCATATGCATTACAACTACCATATTGTAGTGTAGAAAAATGTACTCCTTTACATTTTCATACTATGTTTGCATATCCTTGATTAATTGGACTTAATTAAGCTTCTAATGGCCTAAATTATACATTCCAAAGCCTTATTATTCTCGTTTTTCAAAAGGGAAACTTATATTAAACAATTTCCATCGTTAATTTAAACACCTTGGAAATTGTGTCCTAGATTTAGGTCCCAAGACCCATTCACCCTTGGCGAATGGGTCCTCCTTAAGTGCCAAGACCCAATTTTTAATATGTTTTTGGTGGCATTTCAATTATTCAAATTCAACTTTCAAATGTCGCCTTGTGGAATCTATTTTTTTGGAAATTAGATAAACACCTCTAAATACATAGTTATGTTATCAATTCAAATCATCTAGCATTAATGCAACTTTCACAAGATCAAATATTATTGTCAAGAGAATTGAAGAGCAGATTTATCACTCATCTACAATAGTAGTCAAGATCATATCATCATGTCAATATTCATGTGTGTTCATATCATGTTTTGGAGCTAACATTGTGGTGTAGGTTTCAAACATTCAAGAAAGCATTCAAGTATCAAATCAAACAATCATTCAAGATAATTCAAGCAAGATCCAATCCTTAGAGAGATGTGTTAGACTTCAGTCCTCTAAGGGCAACCATTAAGGGTTTGGTGAGTTGTATCATAGCATTGTTCATTCATTAATTACTTCTATTTATCATTATCTTTTATCATCAAGGTTTAACTACCAAATCGGGGTTTGACCAAGGCAAACCCCTATTCACCCAAAAACAAATCTTTTTATTCTCTCTTTGTATGTGTAGATTTATAGGTGAAGAAGGATTGAAGATCACTCAAAAGAGAAATTTTGCAAAGTTGTCAAAGTTGTCAAGATATAGAAACTCACCTACGGGATTTATTTCTAGTTTTCCAACAATCAAACCTGGAGAAATCAGAAGACTAGATCCAAGATCTAAGGACTATAAAAGCAAATTTTGGACCTCTATACAAAGACCCATTTTCCCTAGGGTGAATCTATCCTTCAGCAGTGTTCAAAGCCAACTTTTGGTGCTAGGTACATACCACTCTGCCCTTCTCAAATCAACCTTAAAGTTATTGTTTATGTTTGTGCTATCATAATAATCTACATTTCAAGTTTTAGGTCACATAATTGAGTTCATTAAGGCATTTAATTTTATCTCCCAAAAGTGCATTTCAGTCATTTTTGTCATAAGAAAACAACAGATTCTTCCTAACATGGTTGACTCACCTCAAGGTTGAAAATCAATCTATCCTTGGGAGATCTCCTTTTCTAATGAAATTAGGGAAAAGGTGCATTTTAGGTGTTCCATTCTAGTGATCCCATTCACACACCATCCTCCTAAAATCCCCCTCATTTCCCTATGTTTCATTTTGGTGAACTTGACATGAATTGTGTTGCACAAACGATTGTTGTTGCACCAAAAGATCAACCTGTTAATGCCCAACACAACCACCAAAGTTAATGAATCCACAAGAGGTGGTTAAGCCATGTCATGAACCCAAGAACTATGTTGCACAACACAAGGATTCCAAGGGCACACACCTTGCAATAATCCCCCTTGTGCAAGCAATGGGTTCGAACTTGTGACCCAAAATCTAATACCAAGTGTTGCACATAAGGTTGTCATTGCACCAAAAGATCAACCTGTTAATTCCCAATACAACAACCAAAGTTAATGAATCCATGGGAGGTAGTTAATCCATGTCATGAACTCGAGCATTTCATTGCACATCACAAGGATACCAAGAGTGCACACTTTGCAACAAACTAACCCCAAATTCGTGGATCCATTATGTGTTATCTTAGGATTGCATATGGGGGGTAACCTCCTTTTCATGATGTAGCTTCATTTGGAAACATATCATTGGCATATGGATTTCAATAAGATCTCATGCCTCTTTTATCAATTGGAATTTATCATCTTCTACTTTAAATTAATTGCTCACAACATGGTGTTTAGAAATTTCTTTAAAGTATGGGGCATTATCCCTCCCACTTGATGCTTGCTTGATGACACGACCTTCATTCAAAGTGTGGTCTTCTTACCTCACATGATGTGTCTTCTTGATGGAGGCATTGGGTTTGATGTCCTTCAAGAGTGTGACCTTTCTTGGTATATGGCATTCCTCTTAGTGGTAATGTAATGGCTGGCATTCCCTAAGGTTCAAATCTTTTATCTCTTGACTAGTCCTCTCTTGTGGTGATATCTAGTGTGATTTTCCCTAAAGTGAGACCTTTCATGAACTAATCAAAAACCCTTTAACTATCATAAGAAAAATTCTTGGCCTCCAAGCATAACACAAATTTCTTGTTAGTGGTGCCTTTATTTCATGAGTTTCTAGCATAATGCAATGTGTTAGCCTTGTGACCATCTTGTGTGGCATCTTATCAAAGTTATCAGGGAGTATAAATTTTGATATGGTTATGGTTACACACCTAGTGTATATCGAACTACACTAGACCATTGTGTCTTTCTCATATTACCTTGGGGATCACCTAGTGTATATCAGACTGCACTAGCCCTTATGAGTGTATCTTTGAACAAACAACCTAGGCTTGATCCATATCATTTGGACAAATATTCAAAGCTTGATCCACATCCCTTCTTCATCTTTGCTTAATTTTGGCATTGTATGATGTTGTATCTTGTGTCACTATTGCATTCATATGTCTCTTTGTGTCTTTGTTGGTTTTTCATGGGATCTTAGATCTTGGGGGCTTGATCATTCTCCTTGATCCTTATCTTCTCATCTTTCTAATAGCTGTACAGTTAGACATCTTTTGACTTATTTGTCTACTTTAGTGTGAGTTTGAGTGTGGGCTCATACTCTCACTAAAGTGGGGATTAAATGTAGTGTAGAAAAATTTACTCCTTTACATTTTCACACTATGTTTGTATCCCCTTAATTAACTGGACTTGATTAAGCTTCTAATGGCCTAAATTATGCATTCCAAAGCCTTGTTACTCCCGTTTTATGAAAGGAAAACTTATATTAAAAAATTGCCATCATTAATTTAAACACCTTGGAAATTGTGTGTCTTGGATTTAGGTCCTAGGACAAAGGGAAAATGGTCCTCCTTAAGTGCCAAGACCCAATTTTTAATATGTTTTTGGTGGCATTTTAATGATTCAAATTCAAGTTTCAAATATCGGCTTGTGGAATCTAATTTTTGGGAAATTAGATAAACGCCTATAAATACATAGTTATTTTATCAATTCAAATCATCTATCATTAAGGTAACTTTCACAAGCAAAAAAATTATTGTTAAGATCATTGACGAACAAATGTATCAGTCATCTACAACAACAATCAAGATCATAACATCATGTCAAGATTCATGTGTGTTCATACCATATTTTGGAGCTAACATTATGATGTAGGTTTCAAACATTCAAGAAAGCATTCAAGCATCAAATAAAGCAATCATTCAAGCTAATTCAAACAAGATACAATCCTTTAAGGGATGTGTTATATTTCAATCCTCTAAGGGAAACCATTAAGGGTTTGGTGAGTTGTAGCTTAACATTGTTCATTCATCAATTCCTTCTATTTATCATTATCTTTTATCATCAAGGTTTAATTACCAAATCGGGGTTTAACCAAGGCAAACCCCTAATCACCCCAAGATAAAAAAAAAATTATTCTCTTTGTATGTGTAGATTTACAAGTGAAGAAGGATTGAATATCACTGAAAAGAGCAATTTTTCAAAGTTTTCAAGATACAGAAACGCACCTACGAGATTTATTTTCAACTTTTCGACAATCAAACCTAGAGAAATTAGAAGCCTAGATCTAGGATTTGAGGACTATATAAGCCGATTTTGGATCCATTTTCCCTAGGGTGAATTTTTCCTTCAGCAATATTCAAAGCCAACTTTTGGTGCCAGGTACATACCACTCTGCCCTTCTCACATCAGCCTGAAAGTTACTATTTCTATTTGTGTTATCATAATACTGTGCTTTTCAAGTTTTAGGTCACATAATTGAGTCCATTAAGGAATTTAATTTTATCTCCCAAAAGTGCATTTCAGTCATTTCTATCATAAGAAAATGGCAGATCCTTCCTAATAGGGTTGACTCACCTCAAGGTTGAAAGTCAGTTCTATCCTTGGGAGATCTCTTTTTCTAATGAAAATAGGGAAAAGGTGCATTTTAGGTGTTCCATTCTAGTGATCCCATTCACACGCCTTCCTCCTAAAATCCCCCTCATTTCCATAAGTTTCACATATTAAAATTAAAACATAAACCACATGTTATATAGTCATAACCCACAACCTCAAATTCCCTCGTAGAACAAGAATAGTAGTATTTTTTTAGCACATTTAGGGAAATACAACCATTTACAATCCCCCTCTCTACATTTTTCACCATGCCACATTGGAGAAAAGGTAAGTAATTTGTATTGTTGGGTTTTTAAATCCAGTTTTCTTTAATTTTTAAATAATTTCTCATTTCATAGAATAAATTTATTATTTTTGTTAAATTTTAAAACCAACTCCTATGAATTGAGATCTTGAGCTCAATGTGGAAGAGGAATTCCTAGAAGAAACCCTCATACCACCTAAATATTCTCCAACACTTCATGTAAACCCTCTCCAAGGCTAAGATATTTTAGGAAAATTATAATAAAAATCAATAGCGAAAATGTAGAATTGGTCCAAATGTTGAGTGTGTTCACATCAAACCCTCACCATGTATCATTCCCAAACACATTAGAAGTAATGATGAATCAAGTTGATTTAGTGACAAGTTGAATTAATCAATGGAAAACACAAAGAAATTCATGTGGTCATGTTTATGTGATGAAACTATCTTATGATGATTTTTTTGATAAGATAAGCAGCATTTACAAGGTGTTGTACCCTTTACACAACGAGCCACAAGGGCCAAGAAGAACACAAAGCAAGGTTTTGAAAGGACCAAGAACCTTTTACAACACTAAGAAAAGGACACTCCCAATAGAGAAACAGCACCAGGAGAAAAACTGCAATAACACAGTAGAAGACAAACAACACTTGGACACTAGATAACCAAGAGAGACAAACCAAAACTAGTCCTAAGACAAATACATACTAACAAATCATTCTAGGCAACAAAACTAGGAGTGACAAAACCCTTAGGACAAACAATATTCCTAAGTCAAGAACAAAAAATGCCTTGATCCAAGAACCAATCCCTAACACATCAAGTCCTAAGAGACTACTAGAAACAACCAGATCACAAACCACCTGCAGCAGCTAGACTGCGGCAAACCTTTCGCTCAAATAAATAAAAATTGAGCCTAACAGACTCCCACCAAGAGAGGAGTATGAAACACAAGTTGTAAAGATACATTTGTTAGGTTGCACCAGCCAACTAGACACCGAGCCAAAAACCACCTCAAAAGGATGGGGCTCCCCTCTATAGGAGAGGAAGAAGTGGGAACCAGAACTACCAAAGAAACCTCCCTCCAGAGCAAGCAACTTATGATGATGTTAAAGGAGATAACAAAAGACAAATATTTTTTCATTTTTATGGATCCAAAAGCCAATATTCTCTTTCCATTAAATTGAAAGAGATTCTTAATTTATTGGTACACTTATAATAAAATAAATATTATTTTTAAGGATACATGGTTGATTTTCTTCAATCAACCTCTTCACAATAACTATGAAGTGCTATTGTATTTTCTTAGGAAGATTTATTGTGAATTATTAGGAAAAATGTGTCTCAACCTTGCAACTACAAAATTTACTATTTATAGTAAGTTTATATTTGAGCACAGATGGATCCAAAATTTTCCCCAAAGCTACGAAATAGCCAAATAAATATGTTGGTAAAATTTTGACCCAAGATTATGCCTGATTTTCAATATATTAAATTTTTCATTTTTAAAAGTTTCAAAGTCAAATTTGAGGCACTTGGAGGCCATTTTTGGGCCCAAAAGTGTTGTAATTGGTGAAAGAGGCCATTTTTTATTAGTGTTGATAGAGAACTTCATGAAATTTACAACAGTTCAAATAGTTCCTCAATCAAACTCTTAGATCAAAAGTAATGTCTTTTTGGAAGTTGGGTCTCCCGAATTGGAAAATGTGAAAACATGTTAAACATAATAAAGAGTTGTAAGAGGGAGTTACACATGTTGGTGTGTGTTTTGAAACATCATAGGGAATATTTGATTGGATATAAGTTGGGCACCACTTTTTGGGCAGTTTCATCTCATGATTTTGTAAATATCATTTTACAGTTTCATGTATTGTATCTCCTATGTATTAGGTGCTTGAGATGGAGGTTGAGCATGAGAGTCTTATAGATGTTGATTTTCCTCTATATCTTTGGTTGGTGATACCCTTTTGAAAATATTTCTCTACAACTATAGTGTAATCTTTTTTATTTATGAATAATATATTGGATGATTTTTGGAGTGTGAGGTTTTTCTTCCAAAATTGCTTTCCCCACATAAATTGTTGTTTTGTGATATGAATGATATTTATATTTATTTATGTTTGGTTTATATGACTATTGTAAAGATTTGAATTTTTTTGCATAACCTTCCTCTTAAGATTAGTGTAGGAAGTTTTTCGCTACCTTAGCTTTCTTACATGAATTTTCTCTATAAAATTCCTAATTATTTTTATCTTGTGGTGTTTTAAGATAGAGGCAAAGGTTCTACACAAGATAATGAGGGAGATTACCATGTACCAAACAATCCACTTAGACTCAGCCCAAAAACAATTCATCATGTCATGACACTATCAATTATCAAGAGGAGTATAGAGGTTTAAACCCTTTATATCCCTGCAACACTCGTAGATACCATCATACAACATGACACACATGTATCTTAGTTTATTATTTTAGAGAATGATCATGTAGTGAGACCATCTAGTTGTCTTTGTGTCATCCCCACTTCTATAATTCTTGAATTTCTATTTGTGTTGGAGGAGAGTATGATCCATAGAGTGTGATGAAATACCTTAAAGTCATCATGGTGTCACCTTCACTAATGCATTTAATGTCATTTTTTGTGTTGTAAATGCAAAGGGTGGCCCAACACCAAACTATGAAAGATTAGATGATATGATCATCATTAATAAGTTACTAAGTTGTATGGTAGTCATGCAAAGTGTTTTATATGAGTTTATAGTATTTTATATTATATATTTAAGATTTTAGTTCATCTAAATTGACTATTAATTTCTAAAAATTAATTAAAAATATCGATTTATTATATATTTTGAGGTCTAACATCATATGGTGGTGCATTGTCATCTAATCCACTAATGAGTGTTGCAGTCTCATTTTTTCATAGATAACTTTTATATACATTTTTAAAAATGTGTATATATAAATTTTATATATACAAATAGGTAGATATATGTTTAGTATACATAAGTATTTTTGAAGAAAAGTTGGAATTAAAGTTAAAGAGGTAAATTTTAGAATAAATATCAATCTATTTATTACTTTATTTTATTCTTCTTCTTTTTAAAAATATTTCTTAAGTGTTTACAAGTGGGTGTATTTGTACTATGTTTTGTTTAGTATAATTTTTTATTTGCCTAAGTTGTAATAAACCTCTAAAAAATAGTAGTTTGTTTTCACAACACTATTGAAATTATGAAAACATAATTTGTTGTTGAATAGGTTGGTATTTGATCATCTTCTAGCATATATGTTTGAGTGAGAATCATTACATAAGATACATTGAAATACATTTAGCACATTTTGAATTTTAAAATATAAAAAATATTATTGATTGTATATAATTTTCTCAATTAATTATTTTATCATTTATTTAGTTTTTGCACCTATCTTTCTATGAAAACGATAGGAGAATGTTGTTGCTAGTATAATTTTAGCCTCTATGCCTTTGACATAGGTATGCATATGTAATGTATAAATGTAATCATAAATGTCTTGTCTTAGTTGATGTCATTAAATAACTACAAATAATTGGCATTCAATTATTGTCTACTATTTATGTGTTCACATAGACCGATGCGAGCACTCTATTTGAATGACATGTATCTCTTGACAATGTTGACTATTAGAGGCAATTTGAGTTAGACTAACATATTTTTGTAATTGTGTGTATTGTTTTACATCATTTTTAATATTCTTTTTAGCTACAAAATATGACACAGTATCTGATTTTATAATTTTTGTATGTATGTATATATGTATGTATGTATGTATGTGTATCTATCTATCTATGTATATTATATATATGTAGCATCATAAATTGTCACCCTTGATAATTTCACACTATTTTTTGCTCCCCCCTAAGTTATTGGACCTAATTGAGCACTTAATTTCCTAAATTACGCATTATGTAGTCCATTTTAAACATTTTCCTACAAATTGCAAGCACAAAACAAATGCTTTCATTTAATACTTTTCCCTTGAATCCTTAATTTCTAGAAAATAGGTCTGGAACACTAGCGCCTAGGGTGCCTATGTCCCCCTATTTTGGTTTCAAATTCAAATATGTCGGTGTCAGTATTTTATTATTCAAAATTCAAATATCTAAAGTCGGCTATTGGGATTCAATTTTTTAAAAATTAGAATAATTGCATATAAATACATAGTTATGGCATTATTTGAAAACTAAGTGAAAATATCTAGCAAGAAGTGAAAGTATTAAGAATCAAAGGAAAGAATTATTATCAAGAGCACTATCAAGTAATTCAAGAGTAGCCATTAAAGGATTTATTGCAACAATTCAAGATCCAAACATCATTTCAAAGTGTAGGTGAGTGTTTTTATGTTTATGTTTTCATGTTGTTTTTGAAGACTAATCCTTATAGGTCTCCAAGCAATTCAAGCAAGCAAGATCCAATCCTTGAGGAAGCCATTGAAGTGTGGTGATTTGTAGCATTTTTTGGATTCATCATTCCTTCCTATCATTTACCTATTTATAATTGACATTTCCATTGTCAAAGTGGAAACACTAACACGAGGTTTAATTAAGGCAAGCCCCTAAATGACACAACCTTTCTTCTATCTTTGAATGTGCAGGTTTCAGGTTTGAAGAGGATTGAAGGAAGTTTGAAAATCAATTATTTATTGTTGCAATAGAAACCCTACTCCTTTGCAACCCATGCAAACTCACTTTAGAAAGATCCGATAGTGATCCGACAAATTTGTAGATGAAAATTGGAATCTTTGATCCATCTCTTGAGGACTACAAAATAGATCTAAAAAAGACCTAGGACAGTGGTTCCTCAAGAGGAAACTTCCTCAAAAAGCAGGATCATATTTATCTGATTTAATATTTTTAATATCTATCATCTACACAACCGGCCCAATTTGCATCTATGTAAGCACTCATAGTAAAATCAGTATCCTTTAGATACCATAAGTCATGATCTAGAGTACATTTTAAGTATTTGGATATTCTTTTCACTACTACAACATGTGACTCTCTAGGATCTTGAAATCTAGCCACAAGACAAATTGCATGCATGATGTCCGGTCTAGTAGCAATTAGATATAGCAATCCTCCAATCATTGATCTATACTTTCTCTTATTAGCCTTAGAAGATTCATCATTCTTGCTCAACTTGCAACGAATAACCATAGGGGTACATACTGGTTTAGAATCTTCTATTCCAAACTTCTTCAACATTTCCTTAGCATACTTTGATTGTGAAATGAAAATACCTTTATTTGTCTGATTGATTTGTATCCCAAGGAATAATTCATCTCCACAAACATTGACATTTCAAATTCTTTCTACATCTTATCTGCAAAATTTTTACACATAGCTTCATTTCCTTCAAAAATAATGTCAACATATACAACCATAATCAAGATTTGATCTTTTTCAACTTTGAAGTAGAGATTGTTATTTGTGGTACTTTATTGAATCCTTGTTGTAACAAATACTTTTCCAACCTTGCATACCAAGTTTTGGGAGCTTGCTTCAATCCATATAATGCCTTCCCCAATGTACAGACCATATCCAATTTATCTAATAACTAAAATCCTTTTGGTTGTTCTATGTATACTTCTTCCAATTCACTATTCAAGAAAGCAGATTTCACATCCATCTGATAAACTTTGAAATCTTTACGTGTTACAAAATCCAAAAACATCTTGATAGCTTCCATTCTTGCCACCAGAGTATGTCTCCTCAAAGTCTATCCCTTCTACTTGTGAGTAGCCTTTACACAAGCCTTGCCTTGTTTCTTACCACTTCTCTATTCTCATTTAATTTGTTTATGAATACCCAATTAGTTCCAATCACATTCTTGTTTGTTGGTCTTGGGACAAGTTCCCAAGTTTGATTCTTCTCAATTTGCATTAGTTCTTCTTCCATATCCTTGATCCAATACTCATCCTTGCATGCTTCAATCACTGTTTTCGGTTCAACTTCAGAAAGTAAGCATAGATTTATCTATTCTTCAACAACTTTCCTTCTTGTTAGTACACCTTTTTTGTTATCACCAATGATTTGTTCTTCAAAATGATTCTTCTGCACATGCTTAGGAGTTTTAGGAATCTTTTCTAAAGCTTCTTCCTCTTTAATATGCACTTCTTTTTCCTTAGCTTTTTCTTATTCTTTGCAAGTAGACTCATCTAATTCATATCCATCTATTACCACTAAATTCTTCTAAGGGTCTTCATCAACCTTGACACTTGCACTCTCAACAATCTTTCTCAGCCTCTTGTTGTAACACCGGTAAGCTTTGCTTTTAGTAGAATATTCAAGGAAGATACCTTCATCAGACCTTGCATCAAACTTTCCTAAGTTCTCTTCATCCCTTCTAATATAGCATTTGCTTCCAAACACTTTGAAGCATTTAAAAGTAGGAATCCTTCCATACCATAGCTCATAAGGAATCTTTGTGTTTTTTTCTCTTGCTTGTACTTTGTTAAGTATATAAATAGCAGTATGAATTGCTTCTCTCTAGTAGACTTCCAATAGATTTTCTTATTTCATCATTGTTCTTGTAGCTTCTTGAATAGTCCTATTCTTTCTTTCAATTACTCCATTCTCCTAAGGAGTCCTAGGGGCAGATAAATGCCTCTTTATTCCATGATTCTGGTAGAAGATATTAAAATCATTGGAGGTGAACTCTCCACCTCTGTCAGACCTCAAACATTTTATTTTCATATCCATTTCATTATAAACCATAACTTTAAATGCTTTAAACTTATCTAGGGCTTCTGATTTTTCTTTGAGAAAAGTAATCCATGTCATTTTAGAATAATCATCAATCAATAGCATGAAATACCTGTAACCTTAAAGACTTCTTACTCTGGTAGGACCACAAAGATATGTATGCACCAATTCCAACAGTTTGATAGTAGATTATTCTTTTATTTTGAAACTTCTTCTTGCTTGCTTTCCAACTTGACACTCCTTATAGACAATATTGATAGGCTTTGTAATCTTTGGTAGATATCTCACAGCTTGAACATAACTTATCCTCACTAGGATATCAAAATTGATGTGACACATTCTTCTATGTCATAGCCAACTCTCATTGATTTGAGTCATGAAACAATAACCATCAACACCTTTGAGTTGATAGACATTTCCAGCTGTCCTTCTAGCAACAATCATAGTTTTGGAGCCTTTTTTGATCTCACAACCATCATCCTAAAACATAAGATTGTATCCCTTGCTACACATTTGTCCAACACTCAAGAATTATATATTAAACCCTTAACATAGTAAACATCATCAGTATTATGCTTTCCATCAAAACTAATTGAACATTTTCCACATATCTTAATAGATGCATCATCACCAAACCTAACAATTCCTCCATGTTTTTCAAGTTTAACAAACTTACTCTTATCCACTATCAGTGATCCAGTAGTTCTTCTCTTGTCTAGCATGAAAAGTAGACACCAAAGTTCCTTCATTTTTAACACTTACTTTCGGAGCCCTTTCCTTCACACATCTCTCAGAGTTAGAAAAATTAGTTTAATCTTTTAGATCCATGAACAAGCATTCATTATCCTCATCATCAAATATACTTGCATCTTCTCTAACATAAAAACTTTTCTTAATCATCTTACCTTTGTTCTCCCTATTTTTGTTATTCAAAGCTCTGCTTGGACATCTAGAAGCATAATGACCTATCTTTCCACAACTGAAACATTTAAAAGGAAACATACCAATTTATTTTCCAATACCCTTTTTCATTCTTCTAACAAAGTTAGATTCCACATCATCAAGATCCACCTGATCTGATTCCATAGTCTTCTCTGATTTGTGGTGTAGGTGCACCTTTGCATGAACATGCCTCCATGAGGCAAATTTTGGATTTTGAGTTTGTATAAGCATTCTCATGATGTAATAAGGCTTAGTTATCCATTTTGGAGGTTGTAATAGTTTTAGTTAGTTAATTTAGGCATAAAGTGCAAAATTGCAAAATATTGACAAAGTTGTCAAGTTCAAATATTGAAAAGATGCAAAAGTTGTAAAGGCATATAATGTCAAGGGACAAGGTAGTTGTAGGGTTGATTGAGTCATTGTAGGAATTTGAGAAGTCAGGGAAAGTGTTTAAAATTATGTAATTATTGTATTAGAGGACATTGTTAGCTTTGTTTTGTATTGCTTCTTGAGAGTTTTCATTGTGATTTAAGCCACTTAAAGGGGAATTACTGTTGACAGGTCTGAAACAGAGGCATAAGGGTTTGAAGTTCAAAATGTGTTGAATAGGCCATTCCTCCTTCTGTATGGGTTGTAACTCAGAGGAATGGGCCTTTGTAGACTAGTGTAGGTGTAGTTATAAGTTTTTTTGTGGTGGAAGAGAGATTAATGAGGATTGGTAATGTTGCCCTGTTATAAAAACCAATTTTAGTGCCTTTTGAGCAAGGCTTAGGGGAGTGATTTGAAGAAATAGACCAAGGAATTGTTAGGACTTGATGAAAATAGTGCACGAGCAGGTTTATTTAGATATGTTGATATGATTTGAGTTGTTAAAAAAGGTTATTTGTGAGAAAAAGTGAGAAACCCTAGTTGTAAAGGGTGAAAAATAAGGGAAAAGAGTGATTTTGTAAAGGAAGTGTAAGGAGATCTTTGGAGAAGCACCATTAGAAGATGGAATGAGCATGTGTAGGAATAAATAAGCCTGATTGAAGTGGTTTCAAGCTTGTGAGTGGTCAGTGCATGGGATTTTCAATAAGCCCTAACAATTTGTAAAGAAAAGGAGGGTTTTGTGATTAAGGGTCTTAACAGGCGAGTGGAAACCTAGAAATTGGTTATTCTATGGTTTTGAAGGTTTTTTAATGAATTTTTAGTGGTTTCAAGGTTTGGTTGTGTGTTTGGAGAGGTGGCTCTTTGAAAAAGAGGCCTAATTCAGCGTTAAAAGACATATTTGGAATAGTTGTTCCAAAAGAGTTGGAGTTGAGTTTTAAGTATGTGTTGGAGGACCTTAAAGGGTTTCTAGATTGGTGATCAATAGAGAAGGTTGTTTTGGAAAGTTAAGAGTTAAGTTGACGAAAGCGGGTTGGCTAACCTACTAGGAAGACCTAGTGAAAAGTTGGAAAAACAAACAAAGATTTGAATTGTGAAAGAAGAGTGGTTTGAATTCCTTTAGATGGTGAAGATAAGTTTTTTGACTGCCCTGCATTGCATCAATTTTCTAGCCTTAAAAGCAGTCTCAAATTTTGCACTACTTGTACCAAATTCTCTCATTTCAAAAGCCGTTAAGGAACCATACAACTAATATCTAGTTAATTGATTCAAATTTTGTAATTTTTTAATAGAAGAAACTTTATGACTATAAGCTTTAGGAAGAGTTCTAAGTACCTTTTTTACCTTTAGTTCTCCACCAGGACCTCTGATACCGTTGACAACTTCATACACCTTCTACATGTAGCTTGTAATGTTTGCATCTTCAGACATTCACAGGGTCTCAAACATGATCTTCAAATTCTACATCTTAGCTTGTTTGATCTTATCATCTCCTTCATAAACACTTTCTAACTTTAGCCAAATTTCTCGAGCAATTTTTCAAATTCATAACTTTCAATAATTTTGAATTAGCAAGACCACTTAAGAGAGAATACCTTACTTTACCATTGTTGTCATAGGCCTTGATCTCATCATTAGTGCTCAGACCATTTTTAGGAATAGTATATGCTATCTCAATAGACTTCCAAATCTCAAATCCAAGAGAAACTAGAAAAGCTTACATCTTTGTCTTCCAAAATGCATAAATTTGATCCATCAAATATAGGAACATCTTTCTTGTGCACCATCTAGATCTACCTCAAACGGTTAAGCTTTCTTCCAAGGAACCTTGCTCTAATACCAATTGTTGAATGCACAAGGCAACTGAGAGGGGGGGTGAATCAGTTGTACCTTAAATCTTAAAAACCCTCACAAGCATTCAGATCCACATTAATCCAATTAACCCTTAATCTGTTAGAATGATTAATCATGAAATAAAATAATAGAAACTGAAACACATCAACACCATACACAAAGGAACACCATATTTTTGATGAAAACCCAAGATGGGAAAAACCACGGTGAGGATTAACTCACAATATAAAGTAATATGAACACCAAATACTATAGGGATCACTACCTAAAGAAAGAAAGGCTCACTGCCAAAATAGAAGAGAAGATAGAGAAGAGTGTTACAATGAGAAATTCATCTCAAAGCAATAGAAAAATCCACCACTATATCACCAACACCTTCATAGTCTTTCTGAAGAATTGTAGACACCTTCTACTCACTATATTTAGTAATCTAATACATAAAAGCTCACACTGCACTTCTCAAATTCACACCCTACAACTCCATAACTCACATCACTCACATCATGCTCATTTATCTTGTCATCCCTCAACAACTCAACTCATATTTATATCATCTTCAACCTTGAATAAATTCTCCAATGTCGGCTATGTAACTCAACCATGCAAATTCAAATTAGGTCAGCACCAAAACATTCCCACAGTGGAAAGGAATGAAGACATACCACAACACACCTTAGCTAGGACCTAAATCCACTCATACACGACATGCTACACTTCCATAAACATCAAAGCATCTTCACAAGTAGTGTAAACACCCAAGGTCATCCGAACCTGTGCTAACACCATTAACACTTAAGTAAACGCTTCCTCAAATCCAAAGATGACTTGTGGACACCACATAACACTTGAATACAATATGGAATATTCCATGAACACCTTGAAATCCAACAAATTCCTTCGCAACATCTTTCACTTGAAGAATGTTCACACCTAATACACTTAAACAACTCTATCATGCATTGTAACTCAAGAAGCTGACTTCCAAAGCACCAAACCACAAAAAAAATCATTTGAAGAAAGATACACACACTATCAGCACTCTTCCAGATTCATAAGACCTGAAACCACTATGTGGAGAAATGCAGAGCAAGAAAATTTCTCCTAGACACCTCTGCAATATACAGTTCACACACTGGTGAACACAACTTCCTTTGTACAATGACCCAACACACCAAATTCTAAATGCAACACCTCTGATCAACATATCCAAACCACACAAGAAAATCTTCAACCCAGAAGAACTGGAAAGCAAAACCAGAACACTATTATGCAATACATAACACATTGCAACACACTTTTTCCTATTTTTATTCAATTTTCTCAAAAGCACTTGGAAACCAAGCACCAGAAACATATCATCAACATATTCAATACTTCCTCATCACCACCAAGCCAAATACAACATAAAAACTCAAACATACATCCATAAAAAAAATCTTATCAAAGAAACACTAGAGGTTGACACCAGTGGCTTACTAATGATAACATGATGAAACTAATCAAAGAATCATCAAAGACAACACCAACTTAATACCAACTACACATCCTTGCAAAAAAATCCTTCTCATACAGTTGACATCAATGACAACACCAAAGCTTGTTAACATCAATGACAATACCAATCTGCTCATACTTGCAACATAAGTGCCCTGGGCGCCCTAGTCATTTTTGTGGCTTAGATTCTTATGACAAAGACCTCTTAGAATTCTTTGTCTAGATCTGTTGTTTGTTTTCTAGTTACATGTTGTATAATAGTATGAACCTCAGTACAAGCATCATATGGTCATAATGGCTCAATTTTTTGGTAAGATGTTGAATTCCTTGAAATCCTTCATTGATGTTTCAAGTTGTGTGTTTGAAAATGACCCTACTTCAAATGATGACATTAATGATCCTTCATCTCCCAACGTATGTCTTCTTAATGAAGATATATTGAGACAAGAAGAGGACATTATGAATGAATTCATAAACAATACCTTTCCCAACCTTGAGAACAATGTGATCATTTTCCCTTCAATGGATTGGCCTAATCACCCATATCAACAATTAGCACCACCTACCATACCACCACTTGAAATTTTTTCCACATTGCATAAGGAAAGTGACTTGCAATTCATACCTCAACCAATGCAAATGGAAATATCTATCAATAACAAGCATAAGGAAAACATATCACCCAATCTCCCATCATATGAGAACAAAGTTACAAACATACATGTTAGCTTGGAGCAATGTTATGGCCAAGGCTTTAAGATCCTGACAAAACAAGGATGTGACATAAAAAATGAAGATGAAATCCATTCCCTTTTGGAACAAACACAATCTGAAGACACAAAAGGAATAGGTTACCAAGGTCCTCCACCTTTACATTAAACATTTGTTCCACCAACCAAGCCATACAAAGTCCACGGTCCTATTAAGAAAGGTGTGTTACCTACTCCATTTCCTTTATCAAACCAAGCATAATTTAGCTACACTTCTAAACTTGGGATACATTACATTACCACCTATGTGTGAACGAAAAGATAATAAATAAAAGAATAAAAATGCATCTTACTTTGCATATCATAGAATATTTGGACATACTACTAATGAATGTGGTGCTTTAAAGAAGAAATTGAAAGAATCTGATCCTTGCAATGATCAAATTGAATGAATAATAGATTAACATATATGCACTTTGCTCCTTTCCATGTGGTAGTTGTAGTATCATAACATACTCACTACCATGTATGGGAGTATACTAGGCTTTACGTAATCACATTTCATCTTGCAAGGAGCAATGCATCATCATCCATATTGGCTCATCTTTGTCCCTACACTTGGGGGGAAAAGGGTTAGGTAGCCTAATGTTTGGTGCATTCCTTCTAGCAATGGATCCCTTTGTATCTCCTTAAAACATTAGTGTAGAAAGTATACTAACATTTTAAGGGGTGGGCATATAGTCCCCCGCTTATTATTTGCATAAGAAATGGTCCCTTTGTAGTGATGATAATACACATCTCCTAGAAATTGTTATCAATGGAAGTGTAGCCTTATCAATCTATGTTATGTCTCCTTTGTGGTGATATTGGGCTTGATATCTTCTAAATGTGTGACTTTCTTGGCATAGGATGCTCCCCTTTGTGGTAATACTATGGCTAGTATTCCCTAAGGTGTGATCTTTTTATTCCCTAACTTGTCCTCTCTTAGTGGTGATGTCATGAGTGATATTCCCTAAGGTGTGACCCTTCATGTATTGAGCAATGCAATTTTGTTATTTTCTAAAGTACCTTTTGTGGTGGTGTTGTTTATAACACCCCTTGAGGTTTTGGCCTTGTTTTATGTGCCTTCTTGGGTGATTTTATGCACCTTTGTAGGTGGTTTTGTTGTTTATGCACCTTCGTAGGAAAGTTTTTCATTTATGCACCTTCGTAGGAAAGTTTTTCGTTTATGCACCTTCATAGTTGATTTTATGCACCTTCTTAGGTGAGGTTTTTGCAAGACAGATCATGGATTCAGCATAATGGAGCTTGTTGGGTCATGAACTTGTGCACCCCTTTAACATGGTCACCAAGCATAACACAACTTGCTTGATAGTTGAGATGTGTTTCATGAGTGTCTAGCATAACACAACTTGATAGCCTTATGGAACCCCCTTTATTAGCATGGCCATTGAGCATAACACAAGTTGCTTGATAGTAGAGTTATGTATTTCATGAGTGTCTAGCATAATGCAGCTTGCTAGCCTTGTGGAACACATCATATTGCATGGACACCTAGCATAACACAGCTTGATAACCAATGGATCCATGCGGTTCATGAGTAATTTTGGCATAACACAGCTTGCTATTCCACATGGGAGCATTCCTTTGACTAACATTTATTTGATGGATGATGTTTGGTATTTGAGACAATTGAAGACTAGGATCTCTTTACCTTACCAACTGGAATCCTTTTAGTACTAACCTTGTGTTTTTTTGTGTGTCTTTTATGTATCTTCTTCATGTTTGCATTGTATTTGTGTTCATTTTATTGTCATCTATATGTTATGTTATGTCATGTATTTTCATCATGTATGCTTCATGTTTTCTGACATGTATGTTTGTGTATGTCGCCATGTTGCATTACATGCATGTGTGTTTCTTTGTGCTTATGTTGTCTTGTCATAGGATCTTCGATCTTGGGGGCTTGTATACTCCCCCTTGATCCTTTATCACCCTATCTCTTCAACATTTATATATTCACATTCCTCTTGACATATATTTTCTACTTTAGTGTGAGTCTGAGCATAAGTTCATACTCTCACTAAAATGGGGGCTAAATGCAGCATCATTAATTGTCACCCTTGACTATTTCACATTATGTTTTTCTCCCCCTAAGTTATTGGACGTAATTAAGCACTTAATTTCATACATTGTGCATTTTGTGGCCCATTTTAAATATTTTATGACAAATTGCAAGCACAAAACAAATGCTTTCATTTAATACTTTTCCCTTGACTCCCTAATTTTCAAAAAATAGGTCTGGGATGCTAGTGCCTAGGGTGCTTATGTCCCCCTATTTTGGCTCCAAATTCAAATATGTCGATGTCAACATTTTATTATTTGAAATTCAAATATCTAAAGTTTTCCATTAGGATTTAATTTTTGGGAAATTAGAATAATTGCATATTAATACATAGTTATGGCATCATTTGAAAACCAAGTGAAAATATCTAGCAAGAAGTGAAAGTATTAAGAATCAAAGGCAAGAATTATTATCAAGAGAATTATCAAGCAAGTCAAGAGCATCCATTAGAGAATTTATTGCAGCAATTCAAGATCCAAACATTATGTCAAAGTTTATGTGAATTTTTTTATATTTATGTTTTCATATTGTTTGTGAAGTCTAATCCTTGTAGGTCTCCAAGCAATTCAAGCAAGCAAGATCCAAGCATTGAGGATATGTGTATGACTTCAGCCCTTCAAGGAAGCCATTGAAGGGTTGTGAGTTGCAGCATTTTGTGGATTCACCATTCCTTCCTATCATTTACCCATTTATCATTGGCATTGCCATTGTGGAAGTGGAAACACTAACATTGGGTTTGGCTAAGGCAAGCCCCTAAATGGCACAACCTTTCTTCTCTCTTTGAATGTGCAAGTTTCAAGTTTGAAAAGGATTGAAGGAAGTTTGAAGATCAATTACTTATTGTTGCAATAGAAATTGTACTCCTTGGCAACTCATAGAAACACACTTACAGAAAGATTCGATAGTGATCAGACAAATTTTTAGACAAAAAATGGAAGCTTTGACTCAGCTCTCAAGGACTACAAAAATAGATCTGAAAAAGACCTACTAGGATAGTGGCACCCCTGAAGGAATCATCCTTAAAAATAAAGCTTAAATTTATACCACATGTGCATAATGTCCTGCTCAATCCACTTCTGAAGTCCAAATTTCTCTGTAATATCTCAGATCTGTTGTATTTTTATCAAAATAGTAATTTGCATCATTAGGTCAATTGAGTCATTGCATTTCATTCTTAGGTTACTTTCAAATTTGGTCAAGGATAGGTTGACTCACCTTTCAAGTTGTAATTCAATCATATATCTTGTCCAAATCCATCAAACCCTAATTATTACTATCTCCCCATTTAATGAAATAAAATAAAAATGAGTTAAGCCCCCACAAAGAGAGATCTCCCCTAAAGGGCCTCTTCTAGTTTTCACCATTTCAATATATATGTGGTTGAAATCTAGCCTCAAATATAGGAGATTAGATCAATGCAAATAATATTTTATTCTAAATTTTGAGCATTTCCTTCTAGTTAGGTAAAAAGAGGCCAAATGTTGTAGGACTAGTCCTCATTTTCTATGAGAAAATTTTGTATTTTCAAAGGCATTTTAGGCCTCATGGCACTATATGAAATTTTGAGACATTTTGCATACCTTTCTAGCCTTATTGACATTATTCATGGTTTAAACATTTCTAATAATTCAATTTATAAATCTTAAATTAATCATTGTTGAGAGTGGTCATAAATGGTTTAAATGAGTTTAATATTCACTTCAAAGTTTGTAGTGTTTTTGTTAAGAAAAGGGTTTTGTACACCTTGCAGTTCAAAATTGAATTATTTAATTATGTAACATAAATATTTATTTACAATGCATCTTTAAGAGCTTTGTATTTAGCTATAATAAATATTTATTTGGGTCCTCTTGTAAAGTTGTATGTAGCATTTCTTAGATATTTTATATATGGGTTGCACATGGAAAAATATTTAATATTGGAAAACTTAGTGCCAAAAAGTAAATGTTGAAGTCAATGATTTTGTGTACTCATGGTCTTGAGGCACATGGTTAACACTGGTTTATATTACCACCTTTTTGTAAGATTTGATGAAAAACAAATCTATTAAGCCCAAGAAACCTTCATGCAAAAACCTGTCACAAGGAAGAAATCTGTAGGAAACAAAACAAGGGTTTTGCTCTGACAATATGCAAGAATGTATTATTAGACTGAAAAAAGAACATCAAGAAGTGAATACAATACAAGAGATCAATCCTTATAAAGGAGATCAACACCAAAAAGGAAAACCTAACCCTAAGGTGAGTGCATTTAATAATTTAATATTAATTATTAAATGACTAATATGTGTGCATAAAGTGAAATCTTAAGAGGAGAGTAAAGTTAATTAATTACTTTACTCTAATACTCTAACACCCCCCCTTAAGATGAGCTACAATGCAGCTACAAACAATGCAGAAGAAAGCAAAGGAACTACAATGCAACAGAGGGTCCCGGCAACATGGCCTGATTAGGTACCTGAATACAACAAAATCTCTATAAAGCAGAGTAAAGGAGAAAACCCAGTGGGAAAAAAAATCCTCTCCAAAAAGAGATAAAGAAACATGCTGAAAAAAACATGAAGGAAGGAAGGCCTCATTGAGACCCCCCAAGGACAACTTCCTTCACCCCAAGCATGGAGCGCAACTAAAGATAGCGCGGAGATGCCAAAAGTTTAGTGAAGATGTCTGTAACCTGCTCCTCTGTAGGAATGTACTCAAGATGAGAGAATCCTGAATCAACTGTCGGATGAGTGCATGTGGATTTCAATGTGATTTTTCCATTGATGCTCCACTGGGTTGCGAGAAATGTGAATGGCACTCTGATTGTCACACCAAAGAATAGTGGGACTATCTGGAGGAAACCCAAACTCTGTCATCAACTACCGAAGCCATAAAACCTCCTGACTAGCCAACACTATTGCATGGTACTCAGCCTCTGTAGATGATAATGCAATAGAAAACTGCTTCTTGCAAGACCATGTGATAGGACTAGAACCAAGGCAAAAAACAAAGCCAGAAGTAGACTTTCGATCGTTGACATCACCAGCCCAATCGGAGTCAGTGAAGCCAATGATGTGAGGGGATCTTGAAGTGTAGTGAATGCCATAATGAGTGGTGCCCCGAATGTACCTCAAAATATGTTTGGCTGCTTGCCAATGAATCTCATGAGGATCATGGGAGAACCGAGAGACAAGGCCAACCGCAAAGGAAAGATCAAGATGAGAATGTGTCAGGTACAACAAACTGCCAACCAACTGCCTGTATAAAGTGGGGTCTACTGAAGGAGTAGAGCAAGTGGAAGACAAAACAACACCTGACTGAAATGGAGTGGGGGCAGACTTGCAATCAAGCATGCCAAATCATTGAAGCATATCAAGAGCATACTTCTCCTGAAATATGGAAATCCCATCCGAAGACTGAATAACCTGAAGACCCAAAAAGAAGTGCAGGAGACCAAGATCTGTCATCTCAAACTGCTCCATCAAAGCTCTCTAAACACTCTGAATCATGGAGGATGAGCTACCTGTAATGATGAGATCATCTACATATAGCACAAGAATCAAAAGATCACCCTCCTGACATTGAATATACACTGTGTGATCAGAATGACAGCATGTGAAGTGAGAGGAAAGCAAGAAAGAGTCCATCTTCTCATACCAAGCCCGAGGGGCTTGTTTGAGACCATACAATGAATGCCGAAGTCTACAAACCAAAGAAGTGTCCTGCACAAATCCCTAAGGCTGCTCCATATAGATCTACTCATGTAGGTCTCCATGCAAGAAGGAACTCTTCACATCCATCTAAAATATTGTCCATCCCTGTGAAGCTGCAAGTGAAAGTACCAGGCATATAGAATTCATCTTGGCGACAGGAGCAAAGGTCTCGGAGTAGTCAATACCCTCTACTTGAGAAAACCCCTTCGCAACAAGACGTGCCTTATACTTATCAATAGAACCATCTGCAGCATACTTGGTACGGTACACCCACTTGCACCGAACCAACTTTCTTCCCTTAGGGAGAGGACAAAGATCCCAAGTATGATTCTTCATCAAAGAAGAATACTCCTCATCCATGGCCCTATCCCACTCAAGGTGACCTTTCACCTCTGAAAACTTTTGAGGATCATCTGAAATGGCATGACTCAAAAGACTAGAAACAGATGTCTGAGCACCAGTACGACGAGTATCTGAAGGATCACCTGCCAAAGAACCAGCTGCATCAATAGTGACACGGGCCCACCTAGGCAAGGACAGAGCAACTGGTGGTGGTGGAGATGGTGGATCATCATGTACATCATCCTCAAGAGATAAGTAATCCTTAAGAGATGAAGATGGAGGAGTAGGAAATGAGGGAGAAGCTGGTGATGGAGAATCCATCTAAGGATAGTGCTCATCAAACTGGACATCCTGCCAAAATAAGACCTCTCTGGAATCAGGATCAAATAACCTGTACGCCTTAACATCCTCACAGTAGCCAACAAATATGAGTGGTCGGCTCTTCCTCTCCATGGCTTTCCACTGAGCATCAGGAATAAATGCCCAAGCCTCACTACCAAAAACTCAGAATGTAGAAACATCAGGCTTGACATGGGTCCAAGCCTCCTCAGGAGTCATATGTCACAATGCCTTATGAGGCATCTGATTCTGAATATAATTAGCACAATTGACTGCCTCAGCCCAGAATGAAGAACTCATAGCTCGAGACTGTATCATACAATTTGCCATCTCCCGTAAGGTTTTATTCTTTCTCTTAGCGACACCATTCTGCTGAGGGGTGTAAGGGACTGTAAACTGATGCTGTAAACCATGCTCAGTGCAAAAATCTATAAAAGTTGATTAACATATTCCCCCCCATTATCTCTGCGTATCCTCCTGATAGAAAGTCCAAATTGCTTCTCCACAAATGTCTTAAAAATTCTAAATGAGTCAAAGACATCAAGCTTGTACTTAAGAAAGTACACCCATGTACGTCTGGAGAAGTCATCAATAAAAGTGAGCACATAGCGGGCCCCTAAAAAGGAAGGAGTTGGAAAGGACATAAGATCACTGTGTACCAACTCTAGGGGTGCCCTAGCACAAGTGGCTCGACCCTTAGGAAAAGGATCTCGATGATGTTTGCCAAGAACACAACCTCGACATACATCATCAGTACAAGAAATCTATGGGAGCCCAATCACAAGTGCCTGAGTACTCATCTGCTGTAGATATCTATAATTTACATGGCCAAAATGCTCATGCAAAAGCCTGCTCACTAAATTTGCATGTGCTATAAGAGAGCAACCAACAGTGTCTGAACTCTCAAAGCCATCAAATCTGTATAAACGTGATGCAGAATCCACACTCCCAGTAGCCACAACCAAGTCAGGATCATGAAGGTCTCGAATAACCACATCATGTGGTGAGAACTCAACTATCTTACCAGAGCCAGAGTGGCAAATCTGATAAACAGATAGAAGGTTTGTCGAAATGTCAGGAACCAGAAGCACATCCTGTAGACAACCACCATCCAATGAAACAATACCTAAACCCTGAACTGAAAGTTGTGCTGAGTCACCAACTGCAATATGTTTAGTGCCTATAGGGGCAAGAGTGGTGACCAAATCCTCTGTGTGTGTCATATGGTGAGAGGCACCAAAATCTAGAATCCAAGTGGATTCTGAGGACAATGCTCGTGCAGAAAGAGCATGGCCTTTCCCTATGGGTTGTGAAGGAGGCTGAGGTGCACTGATATTATGCTACTGCATGGCTTCCTCCAAAGCCTCTAAACATTTCCAACACCTAGAAACTAGATGTCCTTCCTTGCCACAAAAACTGCAAGGATCTCCAGATTTCTTCTTAGTCTTGGAGGAAGACTCACCAGACTTCGAAGATTTTCCCTGTGTAGAATTCAACTGTGGTTTTGAATTAGACTTAGTTGGTGGCTTGGAGGGATTCTCACTAGCCCTTGACTCTTTCTTAGGCTTTGATTTCTACTTCTGTTTTCCTTTGGAGGACTAGGCTACCAATGCTTGGTTCTGTGAACCTGAAAGTGAATCCAACTGCTTGAGCTTGGCTTGCTCATGAGTCAGATGATCACAAAAGACCTCAAAAGAAGGCATGACATGTCGAGCACCCAAGGCATCCATGGTGGAATAGAAGGTTGAAGAGAAGATCTGAAATGGACCCTGAAGCTTGGAGAGAATTAGCAAGATGCACTCTGTATCAGTCTTAATTTTTCCACAACCTTGCAAGATACATCTTTGTTGTTTTAACTTCATCAGAAAGTCCTCAATGGAGGGAAACAAATCAGGTACCAAAGAAGTTAACTCGACCTCAAGCTGCAAAGCTCTAAACTGATTGACAGTACCAAAAAGTCCATCAAACTTGGTCCAAATGGCTCGAGGAGTGAGACAACCATCAAGATGAAACAGGAGACTGTCGGAAATGTGTAAAGCCATCAATCTCATAGCCTGATCCATATTGTTCTTGTGTTGCATAACCTCAAAGGGGCGAGTCAACTGAGGTTGAACCTCATCCAAATAGGACCATAACCCTCGAGACTGGAGAAGAGTCATCATGTGACCCTTCCAAGTGTGATAATTATGCGATGTGAGAGGTTCAATAGATCTGTCGGCCATCCTGTGAACTGTGCTTCAACTGCTTTGAATTTTTTTAATTATTATTTAGTGGTCTTTCAGAACTAGACAGAAGATGTAGAAGGGGTTTGTTTGTTTTGTTTTGGTGTTTGTAGATTTTGGTTTTCTGATGGAAATGATAGAAAGCAAGAGAAAACACCCCCCCACAATGCAAAAATCCAATCCCTAGTACAAACTGAAAGCCAAAAAGCAATAGAAAGCAGTAATTGGTTGAGACAAATCTCTGTGTACCTGAAGAATTTACTGATGAAATAGACTGCAGATCGAGATAGCAATCGTCGGTAAAAAAACTTTCAAGTCAAAGTACGGCACCCGCGGGGGTTTGAAGTTCTGCCTTTTCAGATCTGCCAATGTAGACATCGACTCATGCACGGCGTTCAGAGAAATAAGTGCAAGACTAGTAAACGATACCAGGAAGGACACCATTGTGAAAGGTACAGAGGACACCCAAAAAAATGCCAGATCTGATGCATGCGCTTGTAAAAAATGCTAAAAAAATGCCAGATCTGATGCATGCGCTTGTAAAAAATGCTAAAAAAATGCCAGATCTGATGCATGCGCTTGTAAAAAACGCTAAAAAAATGCCGATAGAAACAAAAAAAATCATTGGGCAAGGAATACCAGATCTGAAAACTACACCTAGAACCTCTCAAATTAGCCAAAGAATCCCAAATTTATTTTGTCAAACCCTTGCTCCCTTTTTTCTTCAAACATGAACAAGCTACAACAGATCCAGCTCTGATACCATGTAAGATTTGATGAAAAACAAATCTATTAAGCCCAAGAAACCTGCATGCAAAAACCTGTCACAAGGAAGAAATCTGTAGGAAACAAAACAAGGGTTTTGCTCTGACAATATGCAAGAATGTATTATCAGACTGAAAAAAGAACATCAAGAAGTGAATACAATACAAGAGATCAATCCTTATAAAGGAGATCAACACCAAAAAGGAAAACCTAACCCTAAGGTGAGTGCATTTAATAATTTAATATTAATTATTAAATGACTAATATGTGTGCATAAAGTGAAATCTTAAGAGGAGAGTAAAGTTAATTAATTACTTTACTCTAATACTCTAACACTTTTTATGTGTGAGATCTTGATTATATAAAAGCAAACACATATTTAGTGGTTGAGGTTGATTGGTTGGTTGTTGGACTCGATTGGAATTGTATTGATATTTCTTCTAAAGAGTGCATATATGAATCATGGAATGGGATGTGTGATTGCATGGTTACCCATTATACTTGGACACGTGAAGGATGCATTGGAGGAGCTTGATGTTTCAAAAGTATTCATGGAGGCTTTGTAATTGTATTGTGATGTTTTCATCATTGAACAATACATTGAGTGTGGATGCTTTTGGAGGTTTGGTTTTTCCCTCTTAAAGGTTTTCCCAAGGTATATCTTGTGTTGTCTTTTTGTATATCTTCAATCTTTACATTATGGTTATTTTGTAAGATTTTATACATATTTTTCACTCATGGGTTATATAGGAAACAATTTGATCAACCTAGTATGTTCTTTCTAACAAGAGGTATCAAATCCATGGTTATGGCTGAGAGATGTGAGTGATCCTTATCTCGGTTTAACCTTTATCTGAGAATATTTGATGCTAAGTTGAAGTCATGACAATGTTGGAGAGGTTTTATAAATTTCAAGGTATTAGATATCTTGTGAAAAAAATTTATTATATTAGCAGGGAAGGGCCCTAATCCCGTGGTACAAGGTAGCTAAAACCAAAGACAGCAAAAAGGCTGGGGAAACAACACTGGCTAGACCAGAAAAAATAATAGACAATTCATATTAAGTCTTCAAAAGAGGCACACAAGCCAGATAACTAGTAATAACATCCACAAGATCAATGTAATTATAATAAAAAACAAGAGTGTACCACATGCCAACCCAAAACATTATATACCAACCAAAACAGAGAGTAACCAAAGACCAACAAGTCTGAAACCATAACATAGCCAACAAGAAATAATAGTATGGGATGATCAACCTAAGAACCAAAATTTTAAGAGCAAACATAACACTAGAAAAAAAGGAGATCAAAGTAGAACAAAATCCACTATTTGGCTTTAGCAATCAAATCCCAATTTTCACCAATTTGGGAAACATATTCCCTCCAATTCTAGAGCCATCTTCATGTGCCAGGTCCTTTCCTTCATCCTTTTTCTCGATCTTCTTCATCCTCCTCTTAATCTTAGTTTGACCAGTAACCACACCCACCATGGCATGGTGCATCAAACCATTGGTCACCTTCATTAAGGTGATGATCATTTTCTCCATTTCATCCATCTGAATCTACAAGAAGGTTATCCTGATTTTCAAGAAAAGAACATTAGTATCATTAGGAATAGGAAAATCTTAGGCTTTTTCCTCTACTTTAGTGACCTCCTTCTCCATATCACTAGTTTCTTCTTCCTTCTCAATTTCTTCCTCCTCCTTGTCATAGGTTTCCTCCTCAACATCTTCTTCTCCCATCTCATAGGCACTATCTTCAAACTCCATATCCTCACTCTCCTCATCCTCTTGAGGTTCAAACTCTTCCACTGTCAATTTTTCCTCTTCATCTAACTCAATTTCTTTCTATTTCCCTTTTTTATCCACAACCTTGACCTTGGCTAACCTTGCGATCTTCAGCCTCCACTCAACAAACCCATCTTCCCATCCTCCTCTTCCTCCTTGTTTCTCACCATGTCTTCAGTAATTGTTATTACTTCCTCATTCTTCTTCTAGTCTTTTCTCAAAGGTTTTTTCTTTGGGGGTTCAAGCAGCAACGATGAGTGCTTCCTCTTTTCATGGGTGACTCTAATCAACTCATACTCAAGGGTTTTCTCCATAGTAGCTTTACGAGGATTAGAACTAGAGGATTTAGAACCAGAAATAGCCAAAGGGGTAGCAATGAAAGGGGATCCCTCCCTCAAACCAGAATGTTGGGTAGTAGCCCTATGGTTAGGCGCTGGATTCATTTGATCACCATCCTAGGGTAAACCTTGTTCCTCATCATCATTTTGGGGTGGGTTCTCTTGTTGAACTAGCAATAGGTTTCCATGAGGGTTTTTAGAAAGAGAAAATTCGTAAAGGGCTAGCATTAACCCCTGATGCAAAGGGGGCGACGCCTTGTTCTCTATATTTTGTTGTAAAGAGGATAACAGATAGAAGGGCAAGTTGATTCTATCATTATGGTGGACATGATTAAGAATAGGAAAATGGTAAGCATGGGTCGTCATATATCTACCTTCAAGGGTAAAGTAACACATAATAAACATGCTTACTAGGGAAAATGGCAAAGGGCGGTCAAGTTGCACGTACCCATTCTAAAATCTTATAAGCTTCTCACCATCATGTAGGAATTTGTCCACAAATTTTTGATAATCCGCTCCACTTTTCTTAGCCAGCTTCCTTCCATCATTTCTCATACTAGTAGCTTCTTCTATGAATTGTGTCGTGACTTTGAATTCCACTGCCCCAATTGAAACATTCCCTTTTTTCTAGGAATTAGTGAACTTGGCCATTATTTTTTCATTATAGCCCTTCATTGCTTCAAAAAATGGAGCAATGCCCGCCCTTCTAAACATCTCCCATAAATCAGAATTTTGCTTAAGAGCAACATAGTTAGGAGGTTCAATGTGTTTCCTAGGCCCACCCATTTTAGAAGCTTGCAAACTTTTGGAGCTTTTGAATAGTTAACAATTTTCTTCATTCCCTCCCAAATAACAACCTCACCACCACAACAAGCACCAAAATTATAGAGGAAACCCTTAGAGATAGTAAGACGTAGGTTGTCATTTAGATTGTTTAAACCATTCAACCAAATGAAGGAAACCACAAACTGAAAGTTAAGGATAGAATTGGAATGATTACCATTCTACATCATAAATGCTACCAAAAAATAACACTCGAGCTTAGCCTTGAGAATGTTTTGATTAGATACATTTGGCATGTCAAAGATTTCTGAAATGACCCAAGCATTGTAATTGCTATACAACATGTGATATGGAGAGCGCACAGGAATGATTACCTTATTAAATATTTTCTTGATGCCCACTTTCTTATCATTTACCTTGGTTTTGAGCATGTCAACCTTATAGTCATTAATTGTTACCACATTAAATCTTTTCCCGACACCAATCTTCTTATCATTAACCTTTATTTATAAGATACCAACCTTATAATCATTAATTTTTAATCTCTTTCCAACACCCTATCTAATTATCACCCCTCTCAAGCCCCTTAACCAGAACTCATAATTTGTAAACATTTTTAAATTTGTATTTTAACACAATATCCTTTATTTCCTTTGGTAACTGACTATACTCCCAATGAGACCAAGTGTTGCACTTTAGCACCTCATTAGCAACATAATCCGCCACAGAATTTCCCTCTCTATAAACATGTTGAATTATGTAGTGAGTGAAGAATTGCATATGCATCTTATAGTTTACATTATATCTCTTATTTCCCAGGGAATAGCACTTTCACCCTTCAAAATATCAATAATCAATTTAGAATCTCCTTCCAAAATAACCTTCTAGAAACCTAAGTCTCTTAACAACTTGATACCTCCCCAAGTAGCCATAGCCTCTACTTTATTGTTAGAACAGTTTCCAACATTTTTCCCATAACCAACAATATAGTCACCAAGATGGTTTCTTATAAGGCCATTTGTCCCTACCAAGCCAGGTTGCCTTTGGAGCAGTCGTCAAAATCACATTTGATCCACTCCCTCTCTAGAGGGTTCCAAACAGTTGTCTTCCTTGAAACATGGGTAGTCTAGTTAATATTAGAAAGATCCTTTTGAAGACCCCATAATTTTTTTATTCTCATTTCCTTGTATGAAGGCATGACCTTAGAATAGATGTATCTCCCTACTTCCAAATTTTCCTTAATTTGAGTCTTTATGACCATACATAACTCATTATTGTTTCACTCATTTTCCCTAAAGATCCTATTGTTTCTCTCCTTCCAAATTCCCCATGCTATAAAAGGAGGGACTTGATTCCAAATATCCACAATAATCTTATGAGAATAAAGACTAAGAGACCAGCTATCAATAAACATTTTGATGGAAGGAGGGGAAACCCAATCAGTGCATAACAAGGGGAGGAAGAAGGACCAGATTTCTCTAGAGAACAGACAATGAAAGAATAGGTGCATAATTTTCTCTTCCTCCTCTTTACAAAGAATACATATGTTAACCCAATGGAACCCCCTTCTAACTAGGTTATCAATAGTTAGGATTTTACCATGAGAAGCAGCCCACCAAAAGCAGTTAACTTTAGGATTCAAATTCTTTATCCACACTTTATTCCACAAAGGTTCCCTATTTGCTATTAAAGGTTTTTCTAATTCTTCATAGGCATTTTTTAATGAAAAACTAGCCTGAGGGGTTATCAATCCACAATATTTCATCCTTCCTATTTTTAGAGAACCAAGTGGTCTCCCCAATTAAGCAATTTAGTCTTTGCATCATTGGCTCCTAGTTTTGTTTTCTATCACCTCTCAAATTATCTCCCTTGAGTAGGTTGTTAAAGTCCATCCACCTTAGCTCGGCTTCCTCCCAATTAATATAGCCAACAACCTTCTTGCCATAGGTTTTCGTTAGTATTTGTTTCAAAGGGTTTAGGTCTTTTAGTGATGAGAGTGGGGGCCCTTTATTCTAAGATTCTTTCCAGAAGTTTGTCTCCATTCCATTTCCAATACACATTCTTGCACTCTTTCTAAGTATACTTTTAGTCTTAATTAAATGATTTCAGAAAACAAATCCATAAGGCAAATCAGAAGAGGTGGGGAAACAACCCTGATTTATGTTTCTCAAATATTTAACTTTAAGGATCTTCACCCGATGTTTGGTTCCTTCCAAAAAAATCATCCCAATTCTTTTGCCAAGGCTTTATTAAAGAGTTTAATTCTCCTTATCCCTAATCCACCAAAACATTTTGGAGCACATACTTTCTCCCACCCCATAAGTTCCATTTTGTTTCTTTCCTCAGTTCCCAACCATAAAAATCTTTTTGAGATTTGTTCAATTTTCTTTGCAATAACGGCAAGGATATTAAAAAGAGACAAGTAGTACACCAAATATTTTGAAGCGAGGCTTTTAACAGTTGGAGCTTCCCAACTCGACTCAAAATTTTCTCTTTCCAACCATCCAACTTCTTTTGAATTCATTCAATAACGTGGTTCCAGTAGTTTCTCTCCATTTTTTAGAGATCAGGGGTAGGCCAAGGTAGGCAACTGACAAAACAGCTTCTTGACAGCCCAGAATTCACACTACTCTATCTTTCACCATTTGGTTCACATGAAAGAAGTATAGATTACTCTTGTTGTAACTTATATGATAACCCAAAGCAATAGCATAGTCATTTAGGATGCATTTCCATTAACCAGCTTCTCCAATTGAAGCTTCTCCAAACAGAATGGTATCATCTATAAACTACTAATAAGAAGTAGGTTGAAGTGAAGAGGAAGACTTGACACCTTTGACCACCTTAGAATCAAGAGAAGAAGCCCTAAGGTATTCCATTCACCAAAACCAAGCACTTCGGGGTAGTAACACAGGTAGTGATCAGCTTTAGAAATCTACCATTAATCCCAAACTTCCTGGGAACAACAAATAAAAAAGGCCATGAAACTCTGTCACAGGCTTTAGAAATATCAAGTTTCAAGGCCATCCCCACATTTTTACTGAGGTCCATACAGTGGAGAATTTCATGAGTAGTTATTACCACATCTAAAATGTTTCTCCCTTGAGCAAATCCTTTCTAGTTAGGAGCTATCATTTTGGTCAGCACAACTTTCAATCTTCACATAATTATCTTAGAAAAAATATTTATACACAGTGTTGCAAATACTAATGGGTCTAAAGTCATGCATAGAAGAAACCTCAACCTCCTTAGGAATTATGGAAATGAAAGTAGCATTGAGTTGATTGAGAAGCCTACTAGATCTAAAGAACTCTCTAACAGCATTAAAGAGATCAGACTTTACAATTTCCCAATATAGTTGGAAGAAGGCCGGGGGGAACCCATAAGGTCCAGGGGATTTATAGGCACCAAAATAGAAAACAACTTCTTTCCTATCCTACAAAGAAACAGTTCTAGACATCACCTTGAGATCCTGATCAGAAATTACCTTAGAGACAGCTTGAAGGATGTTATCAAATTCTTCTTGGGCACCACAAGTTCATTCTAGAAGGAAGAGAAGAAGGAAACAGTTTCTTGAGAAATTTCTTTATTGGTATTGGCTAAATTTCCATCTTTCTTAAGTTGTCTTATCCTATTCCTACTTTTCTATTTCATAGTGGATTGGTGGAAGAATTTGGTATTTTTATCCCCATCCTGGAGCCACTAGACTCGAGATTTTTGTTTCCAAAAAATATCCTCTTGTTTGTTAATCTTAAACCATTGGGTTCTCAAATCACATTCAAGGTTTAAAATATCTTGATCCACCATCCCAAACTCCATCTTATCCTACACTTCCTTAATTCTTTCCCACAGGGATGTTTTTGTTTCAAAAATATTACCAAGGGTAAGCTTGTTCTAGCCCTTCATTCTTTCTTTAATTCTTCTCAATTTATCAGCAAGACAAAACATAGGAGTTCCAACCAAAGGTTAATTCCACCATTTTTCAAAAATGTCAACAAAATTAGGGTGTAGGATCCACATTATTTCAAATCTAAAAGGGAAAGGACCTTTAACAGGGTCAACATTTCTTTCCAACATGATATTATTATGATTAGATCTAGTTCTTGGGAGGGTAGAAAGAGAAAAGTGCTAAGAAATGTTCCAATTGGAGAAAACCAAAAATTTATCCAATTTAACTTGAATCAACTAGTTACCAAGCCTCCTGTTGGACCAGGTAAACTGGGTTCCTAAAAGGGGGGCATCATATAACCCCACAGAGTTAAAGAATCCAAACAAGTCCATCATACTTTCAGAATAGTCAACAAGGCCTCCCAGCTTTTTAGAAGGTACAAGTGGAGAGTTGAAATCACCTCCCAGCGTCCAAAAGTCCTCCTTCCTACTCATTATATAGTCATCCAAAAATCCCCAAAGCAACAATCTTTCATGACAGAAATTAGGAGCATAAACATTAATCAAATTCCATTTTTTAGTGGTAATGAGGTCTTCAAAGGAAACCATAAGGAAATGTTTCAATACCCCCTAAGGCACCATCATCCTCACTTTAAAAATAATTATCTCTAGGCCAAATATTCAAAATAATCTTCTCAAAAATTTCCCTCTTCATTTTAGTTTCCTAAAGTAGCAGAACATCAAGTTTGTTATCCAGTAGGAAATTTTTAACCAAAAACTATTTATAGGGACTATTTAGGCCCCTAATATTCTAGGATATAATCTTCATAACAAGGAGGTAGGCAACCAAGTCACTAGGAAATAGAGAGGGAGGGAAAGCAGCCACCCTTATTTCTTTTTAGACTTTGGACCCGCAATTAAGTTCAAAGTCTTTTGTCTACCAGAAGCCACATCACGCACAGTATCTTTATTCCTTGTTTCCTTCTGGGAAGGTCTTCCAACCTTACTTCCTCCTCCAACATCCGGTTTATTTTTAGTTTTTGATTTGCTATTGGCTTGAATCAAGTCTTCATCAGTTGCCTCATTTGAGGGTGAAGATGTAAACCCCAAAATAGCCATTGACTCCTTGATATTTCTCCCTTCCTTCTAATAGATATCTCCCTAAATAGGAGAGGGGACAATTAAATTCTTAGCCACTTGAGATAAAATTTATCCTTCCTCAACAAACTTAGTATTCTCATCAAAACCTGGAATAGGCGTATTCACCAAAGCCTAGTGTAAAACCATTTTCTTAGGGGAGTGTTCAACTTTCTTCACTTCTTCATTAGTTTCCTTTAAAGTCAGTTGGTCATCTAAAATAATTTTTTTGTCCTCACAAGAGGACACTTCTAAAATTTCCTTACACCTCATGTCCTGGGACACATGTGGGGGGACTTCTTGGGCTACTTCCTAAGGCATAGAGATACCAATCTCAAGGGCAACCACTTTCAAGGGATCCAACACACTACCACTAAGTTTAGAAATATTACCCACATCCTTTGGTTTTGTTTCCTTAGACTTCATTTTAGGGAAAGGCACCTCACTTGACACACTTTGAGGCCTCTTATTATAGGAGTCAATTAGATGAACAATTTTTTTGTAGGATTGACAAAACAGTCTAGCATTTTCATATTCTAAAGGCTAAGACCAGCTTCCAAACTTTGATTTATAAAGCACTAAAGTAGGATAAATAGTGTTAACAGTCACATTAACACACATCCGAACAAATACTAGGTGATACTTCTTATAACGCCCCACCAAGGAACCCCAAAGGACAACACAAAGACATGACTAAATAACGAAACATTTTTTTTTAAACAGAATAATAGTGAAATGAATAACATAGCGTAACATACAATCTAATTCAAAGTCCTCTAAGGTTCCATGACTATGTTACTAACATAACCATTAACCAAGATATCATGATCTACCTAACCAACAAGGTTCACTTAAAAAGAATCACATTAAATGAATTTCACAAAAAATATTAACTAATAATCAATATTATGTTCACTTCCAAAACCTAACATATGCAAAATACATCACTTAACAATATTCATACAAGAGAGTTCATCAATATCAGTTACAACGTTACAACATTTACAAAAATGCTTTCTAAGAACATGTGGGAAGAATACATTTGGTACAATAAGAGATACACTGATATACAATTCTGATACATATACATAAATGATAGTCCTCAATCTGGCATAGGATCTAGAGTCCACAACATAAGGAACAATCTCCATGCACACGAACATGCAGCAAGGAAACCCAATGGAAGAAAAAGTACCAACCTCCAAACCATGTGGAACCCTAAGGTCCACCCCTTGTGATAGGAGATAACATAAGGTCCCACTACAAACAAACAGTCAGGAAGACAGTAGGCTAACATAAACAAGCCTATACATGGACTCCAACACAACACTGCTAACATACCAATAACACATACAACTCTTACAATACTGACTTCACTTCCAGAGGCACACACAATAGGAGGAGAAAATACAACTAGGGAATGCTAGACTGCAATAGGGAAGAGTGTCATCACATGGTCCTGGCATGGGTTATTCTGGTGGTCTCTCACTAGACCCCGGCCCCCATCTATGGTTGTCCAACATATATCTCACTAGGTCTCGGCCCCATAGGGTGACACACGTAGAACCAATATTCCTTTCATGAGGAAAAGGAAATTGATCTTGCCAACCAGGCCTTCTCAACCCATCCTAGCCTGAACAAGCACTATAGGCATGGGTGAGGCATCCATTATCTTGTTTATGTGAAAATTACCCATCCCCCTAATACATTTTTAAGTTATCACTAAATTAAGAAACTCTCCAATGGGTTGTCCTAGTCACCACTTTTGGATTCGACACCTATTGAGAGCCACTCCCCCTACTTGCAACTAGTAAACCCTACACTACAAGCAAGGTAAAAACCATCTTGCAAACTTAACAAAATCACATGAAACTGATCGCCATGCAAGGCATTGACACTCTTGCACACATATCACAATTACAAGAATCTATACAAAGTGCAAGGCATTGACCCTCTCGCACACAACTTAGAACATTATCAACCACTTCCAAGTGCAATAAGCATAAAACCCATACATACAAGATACTCCCTCTTAAGCCTCTGGAATTCAACCTTAACCACTTAGCACAAAAGAATCCCACATTGAACAATAACCAAAATCACCCAAAAACACATGATTCAATACAAGAAATCAATACAACCATGAAGTATTCCATAAAAGACATTATTTCCACATTTCATGTTACTCATTAACTTAGTCACTAATTCACCTAATGAACCATTTAACACAATAACAGATATTCTACATAACTGATTACATGGTGAATTTGCAATACAACTATTGAATAATTATAAAGAAATCAACATTTATTAATTAACTAAAAGATAATCTAATTCATTTATTTAAACCAAACCCTATGTATAATCAATTCTCCCTATTAATTTTTCTCAATTTATTTCTCTATTCAACAACAAATCACAAAGGAAAAAACATTATTTTACTATGATTACGATATATCTACAAATATATATATACATAAATAACTATATATCTATATATATAAATAAATATTTCAACTTTTAATATAATATATATTTATTTACACGCATCTAAATATATACATCCATATATAAGGATAAATATTTCTATATATAAAATTGAATGCCCAGGATAAAGTTATTGATACTATATAGTCGTAAAATTGCACTCCTTGCAATTTCATACACTCTTGCACCCGCTTTTGTGTCCATTCCCTTAGCATCTTGAGTGGGATCATTTTAGCCCCTGCATCAGCCTTCTCCCCTCTTAGGATGCTCCAGCACCCCTTTTCAGTGACTACCCTTAGCACATTATCCTTGCATCAAACTTTGTGACGTTCCCGTTCATGTCATTTTGTAGCATGACGTGTCTAGACACTAGCGCGCCGCGGTAGTGTCCTACGACATTTCAACGTTCAAACGACCATTTTTGTGCATGTTTTCCACTTGTCACCTCCTTTGGTTGGTGGTAATGGCTTGAGATGCCCTGAAACAGATCGATAAGCTTCTTTTCCTTCCTTAAATGTTATCTTTTCACTTCATTTGCAACTCTCTTTTGCTTCTAGCTTCTTAGCTTCTTTCTCAAGCATTCCCCCATCTTGCTTGCTTGCACAACTCGCTTGTTTGTTTTACAGAAGCCTCAACCTCTCAAGCTTTCATAGCACCCTCTTTAGCACTCTTGGATCTTGCAACTCTCTTTGCTTCCCTCCTCAGCTTCCTAAGCTTTTCTTGTACCTTTGAGAATCTTGGGATTTGTCACATCCCTTATCATTTGCATCCTTACTTCGTGATACGGGTTCTCCTCCTTGAGTGGGGATTGCTTTTATCATCTCTTTTGTGATACAGGTTCTCCTCCTCTAGCGGTGTTTTCTTTTATCACTCATACTTGGTGGTGCGGGTTCTACTCCTGAAGTGGGTTTTGCTCTCACCACATGATTTGTTCATTTCTCTCTTTCTCTATCTATTTGGTTGTCTGTGGAGGTGGGAACACCAAAATGGTCGTTTGACTGAGGCAAACCCCTATACAGCCCTAACACTTTCTCCAGATATTACACTTGCAGGTATTGAAGACATTCACGTGTTGGAGGCTTCATCACTCGCGTGGTTGTGAGCATTTCCTTTCTTCTCCTTATCTTTATCATTTATACTCTTCTTTTTAGTTTTGTTAAATTCTTTCTTTCTCCTACATTCTGGAAGCCCTTATAAATTAGAATAGAAGTAGCCACTTTGTTATTTTCTATGAAAAACTTTCTTTTTGGTTTGTACGAGATGCTAGCGCGCCTCTAAGACGCTAGCACGTTGTGTTGTATGTATCCTGTCTTGTCGTCCTTTAGCTGAGAGCTTGCCAGTTTGTCCAAAAAATATCTGTGACCTACTCTTTCCGATTCTAAAATTTTCACGTTGTTCTTTGAGGTATTTTAGGGCAGTTCGCCCTGTGAGGCTCTCTGAATAAAGAGAACTCATGAGTAACGAAACCCCCTTCTCTACATTTTGGTGACCCTGACATGAAGAAGGGTATTTTTCAAAAAACTAGGAATTTTTTTACCCCTACTTGGTGGGGTCATAAATTTTAACTCAGTACTCAGAATTCAAAACTGTTTGTACTGTTGGAAAGGTCTACTTAAGAAATAGTTCAATCCCTAAAATATTGGTGCTTTCGGTAGTCAAATTTTAGGGACCGACGCAAGTTTTGACCTCGAATTTTGCTCCGAAGACCTTTGAAAATGCAAATTACTAGAACATAGAAAATACTGAAAAAATCATAATGAATTTAATATCTTCTTTTATTAGTTCAGTATCTAATTTTGTTCAAAATGTTAATGATATTTCATTTCATGCATGTGACAGTGACATGGCCTTGCCTATTTCACTTGATATCTTTGATCCTTCTCACGAAAGTCCTCTTGCTTCGAAGGATATTTTGTTGCAAGAAGATGAAATCATTGATACATTTCTTAATGTTACTCTACTATCTCTTCATTCCAATGCACTCTCTCCTAGAGATGTTGCATTCGTGAATGATGAATCTCCCCTTCATTCCAATGCACTCTCTTCTAGAGACATTGCATTGGTGAATGATGGATCTCATCTTTGTTCTGATGTGCTCTCTTCTAGAGATGACGCATTAGTGAATGATGAACCTCCTTCCACATCTGATCCTCCTTGGATAGATGTTGAGAGTATGCCTTCAAATAATTATTCCACTAGTTGTGATGATTCTATAAATGTAATTTATGTCTCTGCTACCCCTCAACGGCCTAAGAGACCAGTCATTTACATGACTCCAGCTAGTCCTTCTCCTAAAAGGATTTGTTCTATTGATGGTCTTCCATCTGAAACTAATTCTCCTGATCTCTCTAAGGCTCCCTCTTATAGAGCGGTATCCCATACTTATGAGAATAGTATGAATAAACAACCAATCCTTCTTCAAGCTCCTAAACCTACAACTGAAGCACCTGGTGATTACGATCTTGTCGAGAAACTTCAAGTTACTCCGGCTAAGATCTCACTATGGGACTTGCTTCAATCTGCTCTGGTTTATCAAGGTATGATTCAGGAAGCATGGAAAAAGATCCTCTTGCCTTCTTCCACTATGCTAACAGATGTTAACATGTTGATAGCTTATATTCGTGTGGATTCATTGAATATCACATTCTATCCACAGGAACTCCCGCCTCTAGAAGTAAAGAAGCAAGCGAACCCTCTAATGATTATAGTTAACATTAATAATATTGGCATTAGACATACTCTCATTGACATTGGTTCAACACTCAATGTATGTAGCATTGATCTACTGCCTAAGATTAATATTGATTCATCTTCTCTTAATGCTTCTTTTGTTGACATTCATGGGTTTGATAATGTCAATCGACAAGCCCTAGGCACGATAGTCTTGCCTTTGAGGTTGAGACCCATTACCATACCTACCCTTGTATATGTTATGTCAAAAAATGTACCTTATAACTTTCTTCTTGGTAGACCATGGATTCATGCTATGGGTGCAGTCCCATCTACCTTGCATAAGTCTATTAAGTTCATTTGCAATAACTAAGTAGTCACAGTCAAAGCTGACCCTGAGACTATGCACTTATGTGAGATGGTAGCTGCTAGTCAGGCTTCGGTTGTACCTACTCTTATCCCTTCTGTGTCTTCCAATGTGTCGATGTTTACTCCAGAAGCACCTACTACAAAGGATACTCTTGAGATAAATGTCCCTGAAGAAGATCCTTCTAAAGCAAGAAATCTTAAGTCTGCTCCCTATGCTTCTTCTCAAAAGAATGCATGTCTCAGTGATGATTGGGATTTTGTAGACTTTACAGAATCCTTCACTAGAGAATATAAAGTTTCCTTGATCCACTTAGACCTTCTGACAACATCATCCAAACCTGATATCAAAGATGATTACTCTCTTGCATCGCAGGATAACGTGAACATAAGTTGTAATGTTCTTAATGTTGGTCCTCCCCCTTCTATGGAAGATGATTGCACCTCTGTTAAAGAGGAAAATGTTGGCAGTCCTATCAGGAAGGATGATGGTGATCTCATAAAGGAGTATAATCCCCGTTGCCAGAATAATACTCTCCATGTAGATCCTCCATTGTCTACTATCTTTGTGCCTTCTTCTTGCGAGCAGTAAAAATTTTCTCCACAAGAGAAAGGGTTGCTTCCTGCTCCTCATTCTTTATCTAAGCAAGAGTGTATTTTGTGAAGGCTTCTCAAAGCCCACTTAATTACTCTTCCTCCTACACGCAAGAAACTTCATGAATATGATAAAGAAAAATATTATTTTTGTGCATACCATCGAGTGCCTATCCATTATTCTAGTGAATGTAAGGCCTTGAAGGATAAGATATAACAACTTCATGATTTAGGTGTCATCCCTCATTTATTTGTTGATGAACCTATCTTCTCTTCGCATGACAATTGATATCGAGGTTTACCTCTATCTTGTATGTTCTAAGTATCTTTTATGGTTCTCCTCCCCTATATGTTGGGGGCAGTGATAACTTGTCTTGGAGATGTGCATCCTTCTTAAGGACCCCCTCTCTTCTCTCTATCTTTCAATTGAAGCATCCCTTGAGTGGACCCCTTTGTGTCTTGAAGGGTTCCCGAGGGACCCCTTTGAAAGCTTTTTTTCTCAAATGAATTCATCGGTGCCTAGCTTGGGGGTAGCCTGACTAGACCTTGCTTTTCAAATAGTGCATCCCTTGAGTGGGCCCCTCTTCTTTTGAAGGGTTCTAGAGGGACCCCTTTGAAATCTTTCCAATCTATCGATGGTCTGTGTGACTATCCACTTACTTGCCTGTGTGGTTGTTGTCGCTTTACGGGTACACCTATGAAGCCGCTTTCTGACTCTGTAGAGTCCACTTTCCTTAGGTTTCCTCCATGTGATAGATCTTGGGGGATACCTCCCTATAGATCTGCGGGCATGTAAGGTGATTCCTCTAAGCTTCCTCCATGTGAGAGATCTTGGGGGTCGCTCCCCTACAGATCTATGGGTCTGTAGGGCACTTTCTTTGGGTTTCCTCCATGTGAGAGATCTTGGGAGATACCTCCCTGCAGGTTTGTAGGTCTGTAGGCCGCTTTCCTAGGTTTCCTTCATGTGAGAGATCTTGAAGGGCACCTTCCTTGTAGGCCTACATGTCTGTAAGGTGCTTTCTCAGCTTCCTCCATGTGAGAGATCTTGGGTGACACCTCCTTGTAGGTCTACGGGTCTGTAAGGCGCTTTCTAGGTATCCTTCATGTGAGAGATCTTGGAGGACACCTTCCTTGTAGGTCTGCAAGGTGCTTTACTCAGTTTCCTTCATGTGAGAGATCTTTGAGGACACCTTCCTTGCAAATCTGCAGGACTATGAGGTGCTTACATTCTTAAATTCTCTCTTCTCTTCTCTTTTGTATATACTAGATCGCAAATCTGCATCTTCTTCATCTTGTGTATATACCCTTCCTCTCTTCATTTTAGACTTCTATTTTTTATTTCTTAGTTTGGGGACGACGCATAGTACTGAGACAACCTTCTACATTGAGGTCTCTTTCAATTTGCTGACTCAAATCCTTTAGTTTTTTGTGTGCTAACATTGTTGTTTGGTGTAGGTTTTTCTTGTCTAATGCATTTGTTTTGCAGGTCTTCAGCCTGGGGGCATGCTTTTATGGTTCAAAGAGTTTTATGCTTCCTCTATAGCATCCTTTTAGCATATGATGTTGTGTGTGAAATAATTTCAACTATTAAACTCAATAACACACCAATGAAACATTATATCAAAGAATCTAAAAGAGCAAAAAACTTCAAAACAAACATATTCTTCAAAGTCGTCTCATCATCCTCTATCTCCAAGGGTTCGTTTAAAGATATTTGCTCTCATATTGTGTAAGCAAAAGCCCAGCAAAATGACAACCTAGAGAATGAGAAAATATGCAAAAGTGCAAGAAACTAAGTTCCTATGCTAAATGATTGTGAAATGAGATAGTAGATATGCAACTAATGGAAAATGCTAAGATAATGAAACTAGAATGCTATGCTAAGATGTTTGATCACTTGAATGCTTGACTATAGTTCTCATGTTATGCAAATAGTTCCAGGATTTTCAAAGAACCAAGAGGTCTTATTTATAGATGTTTGAAGGCAAAAGCTTAGTTGGAAAAGATCAACGGTTGAGATTTAGTCTGGTAAGATGAACGGTGAGAGATGGAGAAGTTGGAGAGAAAGATGAAAACTAGAGAAAAAGAAAGATGTTTCATTCCCACAAAACCTTTCACTCAAAAATAGAGGAAACTTTCCATTTATCAAGTTTAGTTATGAGTTAGTTTTGGTGGTTGAGGATAATTTAACAATTAAAAAATAAAATTATTTAATTTCATGTGACGTGGATTTGGAAACTTCTAATTAATTATTGAAAAATATTTAATTATGTGTGGAATATGGATAAGAAGCTTCTAATTAAATATTTAAAATATTTAATTAAATGTGAGATGGCTTTTTAGAAGATTTAAAGATGATTTTATGATTTTGGAAAAAGAAGAATATCTACTTTATTCAAAATAAAACAATGTGATAATTAAATTAAATAAATTGTAAAACTTATTTAATTAATTAAGAAGAATTGGAAAAGTGATTAAATTAAATAAGTAATTAAACTTATTTAATTAAGATGGAAGAATTAGAAAATGAACAATATAAATAAATAATTAAATTTATTTATATGTAGATTGAATTAGAGATTTAATTAAATAACTTGTATTTAATTAATTACCAGACTTATTATAATGTGACCATTTTTAGGTGTATACATTTTTCCTCTCTTTGAAGTGATGTGTTTTTGCTTCAAAGAATTAAAAAATTTTCCCCATATGTGAATTTTGTAAAACTGACGCCTGCATGCCCCCTCGGGCAATGAATCGGATAAAATTTTGAATTTTTTGAAAATTTTATTTTTTTTGGAAATTTTTGATGATTTTGAAAATGTGCAATGATTGGTTGTCCGATTCATCGGCTAATAAAGATGATTTGACAAAATCCGCTATTGAAAGATTGATATGAGGATGAAGAACTTTGATTATGCCCCATGGATAAAACAATGCCATAAAATTACCCTCCATTCACCCTTAAATAGGTAAAAAGTAACTTTTGAAGATCATTTGTGCATTGTTACCTTAGTGAATTTGAAAAAGTTGAGCTCTAGAGTGAGAAAAATGGCACTTCCCATCCACCAACACAGATTTGAGTGGATTCGACAACACCAATGCCTGCCACATTATGGAGCCCTGGTACTTATTGCGTAAACCACTTTGTAATTTGATTCATCAAAAATTTCAATGTTTTCAGCATGTTTTCCTTGCTTTGCACATGATTTTAGCAGAATAGTGCATTTGCATAATTACATAGTGCATATGATTAGTTCCCTAGCGCATATAATTCCATAGTGCATATGATCAAAAGTGTAGTGCATATGATGAAAAGAATAGTGCATATAATACTATAGGGCATTTGATAAAAAGTGTAGCACATTTGCCTGAAAGTATGCCGATTTGCATGATTTTTCTCTCTGACGGATGATTTTTTGATTGATTTATCCTGTGATGATGAAGTTTTTTATGTTCAACTGATGATGACCGATAGGTCTGATAGGATAACTAATAAATTTTTCCTCATGATGTATGAGAAAAAAAATAGTAAGATAACTGATAAATCTGTCCTCATGATTGATGAGAAACAAATAGTAAGATTTGATAAATTTGTCCTCATGATTGATGAGAAACAAATAGTAAGATTTGATAAATTTTCTTTCATGATTGATGAAAAACAAATAGTAGGATAACTAATAAATTTGTCCTCATGATTGATGAGAAACAAATAGTAAGATAATTGATAAATTTGTCCTCATGATTGATGAGAAACAAATAGTAAGATTGATTGATTTGATTGATTGCTTTGATTTGATTGATTTGATTGCTTTGATTTGATTGATTTGATTGCTTTGAGTGATTTGATTGCTTTGATCACAAACCCTAATTTGATATGTTCTAAATGGATAGGAGAGATTAGTGATTCTTCAGGTGGAGGAAGGATTCTCAAAGACTTGGAGCTTGATTCCACTACTTGTTCAGGCAGACAAAGATTTCATTGTTGCCTGTGGGTTGACCTCATTGCTAGAGATGCCAGAGATGAGGCTCAATAGGGGTTTCTTGATTGCACTCGCCAAGAGGTGGCATAGTGATACAAACACCTTCCACTTAGTGACAAAGGAGATGAAGATTACTCCCAAGGATGTCCATAGGATTCTACGGATTCCAGTGATGGGAGAGATCGTGACATATGATACCAGAGAGTAGGGGGTACCAATACCTTGAGGATTGTTTTTGCAGATGATCATATTGTTGGATATGAGATTCCATGGGCCAAGATGGCTGAGATGTATGCACCATTGCCTTGCGTACTAGCAAGATTCATTGGTGAATTCTTATGTCACGACCATAGGTCAAAGGGATTGGTAGTTGGATGGGGTCGAGTGCTTGACAGCATGCTTATGTAGGGTACACGATATGCTTGGGGATCATGCATGCTCACTCATTTATATCATGAGCTACATCAAATAGTGTACTATAGAGGGAAGAGCATGGTCGTTGGATGTTCTATGTTTTAGGTCTGAGCATGGGAACATATAGCAGTTACACGTCTTGTGTCAGATAGACAACATCCAGTTCGGTGACCATACATTTTTTCATATGTAGGTGTTGTTGTCCAGGCTAGGCTGGGAAAATTAGACTACTGGCAGCGAGCACTTGATGATTTGGATATGGTTACATGGTGTCTGTATTTAGATTGTGAGTTGTGGCCAGAGGATGCCAAAGAGATGCCATATGTTTTTAGTTCGTGATACTTGATTGGCCACGCCCCATATATCATCGAGAGATTTTTACTGAGTCGGTGCTTATACAGTATGGTCGGATACAGGGGATGCCCCAAGGTTCAGCCATTTACGCTCATCATCAGCATGAGATATCAGTGTGGGGACCCTAGCTTTCATTTGATGCAGCTACTGTAGAGTTCACCACCTTAGGTGCACAGATGTGGGATTACATAGCAGATATTCTTGATGGTGGGATGACAACTAATTATGCACAGTATGTTATAGCACATCCAATACCACGGCTTACCAATCTCGAGGAGCCTTTTGTACCACTGGATGGGGGTAGAGCACAGAGACCCAAGTAGAGGTGGAGGAGAGTGGGAGTGAGGAGGATGATGAGGATAGCGATGATGATGATGATGATGATGGAGATGGAGGTGGTGGTGGTAGGGCTTCCCCTACAGTGATATAGATATCATAGAGGATACACTTTATTGTTGGCAATGGGACCAACATAGGAGGTCCATTGGATCAAGGACAAATAGCCACCCTAAAGTCCATAGTACAAAGCTTATAGGGTCAGTTGGCACAGGTACAAGCCACTATATAGTAGTTACAGGCACCGGTGACTACCCTGACAGTGGAGAGAGATGCAGTAAGACAGGCTGGTGAGTAGGCAGTGGCTCTATCTAAGAGATTGCAGAGAGTGGCCGAGGGGACCTCTATGGGTGTGATGATGGAATAGGTTACACAAGTTGCCAGAGAGGCTGAGTATTATCATAGCCGATACCATGAAGTTGTTCCCATAGAGCAGAGAGTGAGTTATGCGTAGTCACAATCTGGTCAGAGCCACTCTTGGACTACCATCAGGGATGTGGCATAGCCACTCCATAGAGATCTAGGTCCAGACCCTAATACAGGTGTTGCAAGTGCAAGTACTTCAGGTGCAGGAGGTCTTGCGAGACCAACGAGTCCTGGTGGGAGTAACTCATAGTCCCATGAGCCTTTTTGATGATGTATATTTTATGATCTTTGTATACACATTCATTTTTGTCACATTATGATACTGTATCTCCCCTTGTTTCGATATCCTTGTACATTTGATATTGAGTTTTGATATTTATGAGATGCAACAGATATTATTGATCTATGCATTTCTACGTGATTCTCTATGATGGATGCATTTATGATGGATGTATGTATGATGTATGTTTATGGATAATGATTCTTACAAATGGATATATCTCATGATGATGCCTATGCATATGATATGATAGTGATGATGATGTGTATGACTCATAATGATCATGATGTCATGACCTATGATGTATCCATTTATGATGGATTTATATTTATATGATGGATGCCTATGATGTGGTTTTGTCATGTGATTATGTTTAAATTCTATATGAGATGGATGCAAATGATATGCAACGCTTTGTATATTTTTGTATTTTTCTTATGTTTACATGTATAATCTAATGCATGGATGTTGGATGATAATATGATGTGATAATACTTTCTAAATTCTTTGTACATGATGTGATGGAAAATGATTATGTCTCTAAATGTATGGATGATATGAAAATGTAAGTTAAATAAATGAATGTTGTGAAAATGATAAATGATGATGAAAATGATAAAGAATGGTTTTGAAAGTGAATGAAAATTAAAATGTTAATGATAGTAAATGAAAATGATTAATGATAGTGAAAATGAATGATATGATAATGAAAAATGATAATGATAATGAAAATTAAAATGGATGAATGATATGAAAACGATAATGGATGAATGATATGAAAATGATAATGATACCAAAATGAATGATGTTTTTTTGGTAATGTCAAATGTACTCAATCCTTTGTTAGAGAGATATGTTGTATTTGATGCTTTTCCAACGTTGGAAAATCTATAATGCAGATGTAGAACTAACATGAATACAATCTATATTAACCATGCATATTTTTCATTCTAAGAGCTATTTTATGCTTGTTTATCATCATCAAACTTTTGAAAATGTTGGAAGTTAGTACAAGCATCAAAGGGGATATTCGCACCGATGATGACCTAAGTACAACTTTCATGATTTTTGATATAGCAAGGTAATACAAGCATCGATGTATAATTGAACCAAGATGACCTGAGTATTGCTTGCATAAACAGACAAGAGTTAACCCTTTTCCTATGCAAATTCTAAAATATCATCAATGATACGTTGTAGAGCATGTCCTATGACAAATTTGCACAGTAATAATGGTCAACTCACAGACAGCAGACAAAGAAAAATCATACTCCTTCCTTGCTTCTCTAGTCTAGGATATCATCAAGTTGCTCCAAAGGTATGATAACAAAAATCCATAAAAACAACAATTCGACCTTTTCTTAAAGTATTTCAATCATTATTCAAATTAGATCATCCATTTTGATTTGAAAAACCTAATGTTATGCTTTCCGATGAGTGTTTTGATCATGTATGATTGATTACCAAATGTTGTCTTGTCATTGTGTTTTGGTTTTGTTTGACACGTTCGTTGTACTATCCTTTGTCTGTTGTGATAGCTCAAAAGTTAGTTTCCCCCAGTGAGTTTGTATTTTGCTCCCAGTTAGACACAACCAATTATTATGGATATGTACAATGTTCACCAAACCATGATGAAAGATGATTGCCTCTATGATGCACAAATGATGGATAGATAAGATGTTGATAGGATGGTAATGCTGATAGGATGGAGGACATGAACTAATAGATGGAAGAGCCAACTTGTTCACAAATAGCGCCTAATTGCCAGGTTTTCACCATTTGTTTTTATTGCACTTTTTCAGATTTTATGATTTTTTTGTTGTTACCAAGACACTTGTTTGCCAGGTTTTCATCAAGGCAACGATTTTTATTTTATTTTGTCAAAAAGATGCCTGTTTGCCAAGTTTTCACCTTAATGACAATTTTTTCCAGACTTTTTTTGTTGTTTTTGGATTTTTTCAGGACTTTTTATGCTATTTTTTATATTTTTTCAAGACGTTTTCTACTGTTTTTGTATTTTTTTCAAGACTTTTTATGTTGTTTTTGTATTATTTAGGACTTTTTTTTGTTGTTTTTGTATTGTTTTTAGGAATTTTTATGTTGTTTTTGTTCAAACATAGAACTTTTTAAGATGAATTCTATTGATCGGTTCTTCAAATAGGTTCCCTTCAGGTGTAGACAGTTGATAAGCTCCAGAACCATATACTACAATGATGACAAATGGACCAAGCCAATTTGGTTTGAACTTTCCTTTCTTCTCCCTATCTTGTTGATTGTGGGGATTTTCTTTCAGGACCAGGTCACCCACTTGAAATGTTTGTGGTCTAACTCTATGATGTAGCTACGAGACATGACTTGTCGATAACCTTTCAATGGATCAGTTGCATGTTGTCGTCTCTCATCTAGCAATTCTAGTTCTTGCAGTCAGGAAACTCTCTAGTCTTCATTAGTTATGAGTCCCTTCAATGAGACTCTAAGTGAGGGTATCTCAACTTCTAATGGCAAGATCACTTCTGTTCCATAGACCAAAGTGTATGGGGTGGCTCTTGTTGGTGTGCGAATGCTAGTTCTATAGGCCCACAAAGTTGGATTCAACTAGACATTCCAATCACGGTCGACATCATTTACTGTCTTCTTCAATATTTTTAGGATTGTTTTATTTGAAGCCTTTGCTTGTCCATTTCCTTGTGGATAATAAGGTGTAGAGAACCTGTGTTGGATATGGAATGTTTCACAAAGTTTGTCAACATCATGATTCTTAAAAGGTCTCCCATTATCAGTGATAATAGAGCTGGGAATACCATACCGACATATGATGTAATTCAAGATAAAGGATGAAATTTTCTTGTCAGTTACTATTGTTAGAGGAACAGCTTCAATCCACTTAGTAAAATATTCAGATGTCATGATTATAAACTTGTGTCCATTGGATTAAGAAGGATGAATTTTTCCAACTAGATCCAATCCCCAATGAGAAAAGGGCCATGTTGTAGTGAAAGGTTGTAGCTCTTAAGCAAGAGCATGAATAAGGTTCCCATGTATCTAAAATTTTGGACATTTCTTTAAAAAGGTGAAGGATTCCCTTTCCATAGTTGGCCAATAATAACCCATTCAAATAAGTTTCTTAGCTAAGGTCAATCCACTTGAATCAGTTCCACAAATACCACCATGAACTTCTTGTAAGGCCTTTTCAGATTCATCACGTTCAATACATCTAAGGAGTGTACCATCAAGACCATGCCAGTAAAGGTTGTCAGTGATTAAGGTATAGCAAGAAGATTGGCGTATAAATTTTCTCTTTTGATTTCGGGACAAATCTGGGGGTAAGATATTATCTTTCAAGTAGATATAGATCTTTTCATATAAAGGGGAATCAAAACCAACCAGATGACATGATTTGGGTCTCAAGATTATCATAGGCAAGGGAAAACAATTGTTCCACTGGGAATTCATATCAAGTTTGATTTTCTAATAGTTGTAGTAGTGAAGCAATTGTAGCCATGGCATTTGCAACTTTGTTGTCAATTCTCAGAATCTGTGTGAACTTGATTTTAGCAAAATATTTCTTAAAATCATCAACCATGTTCTTATAAGGCATTAATTTGTCATCTTTGATCTGATAATCATCATTGATTTGGTTAATGAGAAGTTGTGAATTGCCATAAACTTGTAGCTCTATGATCCTCCATTCCAATGCTACTCTCATTCCAGTAAGCAGTGCTTCATATTCGACTATGTTATTGGTGCAAGGAAACATTAACTGATAAGATTTTGGAATAGTATGTCCCTGAGGTGTGATAAAAATAATTCCTGCCCCCGATCCATGTTGTGTATAGGATCCATCAAAATATAGTGTCCATGACTGCTTTGTTGTTGTTGTGAAAACATTTGCATCAGGGAATTCAATATGCATCAGATGATCTATTTGTAAAGGTGCTTTAGCCAGCTGATCTTCTATGACTTGTCCTTTGATGGCCTTTTGATCTACATAGTGGATATCGAATTCACTCAAGATCATTACCCATTTGGCTAGCCTACCCGTTAAGGTAGCTTTGTTCAAGATGTACTTTAATGGATCAATTTTGGCCACAAGTTTAACTGTGTGGGCTAGTGTCATAACTTTTGGGAAGAAAATACTACTGCTAAACAAGCCTTTTCAATAAAAGTGTAGTTCAGCTCATGACTTGTTAAGGTCCTGCTAATGTAGTACACAGCTTGTTCTTTTCCTATTTTATCCTCTTATGCCAACAATGACCTAAGGATACCTTTGTGGCTAAAATGTAAAATATGAGTGGCTTTCCTAGTTCTGGTGGAACCAAGACTGGTGGACTCATCAGATATTGCTTGATTTGATTGAACGTTGCTTCACACTTTTCTTCTCATTTAAAAGTAACATTTTTGTGCAAGAGATGTGTGAAAGGAAAACTCTTGTCTGCTAGTTGTGCGATGAACCTTCTGATAGATTGTAGTCATCCTTGCAATGATTGAAGCTGACTAATATTTCTTGGTGGTGACATCTCCATGATGGCTTTGACTTTTGCTGGATCTACCTCTATTCCTTTTTCTGAAACAATATATCCTAAAAGCTTTCCAGATTTGACCCCAAAGACACATTTCTTTGCGTTTAGTCTAACCTTGAATTTCTCCATTCTGACAAAGATTTTAGATAAGTTTTCTAGATGTCCCTCTCTTGTATAATATTTTTCTAACAGATCATCCACATCATCTTCCATGAAAGTGTGCATCATGTCATGAAAAATAGTGGTCATCACTCGTTGGTAGGTTGTACCTACATTTTTGAGTCTGAATGGCATCACATTCCAACAATAGGTACCCCAAGGACATGTGAAAGCAATCTTGTCTTGATCCTTTGGTGTGATCTTGATCTGATTATATCATGAGAATCCATCCATAAGTGAATACATGGCGTGTCCAGCTAGCAGGTCCACAATTGTGTCAATGCTAAGTAGAGGAAAATCATCTTTCAGACATGCTTTATTCATATCCCAAAAATCTGTACAAATTTTGATACACCCATCTGGTTTTGATACTGGTACAATGTTAGAGATCCATTCTACATATTCAATGGACCGAATGAACCCAACATCCAATAGTTTCTTCAATTCCTCTTTGACCAACAATGCAACATGTGGATGCATCTTTCTAAGTTTTTACTTTACTGGTTTTTCCCCCAGCATTATAGACAAATGATGCATGATGAGATTAGGATCGAGTCCAAGAATATCTGCATATGACCAAGCAAATTTTATTTGATTAGCTTTCAATAATTCTATGAACTTTGGTATCTCTTCCTCTGTTAATGAAGCAACAAGTTGTAGGATCTTTGGTTGTTCTGCAGTGTCTATGTTGTTTTCTTTCGTTGCCTCAATCAAAATAGAAGATCTCTCTTGGTAGTGTTTTGGGAGAATCAAGTTTCTCATCCTTCAGTACCTTTGAAAGGTTTTCACCATCGAATACGCTCTCTCTTTTTCCTTTTTCATGATCTAACACTACCATTTTTCATTTTTCACCATTAGATCGATCTTTTATATTATTAATTTTGTAGCTAAGAAACTTGGCACTCTCCTGATTTAAATCTTGATGATGAGATTCACTGGTGGAACTTGTTTCAGGATTGGAAGAGTAAAGGAAATTTACCACGACTTCATCATTTTGGAATATAGGGATATCAATAGGTTCAGTTTGATCCCAATCAATAAGCTCAGGATGGATTAAAGGAAAAGGATCATTTGGTTGAGTGAGGTCAAGGGTTGTTAAGGTCATGACATAGACATGGTTAACATTCTCACTATAGGGAAGGTCCATGATGGTATCCTCCTGTCGATTATCAATCTCATTTTGAATCAAATCATCCTCACTCGAGTCATGGTCGTCTTGAAGTACATAGTCAAATGGTTGAGTCCTTGAACTTTCTCCTTGTGTAACTATGGGTGTATATTTTTGTATGACATCAACCTTTTTATCTCTCCAAAATTCATCATCATAAATTGTATCCCATTCATATTCATTTGAATCATTGTCATAATTATCCTTGTTGATGGTGTTTTCTGCACAGCAACAACTCAGATAGAATACAAAATCCTATCTCTCTTGAAAGGTAATCTCCAATAATGAATTACTAAAAATCACCCCAAGGTCTCTCAGGTGTTAGGTCATAACAATGCATAAAACAACTCAGATGAAATGTGAAATTGCTGGTAATCACAATCGGACCTTACTACAAGTAGACTGAACCCTTACAATTTATCAGATCTAACAATATGATGACCTTGAATCCTGAATCTAACCGAATAATAAAGAAATTGCAAAAGATAGGGATGTAAGGAAAGTGATAAGATCTAAATTACTGAAAAGACAAGCACTGCAAATGACATATATCTGGAATGGACCTATCTCAAATAACCAATTCCTGTTCGACCCACGAAGCAATCTTACAGAAACAGTGCAATCTTCTGAGGAATACAGATTTTCAAATCATAGACTTGCATCTACAACCGAACTCAAACACATTTGAATATATGGTCCAGGTTGACTTCACCAGCCTACTACAATCAGATAGTTACTGGGAGTATAGACCAAAGATAGCTACTGACATTCCAAATATGAAATCACATACACCGTTTATCCAACTAAACTAATTTATTTCTGAATATTAAACCCTAGATCTTCAAGCAATATAAAAGATAGAACAAAAGAACCATGCCAGATGAAATAACACAA